>JAQFVV010000044.1:3857895-4221868 GCA_028023455.1 Epiperipatus broadwayi | reverse complement strand
TACTATATCAATATTAATTATATATATATTCAGATATGATTAGCTGATGGTATTCTTTTTATAGCATGTCTTAAAATTTCAAATTTTCAATTTATTTACATCATCTTGCCGTTTCCAACTTTATAAAGCTTCTGTATACTCAAGTTTAAATTACTGGCACATACGTTTCCTTTTACAATTTATGTTTTCTTTTTAAATCTTTTTTTTTAAATAAAAAAAACAAAAACGATTTATTTAAACAATTGATACAACTTTATACAATGATGATTACATGAATACAAGCAATGTCCATAGCTAAATGAAAAGTGAATGCATACATGATTGCTGGATCAACGCTTCAGTAGAATTCTAGATTGGGCCATACTTTGTCCCAGTTGAACAATTATGCATGCCTCTTTGAGTGTTGAAAGGCACATCAAAATCTATAATAAGTATAAGTTTAAAATCAAGATGCGAAGCAGAGACCAAGCGAACTGGGAGAACGCTGGCAAGGTCAGTGATTCTCTCTCAATCCATCAGTCTGAGCCCAAGCATCCCGAGATCTGTCCATCACTTTCTTATAAGTTAAGCCATTTAGTTCATAATTAAATATATTAACTTTTATTGTTGAGGTAAATGGTGTGATCAATCTGCTAATTGGTAGTCATTAGATAGTCTGGTAGAGTTCTCATGTATGACTGAGCTCATTTTGGTATTGCATTGATGAGGCGAGACTCAAATTTGATCATTGGTATCTTTGCAATAATCAGTGAACTAACATGGAGGTGCCGGCCCAGGTTTGTTGATGCAGCCAATCCGGAGCAAGCATTTTATCTCTGATGATATTATGCTTGATGACAGTTTTAAATTGCAAAAACCATCAAAAAAACTTTTATCTCAAGATGTATGTTCTGCAAAAACTTAGATGTTTGTTTTTATTATTAGAGTGGGATATTTTTTTATGTTTGGAATAACATTTTATTATTCCACGTTATTCTGTCTTTTATATACTGCTTAATATATAATATTTACTTTCTATAACTACTATTTTTTCTATTGTTGCTTTAATCTACAGATATTTGTTAACACACTAATTGTTACATTTAAATTGTGTGGAAACGATGACATCACTCCGCATGCTTCTTCATTATCCTCGTTATTTTAAAAAAATAGAAAAAAACAATCTTTCCTTTTGTATCTACCACTTAATATTTAGTTGACATACATTTTTATGTTAGCTCGTGAATCACTTTTATATTAATATAATATTTACTCGGAATAAAAATATTCGGAACCCAGTAATATCAGACTAACAGGAAATTTGGAAAAAGGATCAATAAAGTTTCTACCGCGAAGGATTTTATATTAAATCGTATTATTTTCTCTCCATAAGCTTTAATCATTTATAAATTGTATTCTTTGCTTCAATTTAACTTTAAGATGGAAAATAAAACAATTGAATATAAAATGTTTGTAAAATCTTCATTCAACCCTGAGAAGAGGTATTGATCCTTCTCAATTACTACGCACAAATTAGGAGGAATCATAAACAAGTTTTATTCTGAAATATTATGCAAATATGAAAGTGATTAGTCAGCTAATAAAAATGTACAAGCAATGAATGATTAAATGTAGGATATGAGGAGAAAAAATTTAACATATTAAATATTTTTAAATGATGTTTGGTAAGGAGCAGAATAGATCGGGGAGGGGGTATTATATAAATAATAAAATCCCTGGAACAACATTATTATAGTATTTAGTTATATGAACTTTGAATATTAAAAAATTCTGATGTGAAAAATCAGTTTTTATAGAAGTTGTAGTGAATTAATTAAAAAACATGAATGGTAAATTGCTTGGAAAATTATTAAGTTCAACTTGCTTTTAAGTAATGACTTAGTCCAGATTCTATCTTATCTGGATTTATCATCACTTTAGGATAGATAAATTATTTCCAATAGCAGAAACAGGCCAATAAGTAATGATGCTCAGTAAATTAGACTGCTTTCATTATGGAAAAGTATATGAACACTGAATGGCAATATACATGTTGGTCATTATCTGGCTAAAGCAATGAGAAAAGTTTATACTAGAAATAAAAATCTACCAGATATAAACCTGATATGAAGCAAACTATGACAGTATAGCTTAAAGTGTTACCATAACTAAATATGAAGCAAGCTGTCATTTTTTTAATTTTTTTTAATTTTATTTTAAGTAGTAAACTTTATTATGAAGCAAGTTGTCGTGTACAGCTGGAAGTGGTAGATAAATATAGCAGGATACCTGAGCCCCTTCCTTCAATAGTCACTGGCAATCAGACACTATACCTCACCATGGTGAAGGTATAATAATTATATATATAGTAAATAATATTTGTATATTTGTTTTAATTAATGTCTTTAATTGTACTTTTACAATTCTGTGTTTATTACATTAGTATATAAACACATCTGATTTGGCACAATCAGACAATTTGCCTTTAAACCACTAATAATCACATGATCACCATTTCTTATACTTCCTCATAACTGTTATTAAAACAAGCAAAACTCTCCATATTAGTAGTGTCACTTAGTGCAAGCCAAAGTAATCAATGGATGCCAAAAAGCTTTCGATAAAAGCCACAAGCTAGAAACTAGTTTGGGGATATTGGATAAGTATGCACTAGATAGTGATTTTATGCACAATCCTTCTGATATCCGTTGATTACTCTAGCTTGCACTGAGTGGCACTACAGTATGGAGAATTTTGCCTGTTTTAGTATCAACTTGCTTTTGTGAGCTCAACATATTCAAAATCCTCTCCCCCTCTCACATTGGAAAAGATTTTATCTCACATGGGTTATTTAGATCTGGGTCTGTAATTACAAAAAAATTGTCAGTTATCATTATTTGCTCATCAGTAAAAACTTAAAGAATCAAACACGAGTAGTTCTTCATTTTCTAAACCAAAAATCAAAAATATACATTTTTTTCTCATGGCAAAAAAAAAAATTAAAATGGCTAAAATTGGCTCAATAGAAGAGTTTGAACTGGACTATTTTAAAACTTAGCCAATGTTAATCAAATTAAAAAGTTAACCTCATTTGAGACTATCTGTGATTCTCAAATTTATGGGATCTTACATTCATAAGCAGCTCCATGCTTCTGGATGAGCTTGATTCAGATGAAGTACTATCTCTACTGACAACATTCTTTTGTCCAAAACCCCTAATAAATGATAAATGCAGAGATATCACCTCAATCTCTGTTCCAATAGGAGGGGAAAGAATTGAGTGGTTTTTCTGCCAAACTCGGGATGCTTGCATTTAGTGGTGTATTTGGAGACTTCTTAAATGCAGTTCTGAGAGATCATTTATTTGTGTAATGAAAAACCGCAATGTTAGGATTAAGCTGCTGATGGACCCTGATATCATGTTTTATTCTGTATCTTTCAGGTGACTCTGAGTTGATTGCAAGTCAGGCAGCTCCATGGAAGAAAATGGGCTATAGTATTAAATTTGTCAATCAAAAAATTGGTTCAAATAAATATCCACTGACAATAGAAAATGCCTTGAATAAATTGACAAAAACAAGTGAAAATCTTTTCTATGGGTATGATAAACTGAAACATGCACACATTGAATGTCAACACAGGGTTATAGTGTGTCAATATTGCAAGCAAGTTTGTCATATAGAAGTTGCTTGTTTTAAAAAGAAAAAAAATGTTATATTTCCAAGAGTCCATTCCAAAATGCTAAAAAAGGTAATGTGAAATCAAATAATATCAATGCCTGTATAAATTATGCAAAAGGAATTGATTCTTCCTTTAAAAGCAGAATTATTAGTAATGGTACTCTAACAACAATGGATTGAATACCAAGTCTGCAGTCCCATTGTAACAAAAACATGATTATCATTAATAGAAACAATAATCATTCTCTGTATTTTAGAAGCAGAGTGATTATTGACTATCAAGGCAATCAAATACCACTTTTGAGTCAAATAAGAGTTAAAATTACTGCATTTGGTAAAGCAATTCATTTGCTATTTATGTTTACTGGTATGCACAGCAATTTATTAGCCCATGATTAATTCAATCTCTTGGGCTTTACAATGATTAAAGTGAACCAGCTTACAAAAGTAATGTCTAATAGGTTTTACCCTGATGTTGTAGACAATAAACTAGTTATAAACTCTGAATTGTGTCAGTTTGTAGACCTGGCCAACATGGTCATTAAAACAATCATGCTAAAGTGCAGATAGACACTCAAGTTCTGTCACATGTATATTAGAACCATGAACTGGGTTTCTGCAGTTGTGATCAAATTAAAGAGATTGCAAACAGTGATTGTTCAAGCAGCAGGTGGACAGAAACATCACAGACATAGTGACCAACTAAGACTGAACTATGGGTCAGTAGCAAGCAGTAAAAGGTTTAAAAAGTTCAAGGTCACTAGACTTGCTGATGAAGACACCAGATCTATAAATAAAGACATCAACTATATTGATGAAGACACCAAGACTGATGTTAACAAAACCTGACCTGTAGAAGCCAGAAAGAGACATCCATCAATAAATCTAAATGACTACATTAGCCAGGGAAAGAATGTTATACATCAATTTATCTTCAAGTGGTGGATTATTCTAGATTCAATATTATCTTTATCAGATTGATCATTCATCCTACAAATCAATGGATATATGAATAGATAAGATATATCCAATAGTCAAAACAGGATAATAGGTGATGATTTTCAGTAAATCTGATTGATATTTTTATGGAAGAAGATTTGGCTATGAATAGTCAGTCTATTTGGAAATAAAGTCAGACCACAACAAATTATTGTCAGAATTGAACAGGAGCATGGACATTGTCTACTATATGGCTAAAGCCATGAGGCAAACTCATGCAAAAACTGCTAAAAATCAACTTGACATGAGATACACTGTCATAGTAAAGCTAGAGGTGATTGACTAGCTGGAAGTGTTAAATAAACCTAGGGGAGCATTTGAGCCACTTCCTTCAATATGTTGCATAGTAACTCAACACTATACTTCATCAACAGTATCAGACAAGACGCCTATCTAGCTATCAGGTTTCTATCTAATTATATGTCCAACCATCTAGCTATTTAACTATCTACCCACCAACCTATCCATTCATCTATTAGCTATCCATCTATCCACCTACATATCTAATTTACTTACATACTCAGACAAAGAGAAATACCACACAAAGTATTACTGTTGGCAGCAAAAGATTAAAGTTAACAATTGTAAATACATATTTGTATATTTGTTTTGATTAATACATATTTAATTTACTTTTACAGTCTGTGTTTATTATATTCATATCTAATCACAACAGGTAGATGGGTAAATTTCTATCCAAGAATGTTAAACTACCAAATCTGTTACTTTATCTACCCTAAACATCTTTGCTTTAATTTTTTAAGATAACTTCTTTCTGTTGCAATTTGGAAGCATATAATTTATATGATGAATGGTAAATTGGCAGTTTTGATTTGATCTCACTTTAAATTGTGAAAAAAATGTTCAGACATTTTTATAATACATGCATTAAGACAGGCAAAACTCACTTATACATATTGCCACACACAGCAAGCTAGAGTAATCATTGGATGCCAGAAGGCTTGTGCATAAAATCCCCATCTAGTTCCTACTCATCCAATATCCCCAGACTAGTTTCTGGCTTGTGGCCTTCGTCAGTGAGGAGCCTTGGATCTGAGATCTAGGTGCAGTGCTCTCAGATCCAAGGCTCTTCACTGACGAAGGCCACAAGCCAGAAACTAGTCAGGTATATTGGATGGGTAGGCACTAGATGGGGATTTTATGCACAAACCTTCTGTATCCATTAATTACTCTAGCTTGCTGTGTGTGGCAATACGTATAGTGAGTGTTGCCTGTTTTAACAACAGTTATACACAAGCATAAGAAGTGGTGGTCATGTGATGTTTACATGCATTAAGTAAAAAGAAGCATTAACTGCTTTATTATTTGAAGTTCCTAAGAAGTTCAAGCACTGGAAGAACAGAGTGGGGCTCCTGACCTTTTGACCTTGAGCTTTTTAACATACAACTCTGCCATTGCATCAAACTCTGTATTGTAACATATGGATTAATATTAAAGAAGTTTAAATATAAGGATAATTTAATGAATAGTCATTTGAAATGAGTAAAGATAATAACTGTATACCAGTATAGAATAGCTGATATTTGTAGTTTTATTGGCTGAGAAGAATGTATGTTACTGAAGATGGCAAACAACTGCTAAAGTAATTGTAAATTAATATTTATTTACACAACTAATAATGGAAAAATAATATTTTATATGAATAATTTTGTTTTTTATACAGCATATACTATCATGCTTGATATTATATATTTTTATTCAACTATTTATCATTCCAGAGTTTTAATAGAAAGGTATTGTGATCAATACTATTAAATAGCTAACAAACTGATTCTCATTGTGTGATATTATAGAGGACTGTGATGGCACTATTGTGCTTCAGCTTTGAAGCATTCACTTGTGGCTATTTTGCCAGTTTTATGTCTATTTGATGGTAAAAACTGGAACTGAAGTAAATATTGATTAATCTTAGTAGTCTACAGAGTAATACAAATAATGCAGTGAAAGTCTAGAACACTGCTGATTGGTCAATTTTTGATTTTGAACATATAAACAAACTTTAAACTCCTCTTAGATTATTGTCAGCAATAAACAAAAAAATCATAATTGTCCAAGGTTATTTAAACATTTATCATTATTTTTACAAAATATTTGTAATTAAAAAATAAATATTTTTATATTTATACTTTTTTAAAAAAATATGTTTCATTTTTAAAAATACAAATTAAGAAATTAAAAGTAATAATTAAAAAAAAATGAAATTATTATATTCTGTCATAATTATAAATGCAAATTTAAATTTTATAACAGAATTTTATAGTTTTTATGATAATTTAATAAAACTTTGTTCACATTTAAAAAATAATATTTAATTAATTTTTTTTATTGGTTTGCTATAATTATCCAATAAGGAAAAAATTATTTATTCCCTTACATTTGTTAATTTTATTTTACTTTATTATATATATATGGAAAGTTGAAGTATGATTTTTTGAGATTTTACTTTTTATACACTTATATTGCCAATAAATCAAGTACAATTTATGGATTCATAATAATATTGAATAAAAGTTTTAATAGTAAAATAAAATGTTGAACTCTTATTTCAAATTATCACTAGAGAATTATAAAAAAACACTGAAATTCAGAAAGGTTAAAGAACTTCCAGAAAGTGTAATAATCTTTCATTTATAGAGAACATAAGCTTGTATTGCTCTGTTTCAATTTACTCTCTTCTGCTTATGTTTAGCTCTATTAGCCAAACATTACCAGTTAAAACCTCACATGATCACTTTTTCCTTATGCTTCACAAGCTGTAAAATCAGTAGCAATTTTTTTCATGCAATAGTGACACCTAGAGTAAGATCTAATAATCAAAAGATGCTAGAAAGTTGTGCATCTTCATCCTTATCAACTCATCCAATATCTCCAGATTAATTTCTAGTTTATGAATTTGCAGGACACCTGGATCTTTTGATCTAATACACCCATACTATACCCATCTTTTACATTTTTGGTTAACTATAAACTATCAACCCAAACTGAAAGCACAATAATGTTATAATCTAGGACTAATCTGCTTATATAGTTATGCAGGTCGGAAACCAATTCTATATCTATATATTTTGGTGTCTATTTTTTTAATTTCTACAATCACTTTCATCCTTTGGTTCAATTAGTATTAAACTACTAAAACATTACAATGATCACCTTTCCTATATGTTCACACAAGCTATTAAGGAACAGTAGCATTTTTTTTTACCCAATAGGCCACTGAGTACAAGCTAAATGCTAGAAGGTTACACATCATAATCCCAGCCAATCCTCTTCACAGATAACAGCCATAATCTATATATTAGTCTGGAGGTATTAAATGGGAAGATCCTGGATAGTGATTTAGAATTTAATAATCTTTTAGCATTTACTGATTACTAGATCTTACCCTAGATGGCAATTACATGAGAAACAATTGCTACTAAGAGCTTAAAACATAAAAAAAATGAACATGTAATGGTTTGGTGGTTTAATACCGATCCTAGCCAAAGGATAAAGGTGCCTATGATTATTAAAAATCAAAAACACCAAAATATATCAATATTGAATTGGATTTAGGTCTGTATGACTATATAGACAAATTATCTTGAATTTAAATATGTTTTCAGTTTGGAATGATGGCTTTATAGTTAATGAAAAGGATAAAAGATGGATGCTAGAGGGATGCTAATGAAAGTCATAATCAAATTTGACATGCTAAAAAACAAAAAACTACATTTATAAAATACCATGTGAATGTTAAAAATGATTATAAAAATATAAAGTAATGATTAGAGGGGGGGGGAACAAATATGTGTCTAAGTTTAAAAGATTATGCATGTATCAATAATCATATGTTGACTCAGGAGAATTCAAAAAATATTGGATGAAATGAAAAACTAAAAAGGGAAAACTTTAAATGTTTCTCATATAATAAAACCAAATAACTCCATAGGTCACCTAGTATGATAAGTTATATTGTTTAGAAACTATCCTTTAAAAGAAAAAAAACTAACTATCATAGAGAGACATATAAAATTTTCTACTAAATAGTGCTTTTGATTAAAAAGCTTAGTTGTTTAGAATATCATTATTAATTATGTATTAAATATCTCTAAAGATAACCAATTTCATTTCCATGCTACTACTTTCATTGAACTGTCCAATAATACCTGAAAAAAAGAATAGTAATACTTGAAAAAGTGTGTTATATATTATTACTAGGCATTAGTGTTATCTTTTGTTTTTAGAAACATTCTTGGCATCAAGAATTTTGGCTTGAAATAATTTCATTTTTTAAGCATTCTGAACTGCATTTCCTTACTTTATTATTAGTTTTGCTTACAATTGCAGTGGAATCCGCATCATGTTTATCTATCATCAACTTCTTATAAATGATTGTAGTCATTCTAACTCCATCTCATTCTGAAAGTGTAATGTAAATGAATTATTTGTGCATAAATTA
Source organism: Epiperipatus broadwayi (assembly GCA_028023455.1). Taxonomy (NCBI): domain Eukaryota; kingdom Metazoa; phylum Onychophora; class Udeonychophora; order Euonychophora; family Peripatidae; genus Epiperipatus; species Epiperipatus broadwayi. The sequence goes on along the minus strand of JAQFVV010000044.1, from coordinate 4,212,751 downwards.
TGGGATTTGGTTGCTTAGTTTTATAATTATTTTTCCTGAAATTGTTTAATATGGCTTTGAATAAAAAAACCCAAAAGGCAAAACTGCTGTCTGACAGACAATTGAGACAACTTTAAAATGTCCATTACTTTCATAAAGATGGATCAGATTTAAGGAGAATAGATCACCTATGATGTAATTTTTTCTGATAGTTGTGCCCCACAAAGTAATCACTTTACTTTGCAATGTCCACATTTCTTTATTGCTTTAGACATCGATAAGTTGTATGACATAAATATAAATAATTTATTGAAAATAACAGTATTATAAAAAAAAAAACATGGAAAAAATAAATGAAATATTAATTTAAAAAACCAATTCTATAAATGATTAAAATTTTAAAAAACCACTTTAATATAAATGGTAGTTTTCTTTTAACAAATGCATTTAATATTATTAAAAAGAATTATTATATTAAAAATTCTAATCACGATACTAATATTTTAAAAACATATAGTAGTTGTTGTAATAATCAACTTCATTCAACATTTATACCAAATTTAAATGAAGAAGAATTATATGAAATAATAAAAGAATGTAGAGTTAATATAAGTCTAGGTATAAAATATAGAGTTACAGACAATGAAAATACTATTGTTATATTATCAGATATTATAATATACATAATTATAAAAATAATAGACAATAGTGAATTTCCTATATTATTAAAAACATCTATAATAAGACCAGTTTTTAAGTTTGAAGTTAAAATATTTTTAATAACTAGAGAGTTATATCTATTCTTTTTTCAATTGCTGATTTCATTGAAAGTTATATTCCATAAAATTATCAAAAAATTTTGGAATAAAACAAACTTTTTAAATAAAAACCAATATGAATTCATAAAAGGAAGAAACATCAATATTTATTGAAGAACTTCAAAGATAAAATTAGTAGTGCATCAAATGAAAAATATATACAATCACAATTTTTTTAGATTTTTACGAGACATTTGATATAATTGAACATAAGCAAATTATTTGCAGTTTAAAATATTGTGGAATTGAAAAAAATTGCTTAGAGTATTCAAAAGTTATTTAAATACTAGATATATTGTATCAAACATATTAAATGTATTGAATAATGAGTAATATATATATAATCCAGTAGATGACTTGTGTGATCAAGTCAAAATGTCCGTATATTAACATTTAAATTTTTTAACATGGATAAACTTGCAAAATATGCCTTTTATATATGCAACCTGTGAAAATATTCATATTAACATATACACCTGGGTCTCATTTTATGCGGATTATTTTAATACGATTTTGAAGTTATGTGATTTATGTTTCTTCTTAATATTTTTCATATTTCACTATATTTATTAGATATCAAGAAATTTAAATTATTAATAGCTTATTTTGACTTGAAATACTTTTTTTTTCTCAAAAATATAACGTTATATTAGCAGCTAATGTGAATATTGCCTGAAGCTGTATTTAGAATCTTAGCTTCTATGTAAATAACCTTCTTATACTAATAAGTAAATAATAACAATAGATTTATACTGTAACAAAATAAAAGGTCGCTCAAATAATTATAGATGGTTACAATATAACTATTACCATATAAGTGAAGGAGTTCAAATATCAAGAATTATAGTAAATTATTAACAACAAGTATTAAACTCAGGTATATGGTAAAATCTCATGTGAAGTGAGTACACTCGTAATTCAATAAAATATAACTCAGGTATACAGGCAGTAGATCTTATCCCCTTTCATTTCTTGGTTTGATGTTAAGTGCATGTTTAAACAAATACTAAGTGAATATGGTCTAGCAGGGCGCCACTAGATTATCTGAATCTAGACACGGTTATATCTGATAACCTTTCACATGTACCGGGTTTGAATCCCTTCTTGGTACTTTATTTATAATAAAATGGAAGATTTTGCTTTTTGAGCCATATCACTATAAGCACTAATATTTAGGTAAAAGTAAAACATCTTTAAACCAAAGTGGAGTATATTAGACATAAATCATTTCTCAGATCTTAGCATAACAAATGTGTTTCAATAGTTTTGTAAGTTTACTAGCTCAGATTATATATAACTAATTTAGGATGGCAATTCACTCATCCTTGCATGAAATAGATGATGGGATGTGGTTATAATAATACTAAGAAATCACTAAATATTATAAAATCAATATTTATTTATGGCCTTTAAACAGTTAAACAGCTCATTAATTAAAACGTTGATGATGATGATGATGATAATAATAATAACGATAATGACAAGGGTTTCAACTACAGCTCTAGGACTAAGCCTAAACATAAAACTAATTTTTTAAAGAAATTCATAATTATTGCTTAATTTTAGCATATTTACTTATATCTTAAATAACTAATATTCAACCATTGATGATGATGAATAATCACACTTAACAAAGACTACACTTAATGAAATATATACGCCTCGTTTAATAAAACAAACTAATATTTATTACTACATTTCTAACATATACATAAAAATTTCTAGATAAATATGAAAATTGACATGAATAATAATAATAATAATTGATTATATAACAATCCTCAGATTAATTTTAAGTTCTTCCCCCTTTCCCTTCAAATGTATTTTGTATTAAGTTGGACGTCACATTGACCATGATTTTCACTCCATGAGAAAAGTATTTCAAAAAAAAAAATATTATCTGCTCATTAGCACACATACTTTAAAAATCCAACATGTAAATAGAATGTAAAAAAAAAATGTTAGTAAAATTGAAAGAGCAAGTTTTAGAAAAGAGTTTTAAATTATTTTCTCCCCCCTCTCTTCTACCTCTGAAATGCTATACTTAACTTGAAACAAAATAACCCAATATTCTAATACTACTCATTATTTCACATTCACTCACAATTATACACATATAAAATATCATTATGTATGTGCGTGTTTTATCCCATGATAACAAAATATTATTTAAAACCAAAATAATAATATATTAGTTAAAACTAAAATCATAATACCATAAAAAAAAAAATTGTTTTACACATTAATATTGTAAAATTAATAAACAAATAATTTTCATACATTCAAGATCATTTATGAAGCTCAAAGTTATTTTTAGTAAGACATTCTTGTTTTTAATCGATCTGAATAGTCTTTAAAAGTTCTTTAAATAAAATATACCACTTTATTGCTAAAATGTTTATTAAGACTGATATCATAAAGAAAATAGATATAAAAAGTCATATTACCAATCTTTTGTTTGTGGCGAATTTCCAAGGGTTCAAACTTGTCTTGTATAATGTTTATATTTCTGCAGCTACTATTTCCGTTTTATGTGGGAACAATCTCTTTCTTGAGGTGTATAACTATTTGATGATGATGACTCTATTGAGGTTATTTGCTTTAGTGGACAATTTGGAAATCATTATATTAAATTTTCTTCTCTTCCTGTCAAGCATGTGGATGAAATACAGCAGTTGTTTTCCCATTTGTAAATTTTCTTGAGTTTAAAATCAGTTGTTGTAACAATTAATTGGACTTGATGATTAATATTTATCAGTAGATTAATTCATCTTCTTTGAATGCAGGTGAATGCTTTCTTCCTTCTAATAAAAACATCTTATTTCTCTGGTCAGTTGAAAGGTGTAGAATATTATTTTAGACACATCTTTTCTTTCCTATGTGATGTGCAGCTTCCCCAGATGGTCCGGAACCGATGGGACATACATATAATTTTTCTAGTCAGACATTTCTTATATTTTCAGCATTCAATTGGATAGTTTAATAATCTGAATCATAAACAATAATCCTAATAATAATTCAAGACAGCTTTTTATATCCAATTTTTAGCTACCTTAACCAATCAGAGATAGCATCACTTGCTATTTTTGGACAAATTTGTTTTAATTAGATCTCTAATTTATTTTCAACTAAATTATTTTTCAACTGAAAAGTTTAATCCTTTTTCCAGACACTTTTGTTTAAAAAAAAAATAGACTCAATCCTTATTTCCTTTCTTTTCTTTTTTTTTTCTTTTTAACATCCAGGTAACACTTCAAATCTTTGAGCTTCCTTCTTTAGATCTTGAGATAAGACAATTTCAAAATTTAGAGCTCTGACCCATTATAAGCTTCCAAAGTGAAACAATCATTTACAAAAAAAAATTGCTACAAAGATCGATATCTGATTAAACAGATTTCCTCTTTTAACAAAAAATTGTACAAAAAAAATAATTTGACAGATTTAATACTTCCTTTTCTTTCAATATTTAGGAAATGTAAATTTTTGTATGTAATGTACACACATCCTTCATTCTTTCAAATCATTCATAAACTAACCTTAAATAATATGATTGCTAGCTTAGTAATTATAACCCAATTATTTAATTAAGTCTGTAACTTTTAAATCCCAATTATAATTAAAGAAAAGCAAAATAAAAGTATAGAATAAAATATTAGAATTGATCAAGCATAGGTTAGTTTTAAAGAAAGTTAAAATGTTTAATATTTGAAATATAAAACAATTAAATAATTTACACATACATTGCCTATATGTATGCATTATAACTTTGCTTTTTAAAGAAAAATTAAATATTAAATAGTTTAAATGTGTGTATTACCTTTCTATCAACACACAAACAAGTAAAGCATGTAATTGTTGACCCATTCTTTCTCTGTTTAAAGCTTTTAGAACTGGACCTTGTAGGGTTTGAACTTGGATGCCCTACAGCTTCATTTATGATTATATAAAATTGTGATGATGATTTTTGGTTTACCTTTTCTACATGCACATTACTATAAATTTATCTAGTGACTAAATTGTAATGGCACAACTTTCTCCCCCTTCGGATAAAATCATCAGCACTTTTGTTTTAACTATATTTAAAAAAAAAAAATCCTAACTAATAAATACACTAATAATAATAAACACTTATAATATATATATATATAAAAAAATTAACTACTGGTAAATATATTTTTCATTAGAAAACCTAAAAATAATTTATTTGGAGATCTTTGCCAGGCTATTCTGCTGAAGTATAAGGGATCAAACTCCTAGCATTATAGGTCCCCTTATTCCCATCAAGAGCAGCAAGCATAAAGGCATTCTCTCCTATCTTTTTAGTGATTTTGAATGGTCCTTCATACAAATGCAGAAACTTTTTAAATTTGTTTCTTTGGGGTTTGCTAACATGAGGGGTGCGTACCAGCACAAGATCATTGATCTTAAATGGATGTGGTTTAGTTCTGGATTGCTTTACCCTTTTTTTTGACCCATGAGTTTAAGTTGGACTCGAGCCTTATTAAGGTCATCATCATTATTTATTTCCTCAAGGGTAATAGGCAAAGGGATTTTAATCAGCAAGGGTTCCTGTTTTCCATTTTTCATCTTGACTGGATATTTATAAAACATATCCGGAGGATTTATTTTATATAACCTCCTCTTACAAACTCCATTTAGAAATATGGACTCTTGGTACCCTATGTAATATGCCTTGAAGTTTTTCAGAGAGATTGACTCTCTATACCATACATACTTTATTTTTAAACTTTCCAGAAAGATCGACTCTCTGTACCATATATAATTCATCCTTAAATCTTCCAGAGAGGTTGATTCTCTGGGCCACGTATAATTTATTTTTAAATTTTCTAGAAAGGTTGACTCTTTGTACCATATATAAGGCACATTTAAATTTTCCAGAGCATTTACATTTTTCAGAGAGATAGATTCTCTGTCCCATATATAATGGACATTTAAACTCTTCAGAGAGATTGACTCTCTGTGCCAGATATAATTCATTACATCTTCCAGAGAGGTTGATTCTCTGTGCCATGTATAATTTATTTTTAAACTCTCTAAAAAGGTTGACTCTTGGTACCAAATATAAGGCACACTTAAATTTAACAGAGCATTTAAATTTTTCAGAGAGATTGATTCTCTGTCTGATACACACTGGACATTTACATTTTCCAGAGAGATTGCCTCTCTGTACCAGATATAACTTATTTTTGACTTTTCCAGAGCAGTTGAATTTTTCAGAGAGATTTGGACATTTACATTTTTCAGAGAGATTGCCTCTCTATACCATATATAAGGTATCTCCAATCTATTTAAGAAGACAGATTTTTGAAACCACACATGCTGGTTAGTTACTAGATTGAGAACTACAGACTGTTGAAACTTTTGCTCTCTTTCTAAAATAACTGGTTTCATCTCCCTTATTGCCTCTCTTAAATCAATCATCTTATCGGATGCATGAAGTTTTTCCTCCAACTCTCTTTTCCCTCTTTTCACTTCATGATCTATCCCAATCTGCTCTTTGGTCATCATCTCATTTACTTTCTTTACTGGGAGATTTGGTATTATGGCTACTATTGGCCTTTCTACTTTTTGGAGCCTATTCTCTATCAGTGTATCTAACTTTACATTATTTTCTTTATTATCAGTGGTCGGATTATCCAGATTATCTTTTAAAACTGGTAAACTCTGACTACCTTTCCGTTTTACAAGTCTAACATATTCACCCATCTCTCCTGCTCTATCTTCTAAAGAGGTTTCAGAATTATCTTCTAATCTTTGACTACCTTCTATTATACTTTCTGCACTCTTTTTGCTATCCTCTCTTAGACTTTCTATCCATCTTTTCACAGAACGACAAACCTTTTGTTCCAGACTTTCCTTATTTCTTTTGGATTTGTTATAATCTTCTTGTATATTTTGATACATACAATCTTTCATCAGTCTGGTCAATTTTATACCTGATAGTGCTTCCTTCTTTATTCGAATCTGAAACTCTTCAGTACTTGTTATTATCCCCTTTACTTTTACAGTAACTTCTAATCCCATTACAACCTCTCCATCCTCTTCTTTATAAAGATTATTAACTCCAGGAATTGAGGCTCTTTTCCCATGTTTCTCTATTTTATTTCCCAAAGCTATAGGAATTTTATTGTTGTTTTCAACAGAGCTATTGATATTTTCTTTTAATTCATCTTCACTCCTCTTATCCTCTTTTTTTAAACTTTCTACACTTTCTATGCCTTTTCCATCATCTCTTAAACTTTCTATGAGCTGCTTCCTATCTTCTCTTAGACTCTCTATGCTTATTATACTGTGCTTACTATCTTCTCTTAGACTCTCTATACTTATTATACTGTGCTTACTAGCTTCTCTTAGACGTATTATACTTTTCTCTATCTTTTGTTCTAGATTTATCATACTTTGCTTACTCTCCTCTCTCATACTTCTGAGCATCTGCATTATCATGTCCATGTCTGATGGTGCTATCTTTTCTATCTGAGCCTGGCCCACTTCTGGCTCCTCATCTATCATTTCTATACTTGAGGCCTTATTATTGCTACTGACTTTAGAGGCATTTCCCTCTATTTCCTCTTCTTCTTGAGCTTCAGTATGAAAATGATCACTGATTCCTGGTATTGGGGCACCTTCCTCTTCCATAACCTCTTCCATACTATAATTTAGTTCACTCATGTTATAAAACTTTATATATCCCATCTCTGCTTCCCTGACCATCAAAAACCTACACATCCTTTCCTTGTCTGACACCTATTCTGACCAACTGACTGATTTGATTTTCACCTTATTATGCATTTACAAATACAACAACAACAAAAAAAAATTTTTTAATATCCTTATTTAATGAACTACACAACAACAATCTATATAGTACATGTCTGTCTGTAATAGCCCAAATTATACATTCATCCATTCTCCCAGAAATCCGACAGATATTGACAGTCCACAGAATGACTAGCAGTTCACAATCTTGAGATAAATGAAAGAATTCAGTCACAACACTATAATCACACAATGCATCACGAGCACTCAGAAGATCATCCCAATTTGATCACTATTAACTACCACAACCCTTGATTGAATGAAGCAAACTCTGTTGCAATTAAAGATGTATTTTAAGTCTTAGGGGCTAAAGTAGATAAACAATGCCTTGCTCTCTCTCTTGGAGTCTTATGTGGCAAGTATCAAGGAATGCCCTGCTTATTATAGACTACAAAAACGAAACCTTGCTCTCTCTCTTGGAGACTTATAGGCTGATATCATGGCAGGACTACTGTTAACTGCTTCATGATCAAATAAGAATAACATATAAATTGGGTTGGAGCAGTGAATGGGTTTGATCATTCATAAGTTACACGAAATACATAGCATTATCAAGGCAATGACAAAACTCTCCACTCATCATCAAAACTGCAATCTAACCAACCAAACTCCAACGATCAACCATCCAATCAAACCTCTAAAATCATAGACTTTTTACAAAATGAACTCCCCAAACACACATGAGACTACTATTCCATAATTCATCACTATTACTATGCCTATCCTATCTGGCAATAAATTATTTTAATGTTCCACAAAAAAAAATCTATTATTTATTTCACCTTTGTCTTAAGTTGTGATATTCATCTCTATTTTCAAAATTGATAATAAAAAAAAAACAAGCTGTTTTATGGCTGTACCCCTTTTATCATCATCAATGAAAAATTAAATCATATTAAACATCATCATCTAAAATAAGACTGTTTGGCTAAGAAAATTTTGTAAGCCAAAAAAAATTTTTTACTGAAAAAAAAAATTTTACTAAAAAAAATTTCTCTATTTTTTAACCACACATCTCCCATCATTCTATAGACTCTCTTTTTCAGGTATATGGCAAAATATCAGGCCCCAGTTGGGTATCCATTGTAACAAAATAAATTGAATCAAATAGATATTATTACCATATCTGAGTAGTCCACAGAATGATCATAATATTTAAAATAACTTGAATTTCTCAAGATCCAAATATCAATAATTATAAGTAAATTATTAATAACAAGTATTAAACTCAGGTATATGGTAAAATCTCATGTGAAGTGAGTACACTCGTAATTCAATAAAATATAACTCAGGTATACAGGCAGTAGATCTTATCCCCTTTCATTTCTTGGTTTGATGTTAAGTGCATGTTTAAACAAATACTAAGTGAATATGGTCTAGCAGGGCGCCACTAGATTATCTGAATCTAGACATGGTTATATCTGATAACCTTTCACATGTACCGGGTTTGAATCCCTTCTTGGTACTTTATTTATAATAAAATGGAAGATTTTGCTTTTTGAGCCATATCACTATAAGCACTAATATTTAGGTAAAAGTAAAACATCTTTAAACCAAAGTGGAGTATATTAGACATAAATCATTTCTCAGATCTTAGCATAACAAATGTGTTTCAATAGTTTTGTAAGTTTACTAGCTCAGATTATATATAACTAATTTAGGATGGCAATTCACTCATCCTTGCATGAAATAGATGATGGGATGTGGTTATAATAATACTAAGAAATCACTAAATATTATAAAATCAATATTTATTTATGGCCTTTAAACAGTTAAACAGCTCATTAATTAAAACGTTGATGATGATGATGATGATAATAATAATAACGATAATGACAAGGGTTTCAACTACAGCTCTAGGACTAAGCCTAAACATAAAACTAATAAAGAAATTCATAATTATTGCTTAATTTTAGCATATTTACTTATATCTTAAATAACTAATATTCAACCATTGATGATGATGAATAATCACACTTAACAAAGACTACACTTAATGAAATATATATGCCTCATTTAATAAAACAAACTAATATTTATTACTACATTTCTAACATATACATAAAAATTTCTAGATAAATATGAAAATTGACATGAATAATAATAATAATAATTGATTATATAACAATCCTCAGATTAATTTTAAGTTCTTCCCTCTTTCCCTTCAAATGTATTTTGTATTAAGTTGGACGTCACATTGACCATGATTTTCACTCCATGAGAAAAGTATTTAAAAAAAAAATATTATCTGCTCATTGGCACACATACTTTAAAATCCAACATGTAAATAGAATGTAAAAAAAAAATGTTAGTAAAATTGAAAGAGCAAGTTTTAGAAAAGAGTTTTAAATCATTATCTCCCCCTCCCTTCCAAGCGCTGAAATCTATACTTAACTTGAAACAAAATAACCCAATATTCTAATACTACTCATTATTTCACATTCACTCACAATTATACACATATAAAATATCATTATGTATGTGCGTGTTTTATCCCATGATAACAAAATATTATTTAAAACCAAAATAATAATATATTAGTTAAAACTAAAATCATAATACCATAAAAAAAAAAAAATTGTTTTACACATTAATATTGTAAAATTAATAAACAAATAATTTTCATACGTTCAAGATCATTTATGAAGCTCAAAGTTATTATTAGTAAGACATTCTTGTTTTTAATCGATCTGAATAGTCTTTAAAAGTTCTTTAAATAAAATATACCACTTTATTGCTAAAATGTTTATTAAGACTGATATCATAAAGAAAATAGATATAAAAAGTCATATTACCGATCTTTTGTTTGTGGCGAATTTCCAAGGGTTCAAACTTGTCTTGTATAATGTTTATATTTCTGCAGCTACTATTTCCGTTTTATGTGGGAACAATCTCTTTCTTGAAGTGTATAACTATTTGATGATGATGACTCTATTGAGGTTATTTGCTTTAGTGGACAATTTGGAAATCATTATATTAAATTTTCTTCTCTTCCTGTCAAGCATGTGGATGAAATACAGCAGTTGTTTTCCCATTTGTAAATTTTCTTGAGTTTAAAATCAGTTGTTGTAACAATTAATTGGACTTGATGATTAATATTTATCAGTAGATTAATTCATCTTCTTTGAATGCAGGTGAATGCTTTCTTCCTTCTAATAAAACATCTTATTTATCTGGTCAGTTGAAAGGTGTAGAATATTATTTTAGACACATCTTTTCTTTCCTATGTGATGTGCAGCTTCCCCAGATGGTCCGGAACCGATGGGACATACATATAATTTTTCTAGTCAGACATTTCTTATATTTTCAGCATTCAATTGGATAGTTTAATAATCTGAATCATAAACAATAATCCTAATAATAATTCAAGACAGCTTTTTATATCCAATTTTTAGCTACCTTAACCAATCAGAGATAGCATCACTTGCTATTTTTGGACAAATTTGTTTTAATTAGATCTCTAATTTATTTTCAACTAAATTATTTTTCAACTGAAAAGTTTAATCCTTTTTCCAGACACTTTTGTTTAAAAAAAAAAATAGACTCAATCCTTATTTCCTTTCTTTTCTTTTTTTTTTTCTTTTAACATCCAGGTAACACTTCAAATCTTTGAGCTTCCTTCTTTAGATCTTGAGATAAGACAATTTCAAAATTTAGAGCTCTGACCCATTATAAGCTTCCAAAGTGAAACAATCATTTACAAAAAAAAAATTGCTACAAAGATCGATATCTGATTAAACAGATTTCCTCTTTTAACAAAAAATTGTACAAAAAAAATAATTTGACAGATTTAATACTTCCTTTTCTTTCAATATTTAGGAAATGTAAATTTTTGTATGTAATGTACACACATCCTTCATTCTTTCAAATCATTCATAAACTAACCTTAAATAATATGATTGCTAGCTTAGTAATTATAACCCAATTATTTAATTAAGTCTGTAACTTTTAAATCCCAATTATAATTAAAGAAAAGCAAAATAAAAGTATAGAATAAAATATTAGAATTGATCAAGCATAGGTTAGTTTTAAAGAAAGTTAAAAATGTTTAATATTTGAAATATAAAACAATTAAATAATTTACACATACATTGCCTATATGTATGCATTATAACTTTGCTTTTTAAAGAAAAATTAAATATTAAATAGTTTAAATGTGTGTATTACCTTTCTATCAACACACAAACAAGTAAAGCATGTAATTGTTGACCCATTCTTTCTCTGTTTAAAGCTTTTAGAACTGGACCTTGTAGGGTTTAAACTTGGATGCCCTACAGCTTCATTTATGATTATATAAAATTGTGATGATGATTTTTGGTTTACCTTTTCTACATGCACATTACTATAAATTTATCTAGTGACTAAATTGTAATGGCACAATACGTATGTACAAAAATATCGCAAATATCCAAAAATGTTAAACTTTTAAAACGTATTTTGTTAGATATAACAGAAATATATATATTTTTAGATTTTTAAAATAAATAATAATGGAGATTTTATTGATTTTATAAACTGAAAATAATCTTTCTAATGATAATGTATAATCTTTTTGTTTTGATTGTGATCTCATTTTTTAATATAGAAACAGAAAACCATTAACACAGCAAAAGACTGAAAGTGGCGCTAGTTGTACATCACATCACAAATCTGATTTCTTACCAATTCACAAACAAACACATATTGTCAAATAGCGGTAATGATTAAAATATGTATGAAAAAATGTAAAATTAAATACTGTACTTAATTAAAAAAAGTTTGTCTTGTATTATTTTTTTTCAAATATTTGAAATTTTTTATTAGTCATACTTTATTTCCTTATTTTTTTAATGTGAATTTTAAAGTAATTTTTCCTTGTTGCTTTGCTTTTATGCTGATTTCTGAAAATTACAGAACCTTTCCCTCTTTTTTGAAAGTAAGTTAGGTTTATTTTTGTGTGATTTCTTTTGTGCACATTTTCTGAGAAACCTATTTACTGCATAAAATGAGACCCAGGTGTGTATATATATATATATGGAGTTTCTCAAGATTCTACACTTAGTGCATTATAATTTTTTATTTTTAATTGATTGATAAATATATTAATATAAACATTACAAACATAAAGCTAAACTAGTCAATAACTAATCAAAATTACCCCAAATCCAAAATTCACCCAGACTAGTCAAGAAAATAAAATCCAAAACACAACCAATGGTTTCACTGCTACAAGCAGACTTCTCAAGTATAAAGAACTACAAAACAATACCATATTTATATTAAACATTACCCACAATTCCATTTACTTCCCATCTGCCCTTAATATTAATATTCAAAGAAGACAACCTTAGATTGATCAAAATTAATAGTGTGGCCTATATATTTTTCATGGACATACAAAGCAAAACTAAGATATTTATTTCTAACCCTACTTTTATGTACCTTTATTCTTTCATTGAAGCTCAAACTACTCTGACCTATATAAACCTTCTTACAAAAACAAAGGATAATATACATTACACCAGGAATAGTTTTCCTATCAAACATTTCCTTTGTATTATTTAATTAGTTATTTCTACTCTATTGAACTCTTTTTGTACTTTATGCACAGAATAAGCTTTGCATTGCTGCTAGTCACTATATTTTATGGCATCCAAATGTGCTATGGTATCTTACCCTGGTAGAAAACCACTGAATTAGACTGACCATTGAATGATTAAAGGCTGCTATTAAAAATCTAAAGATAAATGCTGCAATTATGAAACATCTCATATCTTCTATTAAGTGATCTTTTCTTCATCTAAGAAACACAATTAAATTACTTATCAAAATCAAAAAATAGAGTTCTATAAATTACTTGTTTAGCACATCATTGATTTGATTGGACATCAGGAAATTAATTATTCTTCTAATAATGCAAACTTTTACAATACATGGATTTATATTAATTCTCAATAATATGCATTCTAAACCTAGATGAATTCTTTTGTTTCATCTTGTAATGCATGCAATTTTCATTGAAAATAATTGAAATGAAACTGCCATCACCATTCAGATAAATAATTTCTATCTACATAATACTTACAAATCCCCTCTCTCCAATACAAATTGGCTCTATCCTCTTTTTCCATATACTCCTATATTATTAAAAGGAGGTTGCCTTGACAATGGTTTGAAATTATTATGGATGTTGGGATTGTCTAAGTGTTGACTGTTTTTTAATGATTACTTATAATCCCATTTAGCTTTGAACATTATTCGCTTATTATTTAAGTAATATTTTGGGTGCAATTTGAAATTTATAATTGCAGTTTGTAATGTTACAATTGACTATTTATTAGTCTGCATTCAGAATAGGTTCTATTTTTCTGTTTAAAGACCATTTATTTAACATTCTTTATATCAATAATTTCAATCTCTGTGGTCAAATTGCAATCTTTAGTGTCTATATAAGTTTATTGAAGCATTAATAAAGATGGGATTCCACCTTTATTGTTAAAATGAGGTTACCTTGACAACAGATAGAAATTATTGATTGTTACTGATATTGGAATTGTCTAAGTATTGAGTGTTTTTTAATGATTCCTATAGTTTTTGTATTTAAGCCAATAAACATCACATGATCACCATTTCTTACAATACGTACAGTGAGTTTTGCCTGATTAATTTTTTGTATTTATAAGAAATTTCAATTAAATTATAATAGTCTTTCAAGATACATAAATAAGGATTAAGAAATTTGTCAACATTTAGAATGGATTTATTTCAATAATACTGACATTATAATGCCAAGCAAGAAGGAACATTTTCTTCAGGAAGAGGAATCATAAAAATCTCCTAATCTATGTTTTAATTAAAAGTAACCTTATTTTTCACATAGCTAACCTAAACCAATGAACATTATTGGAATTCATTATTTCTACAATTGAAAGTTGTTCTTCTGCTCTGAAATGGAAGTCAATGAAAGCTAAGTGGAGTTGATATACTGGATATCTTGAACAATTCCTTCTTGCTGTGATAGATTTAACAAAAATCAGCTGATAGTGAATCCACCTTATTGAATATTAAAAGTAATTTATTCCAAGTTGAAACAAACAATTTTTGTTTACCAAATATCCAGAAATTACTGACAAAGTTTTACAATTACTATAAGATGATAGAAAAAGAAGTGGAAAAAGATTACAAAGAAGCAAAATTTTACAATACTTTGTCATAACAACTCATCACTTACAAGGAAATCAAGTTATATATCAAGTGACTTAATTTAATAAGCTTGTATTATAAATGTTATTTAATGAGCATGCCAATAGCTCTTAACAAGCTTTTCAGAATATCCTTATCTTTAGATCTATCCTAGTGCCTCACTGATAAAAGCCAGAGCTAGAAACCAGTCTGAAAATAGGAATATTCTGAAAATAGGGATATAATGACTCATCACTTAAATGAAAGCTTGGTGAATATAAAATATCTCTAAACCAACTATTTCTATCAACACAGTCAGATTGCCAATCTTTTTTAACATATTTCTAAATCTAACATTGTTAGAATGAAAAAGTATCGTTACAGTGGAATCACAAGCATTTCCTTCATAATGTTCTTCTAATATCAATAGGATAAAACCTGTAGATAAAGGTTGACATAAAAACAAAATTATAGCAATCTTAAAACCCAAATAAACTCAGCAATGGGCTAAAACATTGTCATTTATTACAATTACATGTCCCCAAATAAGCTTTGTGACCGAATCCTTTCCAATAAGAATTTTACCAATAGTTGAGAGTCACTTTAGGCCATGAAGAAGTTGCTGTGCACAAGTTATTTCTTTAACAATCACACCGAAAAAGAATTCTAAAATAAATTAAAAACTGATATAACATTATATTAAGACTCTGTTTGAAAAAGTGTCTTAATCTAAATTTTTCTAAAATTCTTAAATACAGAAAACAATTTATTTTAAAAAATGTTGAAAAAAAATTCAATTGCTACTAAATAGTAATTATAATAGAAGCAAACTTTTCAGAAAGCCTTTCTCAGGGTTCAGCTGTTTTATCTTCTTTATTTAATATTTTCATTAGTGATCTTTCAGATATAAAATTCAGGAAATTTATCTATTGTTGATGATTTTGATTTGACTTTTCAAAAAAGTTTCTTTTCCTGAAATAGAAAATTTTTCTCAATAAGAATGTAAAAATGTTTGGAAACTTGTTTAAATTTTTCATCCTAATAACAAAGAATTTTCATGTAATCTGAATATCTATCATTAATCTGAATATAACTTTTTGCAATAACAGACTTCAGTACAAGTCCTTCTTTTAGGGATAATATGGTTCATAGTCCAACTTATTTAAAATTAAATCAAAATTAATTTCTAGGAATAATCTCCTTGGAAAACTGGCAGGAATTAATTGAGATTCTGATACTAGTACTTTATAGATACTTCTAGCATTTGAATATTCTGCTAATAAATATTATTTCCCTGCATTGGAGAAAAGTTCCTACACCAAATTGCTGGATACTCAGATATTACTAGAACACTCAAATCTACTTCTGTGTCATGGCTTGTATTCTTCCAGATTTTCTCACCAGATATCAGAAGCAATGTTGCCACCCAGAAGATATAGTTTTATTACCTAAAACTAATTAAGGTCATCTTTTTGGATGTTCAAGAAGAATTTACAATCAAATGAATTATGATGTAAAGAATGAAGAGGTTCCAAATAACTTTCTTTTTCCACATTGAACTATAAAGCCAGCTGGATTTGACCTTCCCTGCGATTGTTGATTTCATCTACTTCACAAATAGAATACAGCAAACAATGATTTAGTAAATGTTCACAAACATAAGCTATAGAATACATAGTTAATGACTGTCAAATCTATGGCCATGGTAATGGAATTGAAATACTTAATAAAACCACTACCACATCTATCTCTTGATTGGAATTTTTACAGGTTTTATTATATTTAGTTAATAGTTAACATCTAAGATATCAAAAAAATTTATAAAATAAAAATAAGTGATATGACTAATAAATTTTGATATAAATCATACCAAAATTCATTGAGTGATAAAAGCTAGACACTGATTTTATTTTCTAGATTTCTTTGTTGATGGATACATGACTCATCAATTCTTAGATATGTTATCATAGCTATCTGAATATAACATAGTTATTACTGTAAGCAATATTATTCATTTCTTTTATACAAATAGGGTATGTGTTCTTGATGAAAGTCACAATATATTTTTCTTAACCATTAAGCATCACATGATCACCATTTCTTATACTAGTACATAATTGTTTATAAACAAGGCAAAACTCTCCATACAGTAGTGCCACCCTGTGCCAACCAGAGTAATCAATGGATGCCAGTAGGCATTAGATAGGGATTTTATGCACAAGCCTTCTGGCATCCATTGATTACTCTGGTTGGCACAGGGTGGCACTACTGTATGGAGAGTTTTGCCTTGTTTCATATATTTTTCTATGAAATTATTGACTTTTGGCAATAATAAATGCTTTGTTTGAGTCATTTTATGAAAAAGGTTTTCAGTTTCTGATTTTTTTTTCAATTATGTTTTAACTGTAGGTATATATCATCAATTTCTGAAACAGAAATTAAGTTATCACTATTGTTACAATCTTTTAATAATTCGGTAAATTGTTATATAATATTTAATTGATTTTTGAAACAACTCATGAATTACATTCTGACATTAATGAATTAAAAATTTAGGCATCTTGAAACTAAATTTGATAAAAATATTTAAAATTTGTACATTGCCTATAACCATCGCTATATATAAGAATGAAATTTAAAAAGTGAGTAATTAAGTGTATTTAAGGTACTTAATATCAACTTAATAGAATGTTGAAATTAATAATAAAGTTTAAAAATCTCATTTGGACAAATTTTACTTGCACAGAGTATTATGCCTTTAAGTTTAAAAACATAATTAAATCATTTAAAGCATAATAAATATAATGTAATACATTTAAATATATAAAGTATATTAGTTGCCTTTAAATTCATAACTGTATATTTAATAATAAAAAATTTCAATAATATAGACCTGTGGTGGATTGTCGAATTCAAAACTTTTTGCAAGAGAATAATAAAAATCATCACCAGGGAAAGACAAAGATCCCTTTGTTTACTTTCGCTTTTCTATTTAAAAATAAAATGAAATTATTATTGTTTTATCCGTCTGTTTACTTTCACTTTTTGTTTAAGAACAAAATGAAATTTTTATTGTTTTTTTCCCTTATTATATTTGTTAGGAATATTTAAAAATAAATGTAGTTTTTATTTTAACAGTTTTTGATTAAAAAAAAAAGATGTGTCTTTGTGTGAGGAGAGAGGGATATTATTTCTATTAAAAACATTCCTAAACCATTTTATATATATACCAGATGTACCTGGCCTATAAAAGCCGTGTTTTTATTTAATTGGTTGCTTTAATATATTTTTTTAAGATTTAATGTAAATTAAACAAAATATATTACTATGTGTTTATTCATATAGTATACGAACATGGATGGGCTGCTCACCAAAACGCATTAGCCAGCGTGGTGAGTTTATTGGCTTTTTACCTCTGAGTTTAAGATCAAGAAACACCATGGTCTTTCTTCTCAGTGCCTGATAAGGCAGAATGAATGTTTGTGTAAATGATAAATATTTTTCCAAAACATATATACAATTATGACAGACAAAAATAAACCATGGCCCTTATTCCCAGGAGGCTGTAAAGTCACCAATCAAGGCAGCGGTTGGTGGCCGAAGGCGGAGGGTGCTAAGAATCTCCTGGTTGTGGACCCAGGCTGCCATTTGATTACAACTTTTTATTTAGGTACTTACAACTGCAGATCACTTTCAAGTGAAGGAAAATTGCAAGAATTAGAAGAACTCTCTTATATTAAATGGGATATTATTGGACTTTGTGAAGTTAGAAGAAAAGGTGAAGAGACAATTGATTTAAAAAGTGGACATATATTCTATTATAAAGGCACAAATATTGAAAATACAAGTGGAGTAGGATTCATTATAAATAAAAAGTGGAAGAACAATATTGTGGAGATTGATGGTATATCAGACAGAGTGGCAAGATTAGTTATACAACTTAATAGCAGATACCAAATGCAGATAATTCAGGTTTATGCCCCAACAAGTTCTCATAGTGATGAAGTAGTAGAAGATTTTTATATGGATGTACAAAAGGCTTTTGATCAGAGTAAACAACATTTTAAAATTGTTATGGTAGACTTTAATGCTAGAATTGATAAACAAATGAGAAGATGAAAGTGCTGTAGGTAATTTTGGTTATGGTAATAGAAATGAGAGAGGACATAGACTTGTGGAGTTTGCAGAAAAAGAAAAACTTTATATTAGAATTCTTTTTTTGAGAAAAATGTTAAAAGAAAATGGACATGGAAGCACACAAATGAAGGTACAGCAGAATTGGATTATATTTTGACTAACAGGAAATACATATTTCAAGATTGTAATGTTCTTAATAGATTTAACACAGGAAGTGATCATCGATTAGTAAGGTGCAAGATACGTGTTAATGTAAAACTAGAAAGACAAAAATTGTTAAGAAAAACAATATTTACAGTTGATATTCCTAATCTTCAGAAACATTCTAATGAATTTAAATTAGAACTTACAAATCGATTTCAAGTATTAGTAGATTTTGAACATGATTCAGATTTGAATGAAATTAATATGAAAATAACTGATGCACTTTTAAAAACTGCAACAAAGATAGCTGGTAGAAAAAAGCAGCAATTGAGCAATAAAATTTTTACTGGAACTAGAGAATTTATGAAGAAAGGAAAAAATATGAAGATATACAAAAATGATGCACTAAAAAGAATTGAATATCTCGAATTTTGTAAAATGGTGCGGAAAAGAGTTGAAAATGATATAAGAAAGTATAACTGTGAACTAGCAAGAAAAGCTGTAGAAGAAAATAAAAGTCTTAAGAATGTAAAACAACATTTTGGTATTGGTAGGAAATTTATATATGCAATAAGGAAAAAAGATAGAATTATTACTAAAAAGAGAGATGACATCATGAAATTAGTAGAAATTTTTTATCAAGAATTATATAGTAATAAAGATCAAGTACCTCCTATATCTATTACATCTTCCGAATTGCCCAGAATTTTAAATGAAGACATGAGAAATGCAATTAAATGTATGAAGAAAGGAAAGGCTCCAGGTAATGATGGAATTATAATTGATATATTAAAAAAAGCAGGTGAAGAAATAGAAAATTTTTTAGCAAAGTTATATACCAAATGTCTAAATTATAAAGATGTACCGGATGATTGGAAGAATGCAGTAATAATATTAATATTTAAAAAAGGTGATAAAGAAGATATTAAAAATTACAGACCTATCAGCCTTTTATCAGTTTTATATAAAATTTTTACCAAGATAATTACAACTCATCTACAGAGAACATTGGATTTCCACCAACCAAGAGAACAAGCTGGATTTAAAAGTGGTTTTAGTACAGTAGATCATATTCAGGTATTGGGAGAAGTTATAGAAATATAGAAAGGACAAATGAATATGAGTTGTCATTATGTTTTGGATTTGTAGATTATGAAAAGGCATTTGATGCTATAAACATTTTTTCAGTGATTAAAGCATTGGATCATCAAGGTATAGATCCAGGATATTGTCATATTTTGAAGAATATTTATAAAAATGCAACAGCAACAATTAGATTACATAATGATACTGGGAAAGTCAACATTGAGAAAGGTGTAAGACAAGGTGACTCCATATCTCCAAAACTTTTTACAACAGTGCTGCAAGAAGTATTTTGTGGATTAAAATGGGAAACTAAAAGAGTTTAAGTAAATGGAGATTATTTAAGTCATTTAGATTTCACAGATGATGTAGTTGTTTTTGCAAATAATGCTTCAGAGCTGCAGAAAATGTTGCAGGAGTTATCAGATGAAAGTAGGAAAGTAGGACTAAAGATAAATGTTAAAAAGACTAAAGTAATGTTTAAACGATTTGCTCAAAATATGAAAATAAAGATTGATTATGATGAATTAGAAGAAGTTAACAGTTACAAATACCTTGGTCAGATTATTAATGCAGATGAAAACATAATGGAGGAAATTAATCATAGAATTAATCTTGGTTGGAGTGCTTTTGGTAGAAATAACTTAATACTAAAAGGAAATATGCCTATGTGTTTGAAAAGGAAGGTTTTTAATAAATGTGTTTTACCAGTTCTTACTTATGGATCTGAGACTTGGACACTCAATAGAAGAGCAATACAGAGACTTCAGACCACTCAAAGAAGTATGGAGAGGTGTATGTTGGGAGTAACAAGAAGAGATCGAAAATGCAATGTATGGGTAAGAGAACAAACAGGTGTTACTGACATCATTGAAAAAATTAAAAGATTGAAGTGGAGTTGGGCTGGACATATTGCTAGAAGAGATGATAATAAATGGACAATTGAAATTTTAAACTGGATTCCAAGAGATTGTAAAAGACCCAGAAAGAGACCACATGTGAGATGGATGGATGAAATAAGAAAGTGTGCAGGGGTGATGTGGAGAAGAGAAGCTAAAGATTGGAGAAGATGGATTAAACTTGGAGAGACCTTCATCCTGCAGTGGATTGATAATGGTTGATAATGATGATGATGATATAAATAAATATGAAAAGGCTCTTGTTTTTGTATTACAGCTTATTTATGATAGAATTACTTCCTAGCTGGTCTTTGGAAATGTCTTTGTTTTTTTAATTGGTTGTTCAACAAATTTTTTTTAAAGATTTAATACATTGTACAGGCTTAAACCTGCATTTATATATGTAATATATGCGGGGTTCTAACTCAGACTTTCACACGACCCACCACTCTCAGTGCCATCTCATATTGCTGACCCATCTGATCACAAACATGTGTGTGATCAGGTGGGTCAGCAATATGAGATGGCCCTGAGAGTGGTGGGTCCTGTTAAAGATTTAATGTAAATTAAACAAAAGATTTTGATAATATATAAATAAATGTGATAAATGTACACAGTTGTTTTTGAATTATGGTTTATTAATGGCAAAATTACTTCCTAGCCAGCCTGAAAGGCTATTGTTTTTGTAATATTTTTTTAAATTGGTTTCTTAAACATTTTTTTTTTTTTTGCTTTGTGGGATTACTTGCTTTGAATAAAATGCTTGTAATCAAATTAAGTCTCTAAATTTAAATTTAAAATACACCTGTTATATTTGATATGTAAATTTGACAGTGTTGTGGCAAACTATTAATGGTAGAATTACTTCCTTTGCATAAAATATTCTTTGTAATGCAGATAAATGTAATAGTTATTTTAATTGGTTGTGAATTTGTAAGTGACCGCTTTCTAAACAAACATACATTCACCAATCAGACAATAAAGAAAATAGGGATTTTATTTAAGCATTTTACTGTTACTAATTGAAATAATTTAAATCGGAAGTCGAACTATGATAATGTGCTATTACTTTAAATATTATAAATCTCTGTGCACTCACATGTCGGTAAGTAACACCAACTTTCACTGACTATTTCAGTCCTTTATAATAATAATAATAATATTACTAATTGAATAAAAATATTTTTAAAAATATTGTGTCATCTATACAAAATTTCACTGCTCTAGGCTTCTATCTGCCAGCTTCATGACTTCAAGTAGGCAAAGATTTTTTAACTATTTTTTTTTCTGCTTTTGAGGAAGTTCCCAACCACTTTTATAGAAAAACATAAAAATCTAGCTTTTGCTACTGTATTTGGGGTACAATTCATAACAAGGTGTCTAGGTTCTGTGCTTTCATGGTACCTCCTTTGTGGCTGGCCCTGTAGAGATCTTAACATACATTATATATAAATCACTTTTAGGTTTGCTTCATAAAGAAATTCCTTAATGAAGCCCTAGAGTAACAATTTGAAAACTAATAGTTTCTAATTGATGCTCAACCTATTTTTCTGTTCTTAAATGTCTCATGACCTCCTAAGCAACTAAACATTTACATACATGTCACAGACTATTTGTATGTACTTCATGATTTTGAAATGATAAGAAGTTAGTAACTACTGTGTTTAATATTTTTAATATATAACATTTGGGGGTTAATTATTTAATTTTTTGTTAAGTAAATGACAACTAAATCCTATGTTTGCTATATATGTAAAGTCTATCATTACTCATTGTATTAAATATAACACTCATATAGCTTTGCTTATTTTGTTGTTTTTTTTCTAGTGACAGTTTAAGGATCTATAGCTTGCATATTTTTTTTTTGCATATTAGAAACTTCCTTTCATGCAATTTTTATCGTCTTCTTTTGTAATAAATGTCATCAATACCATTGTCAACAGACTTCTTTATTTTTATAGCAAGTTAATTTACTTTAAAAAGCATTCCATGATCTTCTAAAGAATCATGTGTGCTTTGATGTAATAGTTGAATGGAAGATACTACAACTTATTGTCCAGAGAACATATTCAGGTCTGTCACTTCTGGAATTCAAATTAAGGTCCTATATGCTCATGAGAAATATACTATCCATTCAATTATAATAATCTATTAGTGAATATGCATAAGGAGGAATATAATAAAAAAGTAAATGCATGTTGTATGTAGTCTTTACATATATTATTGCATTAAAATTATTCATTTTTATGTATTTAAAATTAAACTAATTATCAATTACTATTATTTATTTTCGAAAGCGAAAGTCAGTCACTTACCTTGAAATATTCCAATAGTAAAGAAAACAACTTGAAATTAAAGCTTAGTGTCCTTGAGTAAGCTAAACTAATACGGTAATCATAATATTTTTTACCTTTTTAAATATATATATTAAAAATAAAAAATATATTTAAAAAACACCATTACAATGGAATTCAATTACATATTTCATACTGCTTATTATTCTGCCTCTTATAATAATATTTTTAATTATTTTTTCTTAGCCTTCACTGGAATTTCATAACTTTTAATAATTTAAAATTTTCCCTTTTTTTTTTACATACAAATTATTTTATAAAGTACATTGAATAATAAATTATTTATAATACAGTAGTTATAATATTAATCATATATGAGTCTGTAAATTATATGTGCATGATAAGATATCAGACGTCTCTTCTTATAGGATTCTACCACATCTAGAATGATAGCTCAAAGCTACAGAGATTTCCTCAACATTGTTAACTATTAAATAGTTTTAATTACTTTTAAGATATAGTAAAATTGAGAATTTAGAGTTTATAGCTGTGACTGCTGTTAGAAAAATTGTGTGATATCCTGTTAAAAAAGGATTATCCAGATACTATAACATAAGTATATTTCTTTGGAGGCAGTCCATATTTTATGAATGTATTTGCAATTATCAAAAATTGTTTATTCAATAAAAATAATAATAGATGTAGATAGAAACTGAAATATTTATTTACAGATACTGTGCAATTCATCTTCAGTAAATTCTACTTAGGCTTGAAATGGTGATTAAAAATAAAGCTGGCCCGGTTTCGCTTCCCGATCAACACTTTGATATATAAATAAAGAATTTCTAATAATGAAAAGATATGTAAAAAAAAACAATAAACTGAAAATTTATTCCTATATCAAAATTTTTTCAGGTTTTTATATTACAAATTTCATTCAGAATTACTCTGATAAATCTGTGGACTCTTGTATACTTTATTGTTGATGAACTCTTTATGGGTGCAAACCTCATAAATTGCTTTTACATCAATCACAATTTTTTGATATCCAGCTGTTGGTATTAATTTTTTTATATGTTTAAATGTAATCTTATATTTTTATTCTGTTCACTAACATTATTGATAAAAGTTCTGAAGTCTTCTTTTAAATAAAAGTGTAAAATCATCACAGTTATAAAATTCAAATAGTAAAAAAATATCACATGACACAATTTACATAATACTTTTGAAGAACAAACACTGTTTAATTCTAGTGTTTCAATCTTTTATAAGTTTTAAAAATCAAAAAATGTTAAATAGTAGTGATGATTAAATTTATACCTAATGATATTCTATTCACATTTTCAATCATCTATAGTCTTCATCAGTGATCTAGTGTGCTTGAATGTTTTGAATATGTTGTACTTTTCATCACATTTTAATTAAAAATATTTACTTTTCATATTTCAGACTGATGGGTTGGTAGCAAAAAAAAAAGAAAAGAATAAAAGATGGTTTCTAGGTAAAAAAAAAAAAATGCATCTGTTTCAAATGATCTGGGTGAATTAAAGTTGATAATTCTCAATAAAAAAGTCCATAAGCCAGAACCTAGTTTAAGAGCATGGATAGGATAACACTGGTTGTAACAATAATAATACTCATTATTACAATATAAAAATCTGCCCCCCCCTCAAATATCCATTCATAACTGTTTAATATATATATCAGTGTGTGCAAATATATGAAAGCAGACAACATTTAAACAATACCAATATTAATAACAATCTTAATCTGTTGCCAAGACAAAGGTGGTTATCCACTTTTATCTATGGTCTAATATATTTACATTATAACATATTAATGGAAACAGTAAGGCAGACTAAAACCTTAACAAAGAGTTAAACTAATAATAGCAATAACAATAAACTCAGGGTTAAACTAATCAAATGATCTGTCAAAAAGTTAGGCTAGCTCTTATGCTGCTTAAAATAAACAATCAGGAGAATTCTCATATTTTCTAAACAAATATAATCTTATGTAGCAAAAATTACAAAAAATTTCAGTTAATTCAAATATTCTTAATCAATAAATCTTTCTTTATCAGCTTTCTTAATCAAAAGACATTTTTGGTTAAACAAATCAGATCTTATAAGCAATATAACGTTTTCTTAAACAAATTGAATCTCATAATCAAAATAATTCTTTGTAAAATAATTCATGTCTCATGGTTCTTGCTATAATACTTTAATAATCCAATACAATCTTATTCTTCTTTTAAGTTTCTTAGACCAATAATGAATGTGATCCTAATGACAATAACAATAATAAGATATAATGTTATCTTTAAAATGATATCTCAATACATCAATTAATTATTAATTATTAAAATCAAACATGAAAAACTCTTGTGCTAAAATAATTATAGCATACTAGGATTGCATTCATGATATTATGAGTAGGAAAGGGATTTTGTTGTTATTCATGTGTCATACTAACAAGTTCTTTTCCAATCTTCAACCAAAACAAAAATAAAGTCATTCTTATAACTTTAATTCAAGATAAAATAACGTGATCATATCCATGGACGTTACCTTAACATCAGCAACATAAAATTTAATAAAATGACTTTTATCATATTTTTATTGTACTCTTATAATTTTACATGAGAATGATAAAATAAAAATGTGTGTGTGACTTTTGTGAATTTCTGAGAAGGCAGATGAAGATTAGAGAAATATAAATTCAAGATTAATAATTAAAATAATATTTATCAACACTAATAAGTATGACAAAATACTCAAATTACTTTAATAAAAATTAACCAAATATATATATATATTTTTATTAACCAAATATATATATATATATATGCACAGATAATGAAGCTAGAAAATATATATTTAAAACCAGACATAAATGTTTGCAGAAACTTCAACCAACTAGATTACACCATGATTGTCAAACTAGTAGAAGTACATGGTACAGCTCACCCCACATTGTATGCACCCTACTCTCATAAGATGGCAGGCTTATCTTCATTTTTATTTGGAAACCACCTTATATGCAAACATGCAGCTGATAAGAGACACGACCTGAACTGGTATATAGTAGATTTAATTAAAATTGGATATTCACAATTGTCTATCAACCACATCAAAGACAATAAGCCAAGAATTCTCATACCATACATCCAACCTCTGACCTAATGCCTCAACAACACACTATCCAAAGGCTTTAGCATTGCTTACCGGTTGCATCCAAACACAAACAGACTTATAAACAATTCAAAACATAGAATTACACCCAAGCTCACTCCTCAGGTGGTGTACAAAATGATCTGCCCTCAAGCCAACTACCAAGCTACAATACTATGAGGAGACCAAGACTAACATATCCAATAGAGTAATGCAACATAAATATATCTACAATAAAACTAAAACCAAGCAGGAAGGCAATTCCATCTTCTGTGAACATTAAAGAGCATCAAGCCATAAATTTGAGTCATATGCTCTGAAAAACATGATGCCCAATGCAAGATTAGAGAGGCGTTTCATATAGCTAGTGACCCCAAGTCCATCAATAGAAGAGAAGCATGCTTTGCACTGTCTCGGAAATGGCAGTTATAACTCATTTGCATCAATTTGCATAAATTGCCATTTCCATTTTTATAACACAATTACAACAGCAGTAGATATGAGTATGAGACCAAGTAGTCTCTTGAAAGTGCATATATATATATATTATAATGTTTAGTGAAGTAATAATTTAATAAAAATAAATAAATAAAAAATTTTAATATGATTTCCTATGGATTCAGTAAATTTCTCACATTTAATAAACTCACTTTCAGTTACATAAGTCCCTATAGGAAATATATTTAATAATTCTAAATAATGATAAAGCTTACCATCATTGGAGCTTGATGAATTTGGAAGAAAATGTATACATTTGAATCACTTAAATAATTATAAATTTAATAATAAAATATTTTATCAGGTTTTAAAATACATTGGATATGCAATCTGGGCATATCAACAATATCAACATATCAAAATTGCTCTGATCTTATCAAGAGTACAAATAAAGACATGGCATTATGTATAATCTTCAAAATATATCAAAAGCTAGTATAAAGACATGGACGGCATTATACATGATTTTAACAATATTTTTCATGAGCAAAAATAAAGACATGGTTGGTATCATATATGATTTTAATAAAATATTACCTAGAAAAACATGAAGAAAACTAAAAGCAAGGCAAAAATGAGATAATGGAATAAGTTACAAAAGCACCTCACAAGAGGGCGATAAAAAATTAGGACATTATCTTTAATCTTAAAATATAAGAATAAACCATCAAAAGGGGGGGGGTGTTTAACTATAGAATTTTGTGGTAGATATCACTTAAGAGATAATAAAAGCTCACTGACATGATAAAACAATCGATAAAATGTTTTCCTGAAGGTTTGTGATGATGGTGGTTTAGTTGTATTTGTATATTGGACTATTTCCATCATTTAATATGAGTATTGAATCTTGTTTCTTAACCTTAAAAAATTATATGAGCCTTTTGAAATATTTTAACAGTTAAATTAAAAATAAATTAATATTATTAACTTGAAAATCCACTATTTACTATTTTAATCTATCAGCTATTTAAAGATTTAAAAACTTTATCATGATAAGCACTTATTTACCTTTAAAATATTATAACTTAAGCTATCAAAAATTATTTTACAACTGTACAATCTATAAAATACTAATATAGTAACTTTTCTATGCAAAAATTATGACATTATAAAGGACTAATAAAAATTTATTTTTTACAAGATTAAAGTATATATTATTTGCTTTTATTTAGATGACTTGGCATAAAACTTGAGTTGGCATTTAGCTTCTGCCAAAGCCAAAGGTCACAATATATATATATATGTAGTAATCAGTCTGGACAAGTACAATTTAAAACTTTTATTAACTTATTGCAGAGATGGTATTATTTAAATTTATATACATCATAAGATTGATGTGCAAATTTCTAGTATGTTGTCTGTATGTTGTAACTCTGTGAAAATTTTGTGTCAAATTCTGAATGCACTGTAAAGCAATATATCATTGATTTTCATATAAATACACACACCATTAAAATTTAATAAGAGGTCATACACTGTAAAAACGTATAATGTTTTATATGTGGATAAATGATCTAAAAATATATTTATGTCAAGCATTGGTGGTCAAGAGGTCAGCGACAGCTGCTTTACAAGCAGTTGTCCCGGGTTAGCGGGTTCGCTTCCCGGCTAATGCTATGATACATGAGAAAAATAAATTTAATAAAATAATATTCATGATATTTTATGTGTAATGCTAAACTGTTTTAGAATAATTAGTATAACTTTAATTTAATACTTAAAAGTGTGTTTGTACATATATTCTATTTATTTTAAATTTAAAGGAGTACTATTTTAAAATTCGAATATAAAATTCTCATTTTAGTTTTGAAATAAAGAGATTGTTTATTATGAGGATAAATCAATCAATAAATAAAGTGATTTGTATTAATATTTGTAGTTACATAGTTTAGATTTATTGGAATGTAAATTTTTTTTTATATTTGTTAAATATTATTTTGTAATCTTAAGTTTTTATTTTCAAAGAATGCTGTGATTTCTTTAAAAGAGTATTCTTGCATACAAGTAGTGTGTGAATGCAGTAATTTAAACAATGAAAGATTGATTTCAAGGGTAAATGAGTTAAAATATTTCAGAGTGAAATTGTGAATCTTATTGCATTGCCATGATAATAATGACAAAAGTCCTGGCATTGGGGATATTCTGCAAAGTTTGTTAAGAGCTTATTTGCAAGCCCTATATATAACATTTGTAATACAAGCCATCTGACTTGATTTTTTTGTAATTTTATTTTTTGTTATTAAGGCTTTGGCGATTTTATATTGCTAAAACTATTAATGTATGGTTATCTGAACTTAGTTCAGTCCCATATGGCTATTTAAGTTAGATAGCTGGATTGGAAGACATGGATGTCTGAAAAATTCAGATTTTCTACTTAATAGTTATCCATTAGATAAAGTGCTGGGCTTGTCCCAATATTTTTAATCTAATGCTTGAATATCCTAGTACCTCACTGAGGAAGCCAGTAGCAGAAACTGGTCTGGGGTTGGGGATATTCTGCAAAGCTTGTTAAGAGCTTATTTGTGAGCCCTATATATAAGATAAAACTGCATTAGATGAACCATACCTTTTATGTAGACTTTTTCCCTAAGCATAATCATTTCATTCATGTTTTAAATGCAACCATAATTAGTAGTGATCAATTTTAAAATGTAAGGCTAAAGTTCACAAAACATTTGCCTGAGAGAAAAATTGCTCTTTGGAATGTATAAGGAACAAGTATATATAATCTTCCGGTACATGCCACTTGCCCTTGAATTGGTAGCTATCACAATGGAAGCCCAAAATATACTTTGCTATGGTCTGCTATTGATGATAACATCACTATATAACCATCAAACTTTGCTTTAATATTATCACCACTAAATTCAAAGGTGATTGTCCTATTTGTTGATAAAATCAGATTATTATTATTATAACTTTATAATAAATTTAAATTAATTTATATCTTGGGTTCAAATATAATTGTCTATCATCATATACAATAAAATATTATTTGCTCTTATGAAATTATTTTGATATAAATTATACATAAACAGTTCCAGTTATAATTTGATAACGAGACTCTTCAATTTCTATCATTCTTTATAAATAGTCAAAACAAGAGGCATAGATCATATGACCCTATCTCTTAAACTTGTAAGTTATAAACAATGAGGATTGCCAATTCCTCTACAAGCTTTATGATAAATGCTTAGCCAGAGCCAGCACTAAGCTTGTAGAGGAATTGGCAATCCTCATTGTTTATCACTCTTTATGGAACATATATTTACAGGTCATAATCTTGTGAAAAATGTAAACATTTTTCTTCAAACTATTTAAAAAAATAAGGAATAAAAAGTTAGCATATCTCATTTATCTTTATTATTTGTAATTCTTTTTATAAATAACTTTAATAATGGACAACAAATTAATTTCTTAATCTCAGAATCTCTTCCTAAATTTATTAATCTCAATGACATGTGAAATATAATAATGTATGTGATGCGATAAATAAGAAAAAGAATTTTGTTTGAATTCATCGATCACATAAAATAAAAATAATATAATCAAAATAATCTTAAATATTGATGCAATACTGACCCTATGCTGCTTGAATTTTAATTGCTGATTTTTCTATACTATGTACTCTTATAGCTCAAATATTATTATACTTTTGTGATTTGAATTTTCTGATTATATGGATGATGATAACAAAGACTTTATTTTTATTAATAAGAATATAAAATATAATAAGTATAAATATTTTATGCATTAATGGATTTAAAACAAAATAATTATAACAATATTTTAATAACCATTACAAAGTTATAAAAAAAAAATATCATTTATGAATAAATTAAGTTCTCTCTTGAATTTAATTATAACAATGTTTTAATAATTCAAAGTAATAAAAAATATATCTGTCATTTATAAATAAACAATGTTCTCTCTTGTATTTGAAATCTAGCTATCTTTCTAAGTATAGCATTAGTATAAGAACCTTTTATCAATGTATTTAACAAATAATGTTGTCAATGACAGAACTACAATAAGTTTGGGGAAGATGTATAATTTTATATGCCTATACAAAAATGTTATTTAAGTTTAGACAAATAATGTTTTATCATAGTCTTTACACATCAAATATGCATGCTATGCAATGCGTATAAAGACCCATTATTATTTTCAAAATTACTCTGATGAGATCAAGAGCAAAGAAAGACATATATCATGGTATACATACCTTCAACATTTTATTCCAAACACCCTTAAATAAGATAGGCCAAAGGACAGAGATAAAATATCCACACTTATCGACAAATGCAAGTATATAATTAGTATCATATCATTATATTGATAAACTAAGCAAGGATAATGGATCATAAAAATTATACACCACTATATTTATGCCATTATATTGTACTACACTCCAAAGGCATAATTCAAAATAACATACGAAAATAATTTTAAAATACCTGCTATTTATCATATAATAATACTATAAATTCAATATGAAAGATCCATAAAACACATTGTATTCACAGTAAAATTATTATGCATAAAAATTATAAATTAACAATTTATAATAAAAAAATCATATATCATCTCTAAATGTATATTTATTTATCCATAACATTCTTTAAAACAATCCTATACCAAATATTTACAAAATCTTTGTTGTTGCAATACTGCAACTATATTTTGAGAACTCCAATATCCACACATGATATATACAAATTATAAACAAATTTTTAGCAAAAAAAAAAAAATTATATGCAAAAAGAAAAATTTATAGATTAATTTTATACCCAAAATTTTACTTTTCTTTCACCATTTATGGACAGTTTATAAGTCCTCAAATTACTCGTTCTAAAGCACCTTTCATAGAGTTCTAACCCTAATAATAATTCCATGATAATTCAAAATATTTTATGAAAAAATAGCATTAATGCTTAAAATCGTAAATTAATAAATAATTCTTCAACATCCAAAACAATGAAAAGAGGACTGATACAGTCTGACACAATCCAAAGTTTATATAACACATTATTCTTTTATATCACAAGACAAATAAAGTGTTCCAGCACAATGGAGCCCCTTTAGCAATTATATTTCATCTTAAGGTAAATGCAAAATAAATGATTAATCTTTCACATTCTCCTTGAAAACAAAACACAATTTCTTGGAATTTGCAAATTTCACTTTTCAATTATCCAAACGTTTTGAGTGGGTATGATGTTATCCCAACATCAGATAAAAATATCACATGATCACCATCTCTTATACTAGCACATAACTGTTATTAAGCAAGGCAAAACTCTCTCCATACAGTAGTGCCACCCTGTGACAACCAGAGTCATCAATAGATGCCAGAAGGCTTGTGCACAAAATCCTTATCTAGTGCAAGCCAGAAACTAGTGGATGATGTAAGCACTAAATAGAGATTTTATGCACAAGCCTTCTGGCATCTATTGATTACTCTGGTTGGCACAGGGTGGCACTACTGTATGGAGAGAGTTTTGCCGTGTTAGATAGAAATATCAATTATACAAGTATATCACTGTCAAAATAGTTTGTTCTAAAGATAAAATAAATATATTTTAAATATCTATAATTAGTAGAGTTTATAGCCATTTAAATTATCTTCTCCTAAATATTATTCCAGGCAGCATGTAGTTCAAATTTCTTTTTTTTTTAAATTTAGCATGAGGGCTGTTAATATCAAGACAGCAAGTCACTATAAAGTTTCTGTTTAGTTTTAATATAAAAACTTACTAAGTTACACTTAGAATCAAGCATAATTCTTATATTTATAATATCAGCATGATAATTCTCATTTTAAATAATGCATTAAACACAACAATAAATTGATAGTTGATAATGCTTCAAAATAATATAATTTTACATACATGGTATTTACTTTTTACCAAATCCATGTTACAGATCTTGTGTTTCCTAACTCAATAAACTTCTTTCTTTATTATTTTGCAATTCAATAAATAGGAATAGTTTGCTATAAAGGAAAGATTAATAATATTATAAATAAGCTACAGCTTAGCACTTCTTTGACTGGGCAGGTCATTTTCATGGCACTAGATAACGACAGATTTGCTTGCTCAAAAGCAGTGCTAAGATGTAGGTTATTTATAGTATTAATATTAATATTTTTTTATTGTGAACTACTTCTATTTATTGAATAAGACAGGTTATATTTAAGATATATATTGAATAATAGCAAACTATTAACATGGACATGGAAATCTAGAAGTTTTAGGCTTCTAGAATCTAGATTGCCTAATAAATGAAGCTTGTTTCTAAAATAATAAAAAGTAATCTGAAGTTTTTTATTCTAGTGGATAATTCTAAAATAAATTTTATACATGAATAAACACTTATTTATATAACGTCTTGCGTGCGATTATAATTACAATAGAATGACAGCCTGTTAAGCTAATTGCGCAGACGCTGTGAGAATGTTATTAATAAATGAATACCTTCGAACAACCACATGATATAGTATTTGTATAAGAGTAAAAAGGAATCCAAGGAATCCTCTTACTATTACGACTCAAATGTTTATAAATGAGCAAATCTGAAGTAGTTGTAATGAAGGCGTGACTACATAATAGTCACTTTAAATTACTATATATAATGTCTGTATGAATGACGCCAACGAAATTTTCTAGAATTTACTAAATGCCACTCTAAACGAAACTAAATCATATACATGAATAAACATTTATTTATATAACATCTTGCGTGCGATAATAATTACAATAGAATGACAGCCTGTTAAGCTAATTGCGCAGACGCTGTGAGAATGTTATTAATAAATGTATATGATTTAGTTTCATTTAGAGTGGCATTTAGTAAATTCTAGAAAATTTCATTGGCGTCATTCATACAGACATTATATATAGTAATTTAAAGTGACTATTATGTAGTCACGCTTTCGTTACAACTACTTCAGATTTGCTCATTTATAAACATTTGAGTCGTAAGAGTAAGAGGATTCCTTGGATTCCTTTTTACTCTTATACAAATACTATATCATGTGGTTGTTTGAAGGTATTCATTTATTAATAACATTCTCACAGTGTCTGCGCAATTAGCTTAACAGGCTGTCATTCTATTGTAAAATAAATTTTATAACTATTTGGTTATACATATAGTAAAATTAAAGAAGCAATATTGATTAAAAATTTAAAATAAATCTTGGGAAAGACAATAATTTTATAAGCTATTATTATTAATAATAGTTTGAATATAAAAAGTTTAAAAAATAAAGTTGTTAAGCAAGTATAAAAAAAAATTCAAAAAAAGTTTTGAAAAATTTTGTCACTTAGTTGTAAAAAGCTAATTTGTAATATATAAAAAAGTTAATCGTTAATTATAAAATATATAATAAAAATATGAAAAGGTTAAAAGTTGATTAAAAATATAAGTAAAAAGATAATAAAATAATATATATTAAATAGTAGAATAAAAAAGTTAAAAGTTTTTAAAAATTAAAATTATAAAATTATAATAGTTTTTAAAATAAAATAATATAAAATAAATGTGGATAAAATTAATTAAGAGTAGAATAATATAATAGAAAATGGTTATTTATAATGGTCAGTTAAGATTTATGTTTACTTATGTATTTAATTATGTATATAAAATTATATATTTGAATATTGTATCTCTGATGATGATTGCAGGACAGTTGAATCTGTAAGGATAAAGTTTGATATAAAAAAATAGTATTTAAGAAAGTTGGAAATGGTATGATATGTATTAATTATTACATATACATACACTAATTAATCTAGGGTTCTAACTATATATAAAGACTGGAATGATAAATTTTCCAAATGCTATTTATATCTATAAACTTTTTTTATTGTCAGATTTGTCTTGCAAAAGCAAATGTAAATGGATTCATTCTAAGTTTAAGGCAAATGTAACAAAAGAGAATAGGTGCAGTAATATAAAGAACACTTGGAAAGTTTATTATTCTAATGTTTACATCCACATAAACTATGATAAGTATTTGTAAGAAATACATAAAACCACAGAATACAGATTTCATTAAAAGTATTCTACTATTGTCATGAATTCAAACCAATAATATACTATAATTGATTTTCTATATTCTATAACATAAAACATATCCTTTTTGTATTTCCTAATTAATTTAATAATAAATTATTTTAAAGAAAGTACTTTTTGACTTCCAGGCCCCATCTTGAATTTAAAATAAAAATTATAACAAATATAATTTATAACATATCTTCTGTTTGAATGCAATAAATATAAAATATGTACATTGTTAGAAAGAGCAAATATGAAATAATGTAATGAAGCTGATAAAATAGTCATTACCTAAAAAAAATTAAGAAAAAAAATACTTTTAATACTTTTAAAAATGTTTATTTTTACATTGGTTCACAAATTTTAAAATTTGAAAGTTAAATATTAAAATTATACTTTCACAAACAACTTCATCACATTTGTCACAAAATTCTGAAAAAAATGATATATAATATCTTACCTGAGGTAATTTTTCTGTGAAAAAATTACAAAAACAATGTGATTGGTAACTTTCATTTTTACTAGATGACCCAGTTCCTGCTCTTCCATATCAGGGTATCTGCTAGAAATGTTTGATTGTTCACTCATGCAGGGTATCTGTTAAAAATATGTTTGGCTTTTAGTGGGGAGGGGAGGGAATAACAGGAATAGTTTACAAGATATTAAGCAAAGAGAACTTTAATAAATTGTAATGTATTATTATATTATAATATATTAATTATTATATTATATTGTTGAAAAATAGTGTGTGACCTAAAATATGTATTTTTTTCAAGTAAAAAGTGTACTCAAATAAATATCAAGTAGTAAGAACAGCTTATGAGATATTATGCAAAGAGAACTTTAGTAAATTGTAAATTGAAAAATGGGATGTGACCTAAAAGTCAAACAAAAATTTCTGTAAGATAAAATGAATAAAAACTGTAACTAAATTAATAAACATCAAAATAAACATTTATTATAAGCACTGATTGCATATATGTGTGGGAGATGATATATGATAGTGGATAGCTGATGGTGCATGGTTTTATTGTCATTGAAATTGCATAAAATTCTACAGCATATTTATTGCTTTTCTACACATATTTCATTATATAAAAAATAAGTAATAAAAAACACTACTCATTGAATTCCTGGCCAGCTTGATCTCAATGTTAATTCCAAGTTCAAACTCTGGCTGTGAAGATTTAGATGCAATTTCCATGCATGTCCTGCAAATAAAATGACTCCACTAATTTTTTTTGGTCAATGCAGTTTCTAGATATGAATTATTACTAAAATTGTCACTAAAATTAGCTTCTACAAAAAATAAGGCTTAGAATACATATGTGGCAATCAGAGCAAACAATCAAAGCAACCATGAGAGTCCATACATTTTTATAAATTCTAAGTAAAATTAAC
Organism: Epiperipatus broadwayi; assembly: GCA_028023455.1. Lineage (NCBI taxonomy): Eukaryota > Metazoa > Onychophora > Udeonychophora > Euonychophora > Peripatidae > Epiperipatus > Epiperipatus broadwayi. The sequence goes on along the minus strand of JAQFVV010000044.1, from coordinate 4,176,269 downwards.
AAAGCGTATGACACACTTGAATGAGAAGCTATAAAGATACACAGAAATTATTACACGCTAAGTGCTTTCGAGGCCTTTTGCCTCATATTCATAGCAGTACTGTGAGCTGCAGAATGAAGAAATAGGGCAAGGAAACAAAACAGTATGCAAAGCATATGCAAATAAACTAGATAGTCCAACGTTTGGAGATGTCAAAGCAGGTATCTTGTCTATTGATGGAGTTATTATTGCCATTAATAAAATATGCTTCTCTGATTTTTCGCTATCTAGTTCATTTGCATACGCTTTGCATACTGTTTTGTTTCCTTGCCCTATTTCTTCATTCTGCAGCTCACAGTACCGCTATGAATATGAGGCAAAAGGCCTCGAAAGTGCTTAGCGTGTAATAATTTCTGTGTATCTTTATAGCTTCTCATTCAAGTGTGTCATACACTTTGTTAATTTTATTTATTAAATTATCGAATGAGAAGTCTTAAAATCTTTAATATTTTATAAATTCTAAGTCTAAAAAAAAAATTGCATTGGAAAAAAAAATTAAATTTCATTGTAGAAAAAAATAATACGTCTTTTTGAACAAAGAGAAGGCTCACAAATGTATACATTGGCAATTGAATAATCTCAACAACTGGCAAAAGAATCCCTTTCAAACATAAAAACATTTTACAAATTCTAAATCTAAAAAAAAAGAGAGAGAAAAAAAATTAAATATTGCATTTCAAAAAAAAAAATCATAAAAAAACCTAAATTTTATCATAGAAAAAAAATTTATGCATCATTTTAAACCTAATAAAATGGCAGATCAAATGATGTGAGAACCATAAGTGTCAGTTGTACTGATTCTGTGCCATATCAGTTTAAAATGTAAACTTCTGATGCAGGGTATGATGGGGCATACTGGAAGTCAGAGTTTTAATCTAGCAACAATTAAAGTATATGCTGAAATCTTTATATTTAAATTTTAAAACTATTCTGCATTTTTTATAAGATTTAAGCCATTCTTTTATTAAAACAATATTTTCTAATATACAGAAATCTTTAAGCCAGTTGCCTGTTAGTCAGAAGAAAAAATCATAATTTCTACATTTTGTATCATGTCATGGCCATTTTTGGTCATATATTCATTATTTTAAGCTTATTGTATTGACAATTCATAGCTTTATCAGTATTTAAAATTTTAATTCCAAAAAAATCAACATTTGGCAGTGAGGTTTGCAAAAACTTGATTTTTCATTGTGGTCTTTTGTTATATAGTTTCTCCTATTTTCCCTTAGAAGGTGCCACAAAGCACTAACTGGCAACTTCAACCTGTTCTCCAGGCATTTCTAACTGTCAAAGTCAGAAATCAAAACAAAATATTTTAAACTTTCATAATAGATTTTGAACATAAATAAATAATATATTTGTCATAATTTTTTACATTGATAATTAAGTTTTTACATTAATTTATCTAAATATCAACTTTGATTTCAATTTTTTTAAATTTTACAAGAAAAATAATTAAAGGAAAGTGACCACTATTCAAGACAAGTGAATAATATTGACCGCTATTTGCATATCAATGACATTCGGTAATAACTAGCAAAAGTCAACTATTTTTCTTAAATATTTATAAATTTTATGATTACTTTTTAAACTATATTGTCTAATAATGTGGCTAGATTTAGATTTTTACTTAAAATATTTAATTTTATATGGAGAAAAGACAACAAAAATGAATAATCAGAGATCATAATTTCTAAGACCCAAGAAATCCCTAGCAATATGTGATATAATTCCTTTGTTTTACCACAAGCTATTTTTCTTATATTTTTCTTCGGTTATTGATGTTATTTTAAATTTTTTGTTACATTTAACCAATTTGAATGTAAAATGATTCAATTTTTAGAAGCTAAATTAAAACAACTCTGTTTACTGTCCATTAATATGTCTATGAAAGAAAACAGGTTAGATATATATTTAATGAATGAATTGACTCAAATTTTTATATCAAGTGGCCAATAAAAAAAATTGGACAGCTAAAAGGTTTTAAAAAAGAAAGAAATAGTTAATCACTCAATTGTAGTGTTATTAATTTGACTTTGTTCATATATTTAAGTGTTTATTAAATTGAGAGACTGCAAATCTCTCACGCTTATTACTATTCAACAGCCAATCAGATTGTAAATACAAGACAGAGAATTTAACAAGAAGAGGGTGGTCCACCCTCTTCTTTACTTGTCTTTCTATATATCCAAGCCAGTCTGAAATATTTAGATCTTAAGGTGTGAAGCTTTAAATATCTTCACATTTAACTCACTGAGTCTATATCTTGGATGTATTTTTTTATCTAAGTGTGCATTTGAATATATATATATATATATATAGAGAGAGAGAGAGAGATCTGTAATATTGTGGAAGTAAATATTCTCACACACGAATGCAAAATTGATAGCTTTCTCATGTCAATAATTGTTTTAAAACCTTATGGTTAGAGCTTATTCTTTAAACAAACCAATAATTATTGACCATGCATAAATTAAGGTTTGCACTTATTATAAGCTTAATTTTTAAACTGGCATACTATTTGTACAAATCCAGTTTAAATATTACAGGGAAGACATATTTTATTTTTAACTACCTGTGACACTGAATATTATTAGTTTATATAGATGGACCACCTGTAGTTTCAAAACAATTAATGACAAATGAGTGCATGCCAATTTTACATGAAAAACAATTTCTTCCACAATATTAACCATATTATTAATTAAATACAAGTATATTGTCTATACTGAACTTTATGTAATTTTAAAGGGATTTGAATTCAGACTTTTAAGCTTCCTCGAGCTATTCACTCCATCTTATATAATCAAAACATATGACCACATACGTGCAAAGAAGATAAATAATCTCCAATATACATATTTTGTGCTGAACCAGCACTCATCAGTTGATTCAGATTATTATCACCCACATGTATATATAATCAGAGCTCTGTTTATATTAAGATAACAAATCTTCATACTTTGATGAACAGGCTTCAAATCTTCTCCACCCTCCAATTATTCAGTTCAGTACTGACAATATACTTGTATTTAAATATTACATATTCAGCCTGTATTCTGACCATCCCTCTTCTCTGTGTTTAAATGGATGTACTAAGGTCCTATATATGAAAGTTCTGAGTGACATAAAGTCAACATGAGTATAACAATAATATTGACATCAATAAGGACTTTGATCAATCCATTATCAGATTTTTTAATGATATGGATAGCTGAGAAGTTAGAGAATGGAGAAGATTGAAGCCTGTTCATTAAAATTTGAAGATTTGTTATCTTAAAATAAACTGAGCACTGTTTATATATATGAGCAAGAGATAATGATCTGAACCAACTGATGAGTGCTGATTCAACACAAAATATGTATATTGAAGATCGTTTACCTTTTTCACATATATGTGATCATATGTATCAGTTATATAAGATGGAGTGGATAGCTGTAGGAAACTTGAAAGTCTGAGTTCAAATCCTTTCTAATATATATATAAAGTTACTACAATTTAATTTATAAGTATTAAAATTTTCAGAGACTCTTTTGAACAATAATGAATTTAGATAAATACAATATTGATTATTGTAAATCATTTAATAGACTAAAGATTATTATCATTTTAGCGTGATATAAATTTTAAAATTAATTTTAAAACTTTGTCAATTGATATTGAGTTATAGTGATTTATTATTGATAATTGCTAAGCAAAAATGATGATGTAATCTGAGACAAATGAAAAGTACTGATTCCACAGGAAATAATGTCTTGGAGATCATTTGTTTGTTGTTTTTTTTTCAGATGTTTTTATTTATATATTTAAAGTATGAGTAAAAGAAAATGGAGATTTTAATATATTTTATACATAAAGTTATTTTAAAAAAGAATTAGAAGTTATATGAATATTTTTATATAAATATATTAAAATAAATGTTTCAACGTAGTTATAGATAATTCTTCAAATTATCTTTTTTTTTTACTAACAAAGTAGTATTATCAGTCATTCTCTTATACAAGTAGATTTGAGCACTATAGTTATGATAGTAGATAATAGTAGTTGAGTTAATAATACTCCCTCCGGGTTATTAATTAATTATATAAATACATATTAGGAAATATAAACTATATTACATATAGGCTTACACAAACAATATAGTTCTTAATTTTCCTAGATCTACTTTTGAATTATACGAATGGATGATCTGAAAATTATTTGAGAATTAGTCTCTTTTAATGTCCAATATTTTTATTATGTTAGCATATGATTTCTTTTACACTAAGACAATAATTATGATTTGTGGTTGACATTCAATAGATTTCCTTTCCTTAATTATATAACCAATGAACCAATTATTTGGTTTATAAGACCATATAATCAGATTATCTTTGTCTAAATTTATTCTGATTTCTTTATTGTAAAAAATTATTTGCATTTTCTTTGTAAAGTATTATTAATATTAATTAAATCTGAATGGCCTGCATCCCTTTGTGATGACTCACCTTCCTCTTCATGATTATTGCCCAGACCGTGAGTTTTATAGAAGTGACCTCCAATATGAAGGGTCGAGATGGTCATACAAAGCATGGACAAAGGATTAGATCTATCATTGAACTGTATAAGACATGTAAGTGTGGTCACCTATCAACAAGATACTATTCCAGACTCATTCCTTGTTGATATTCTTCATATTGGTTCTTTTAGCTGGTGTCAAGTAAGATATTAATATTGAACTTTCATCCCCCTGATTATCATGTAATATATTCTATGTTCAACTGTTATCTTGTGCTGTAACCAAATTTCTGAATAAAATATATATATATATATATATTAATTAAATCTTTTAAATAATCCATTACTAGTTTTGATTATACAACTTATACATAACTTATATAGCTAACTTTATATCTTATGTTTTAAATATCATACTTTATATATTTCAGTCATACATATACACAGCAATCTTCACCCCACTTTAGACTGTTTTTCTTTGATGTAACTGTAAAATCATAAAGATAGCAGGTCTTCTTTCATTTCCTATGTGCATGATTTGATTTCTTTTGATTTACAATTCATTTGTTTGTGATTATTTTATTTAATACTATTTTTTTTTCCTGCAGTGGAAATGTGGCTTTCATTATTTTGTTTCTTTAACTTCATCTTCTACCAAATTTTTTAATTCAGCACCATTTTTCTCATTCATCTTGGTAACTAATAATTCCTCAATTTCATTTTTTAGGTGATTATTCTTACATATTTATTTATTATAACTGTCTAACTTATTATAATTTATCTGAACATATTTCCTTAAGTTTTTCTTGGTCAATATTTATTTATTTGCTTATTGACCCAATTTTTTTTACTAGGGGTAGATTTAATTAGTAATTCAATTCTGTTGCTACTATAGTCTATTATTACTGGACAAAATAAAAAGCTGGCAATTTTTCTAATTGGATCATTAGTATCATATGTTGATACATAGAGACTATAAATATCTCCTGTATCTCATTATTTCCTAGTATATACCATGAGTTTTTAATAAGTTTTGGATTGCCATCATGAGTCTATTTAATTCTATGTAGTGTGATGGCATACAAAAGTGTTTTATTTTACATTCCCTAATAAAAGTTTGTGTAATTTTGAAAGGGTGCCCAATAAAAGTACTAGTGAAAGTCATTGAACTGCAAACAATATGCTTCAGCCAAAATACAAAAAACATATACTATCAGTTTTTACACTGTATGATTAGAGTTGACAGATAATTACTCTTACCATGACCTTAGATATCATTATGTTTGAATATTTTTCAGGTGATTACAATAATTCAGTAAATTCATAGTAGTAGTATTTAACTTCCAGCTCAAATCATACAATTGAAAAACTGCTTGCATATATCTCTTTTAGTTGTATTTTGACTTCAGTGTCAGCTGAATAGCAGCAATATGCCTTAAAAAACACAGACAGAAATAATTTTTAGATGTGCAACAATTTGTTTATATGTTAGATCTTCTACAGATTTCTGCTTTAAATATGCTGTTAATCGCAATATCTTTCTGGTCAAAACACTCAGTAAAATATTTCCTTTATTTTGTCATCAATGATTTTATATCACAAACAATATTCCTCTAAATGCAAAGTATAGTGCATTCAATTTCCTCAAAGACTAAGGTGAACTGAGCTATATCAACTTTCATAACTGAGTCCTTGATTTTTTTTCCTCTCAATAAAGATTGACATACTACTAGTTGCGATCAGTGTGTTATTTTGTATCCACATTTCATCACAGTAATTATTAACACTCTTACATTTATTGGCAGAAGTTTTACAAATAAGCATACTGTAATAACTTAAACTAAATAGTCAATAATAATGGATTAGAAGTATTCTATAAATTAGTAATAATTTTGATAGTCAATTTAGATACTATACATATACAGTCCTAGTATATTCATCTGTATTCTTATGCATATAATATAGATCAGTTTGAATTACTTAATTTCATTACAACATATGATAATATTTATTATTTTTATTATTTTAATGCAGATTTTTTTCTATTAAGATATTTCCTGTATACTAACAAAACATCATAAGATCTCTGCCTATACTCTATTTAAATAATATTATTATATAAATCACATATTAATGTTAAATTGATAATAAATTGAGAGAGAGGTTGCCATTCTTTCACATGTGCCTACTGTTGCTTCTCAGATAGCCAATCAGATGTTAAACAGCAGTCTGAAGAGCAATCAAGCTGCAACACATGACAGAGTTTTTGATAAGAAAAGGATGGTCCCACCCTCTTCTTGACTTAACTTTTTATATATATAAGCCAGTCTTAAGCATCTTGGCTTGAAAGCATGAAGCTATAAATATTTTCATATATTACTCACTGAGTCTTAATTTATGAAAGCACAGCGTGAAACCTTAAGTTTACTATGCCATAGTTTTCTAGATGTTAATATAAGTTATCAATAATGTATGTAAATAATATTATTATATAAATAACGTATTGTTGTTAAATTGATAATAAATTGAGAGGTTGCTATTCTTACATGCACCTACTGTTGCTTCTCAGACATCCAATCAGGTGTTAAGACAGCAGTCTATTTAAATCTCTATCCAATATTGTTTATTGAAAATCCTCAGACTAGCTTCTAACTTATGACTTTCAGCAATCAGAGGTTCTGGATATAGATATAATGAACCCAAGAAGTATTGGATTTGGACATAGTGAACCTGATTGTGACTAACGTACTTTTCCTTAAGGAACAATCCTTTACTCCTTTTTTATCAACAAAGTGTGATAAAAATATCTAGATGCTTTAGGTTCAGAATTTTAAACTTCTCAGTATAATGGGTAGGATAGAACTTGATAAGGAATTATTAAACACTAACATGTATTGATTATTCTAGTTTACACAAGATAATAAACCTGAAGTAAAAGAAGTAAATGTACTACAATGATTCCTTGCATATGATTGATCATCTCCTGTTTAGTTTCATTAATTATAAATCTGATAAATTTTGTTCACAAATCCTTATAATCAGATTATCTTTATGTAAATTTTATTTTGATTTAATATTTAAATACAAGTATAGTATATATACTTAAGCTAAATGTAATTAGAGAGGATTTGAACTCAGACTTTCAAATTCTCTTTAATCATCCACTCCATCTTATACAATTGATACACATGACCACATATATGTGAAAAAAAAAAAAAACTCTGATATATGTATTTCATGTTGAACCAGCACTCATCAGTTGTCCCAGATCATCATCTTCCACACATATATACAATCAGTGCTCAGTTTATATTAAGATAGCAAATCTTTAAACTTTAATGGATTAAGCTTCAATCTTTTCCACTCTCCAACTCTTTTAGGCATCCATATCATTGAAAATCTAATGATAGCATGTTAAAGGCCTTGTTTGCTAATTTTGTTGTGATACCTATGTCAACTGTAAGTCACTCTAACCCCTCATATGTAAGACTTTAAGATCATTTTAAATACACAAAAGAGGGATGGTTAGAATATAGGCTGAATCTGTAATATTTAAATACTAGTATAATATATATACTTAATCTAGAAGTAATTAGAGGTGGTTTAAACCTAAACATCCAAGTTCCCTTCAGTCAACCATTCCAAAAAGATAAATGATCTTGGGAAATTGCTGAACCTGTATTCTGCCCATCCCTTTTCTGTGTATTTAAATTGATAATAAAGTCCTACATATGATGGGTCAGTGACTTACAGTCAACATGGCATGACAATAAAAGCAAAAAATCAAAGGCTTTGAACATGCCATCATCAGATCTTCAATGATATGAATGAATGAAAGGTTGGAGATAAGAGAAAATTGAAGCCTGTCTATTAATGTTTGAAGATTTGCTATCTTAATGTAAACTCAACCCTGATTATATATGTGTGTGGGAGATGATGATCTGGACCAACTGATGAATGCTGGTTCAGCAAGAAATACGTGTATTGGAGATCATTTATTTTTCACATATATGTTGTCATGTGTATCAGTTGCATGCATTAGATGGAGTAAATGAGTGAGGGAATTTGAATGTCTGGATTCAAATCTGACTTCTTTGTAATTAAAAATGATCGTCATTCTGTTTGAACAGTATTAATAACATTAATTAAATCCTTTGTCTAATCCAATAGAATTTTGATTATACAAATTACATATACCTTTAATTACATTCAAATATCAGCCTTTCAAGCTAATTGTGCATATGCTTTTGTGAGTGTTAATAATAATAAATGAATACTTTCTCTCCAATACAAGATATAGTATTTATGCAGGAATAAAATTAATCCACTTATTCCTACAACTCAAATGTTTATATATGATCAAATTTGAAGTACTGGCAAGGAAAGCGTGAGGATGGATAACTCACTTTAAATTACTATATACGATGTCTGAATAAATGACATTGGTGAAATTGTCTAGAATTTACTAAACGTCACTCTAACTGAAACTTAATCATATGTAAATAAGCATTTGTTTTATATAGCATATGTTTACAATTGTATTACATTCAAATATCAGCCTTTCAAGCTAATTGTGCATACACTTTTGTGAGTGTTAATAATAATAAATGAATACTTTCTCTCCAATAAAAGATATAGCATTTATGCAGGAATAAAATGAATTCACTTATTCCTATGACTCAAATGTTTATATATGAGCAAATCTGTATGACGTTTAGTAAATTCTAGACAATTTCACCGTCATTCATTCAGACATCATATATAGTAATTTAAAGTGAGTAATCCATCCTCACACTTTCCTTGCTAGTACTTCAGATTTGCTCATATATAAACATTTGAGTTGTAGGAATAAGTGGATTCATTTTATTCCTGCATAAATACTATATCTTGTATTGGAGAGAAAGTATTCATTTATTATTATTAACACTCGCAAAAGCGTATGCACAGTTAGCTTGAAAGGCTGATATTTGAATGTAATACAATTGTAAACATAAGCTATATAAAATAAATGCTTATTTATATACCTTTAATTATACATTTTTGTATTTGTGTAACACTATATATTTTATATTTTTTATTTTATACCTTATATATTTAAACATATTTTGTGTATGTTCTATATACGTATTTAGTTATAAATTTACAGTACATATGGCACTTCTTTTTCGTTATCTATATATATATATATATTCAATAACTAACTAACATTTTCTAAATATATTTTATTTTATGAAGGCATACTTGAAAGAGTTTCTTTCTTTTAATCAGATACTGGGAAAAAATCGCTTACTGCTTACATAGGAGAATGCAGTTCGGTAATGATAAAAGTATATACGGTTGCGTCTGAGATTTACAATCTGATATGAGTATTGCAGCTTATGTTATAAGTTTGTCATTAATTTTTGATGCACATTAAGCTCTTATAATGTCTTTTTTAAAATAATAATACAAAAAAAAGCTGTCTGACCGAAAGAGTTTTTAAAAAATGTTGAACAAAAATAATATTTTTTATTTTATTAAATCAGAAAAAAAAATACAGGATTGTTAATCTGTTTCTGAAATTATTTTTTGTCAACAATATTAAGCTCAGTCAAGCATTGTTAGCCGAGAGGTCAGTGCAGCTGCCTTGCAAGCAAGCAGTTGTTTGCAGACGGTTGTTGCGGGTTCGCCTCCCGGCCGATGCTATGACATATGGGAAAAAAATAATATTAAGCTCATTATAACACAAAACATACTACAAATGATAAATTTCAATAAGAAAATAAAAAGTGAAAATAGTGAAACTACTTCAATAATGTTGCAAGATATATTTATTATTCAATATGTTGGGTGTTCCCAACACTATTGTGAAGGAGTACTTTGCTAAAGATTTGCGGAAAAGATTCTACTGAGTTTTTACATCCAATGAAGAAGATTGTGTTCAACGATAAAAATTTGTTTCAAAGGACTATAGAAATCTCTACCTTTAAAATCCTACAAAGATGGTTGAGATTCCCATTCTGTTGTGCTTATTGTGCGATTATGATAAACACAGACTCATAAAGTACGATTAAATATTTATTAATTGAAACAAATAAGCAAATGCTCGTTTATAATACATACAACTGTTATATCTTTATCTGATACTGTTGTCTTGGTATAGTGTTTAGTTGCTATGCAAATATGTCTGTAAGGTATTTTAAGTCAGGCCGTGGTGTGGATAAGGGGCATCTTTGTATAAGCTAAATTTTCAGCACTTCTAAACTCATGAATAGAGCTGGCTTGAGTGCACTGTGACAGCACAATATCTCACATTTATCAAGGCTCTGGGCCTGCATGATCTTTTTTTGACAAAACTCTGAAATTTCTAAAACCTTCAATAAATCTCATGGGCAAGAAAGATTGATTAGGTGATAATGCAGATTTTTTAGTTACTTTGTTTATAATATTTACTAAGGCAATAAACCTAAAGCTTGTGCGGTTAAAAATGTGAAGGTAGGGACCTCTACAGGTCTTAACCACAAGCTTATGCATTGGAAGAAAAGAGGGGAACCCTTTTTTACTTCAACCTACTTTCTATATAAATAGGTGAAGCTGAAGTGGTTAGATCTGAGAGCGTGAAGCTATTCAATACTTCACTGATTGAATCCACATTTCCTATTATACATTAATACTCAGAAAATATTTTGATTTACAATGAGTCAATGGCAAGATCTTATTTTGTTTATCTAAATGTTTCACAATGTTCTGGTCATATTAATGTGAAATTAGCTCTTCCTTAGCATTTTTATATATTAAATCAGAATTTGAAAAATTAAATAAAATTAGAATAATGTTATTAGCGATTCAAAATAAAACATTGAAGAAAAGAAAATATACTTTTTTTGTATTATATGTATTTTATTTTGTTTTCTTAAATACTTATTCAAAATTATATTTATAATAAATAAGTAATTATTTATAAATTGTAAGTACCAATATTTGGAAACGACAATTTATTTTTTAAAATATCTAAATATTTTTTATCAGATGAATCCCCCCCCTAAAATATAATTATTTAATTGAAACAAAATGACTTCTATATAATTTTGTTTAACAAAAGACACAATAGAATATTAAAAATTATAATTATTTGTACTTTTACCATTTTATTTACATATTAACTTGTTTGATTTTGAATGTCCACGATGTGATAAATAATAATCACTTTTAATTAGGTCAACTCTAATCAATATATTAATTAATTCAAAATAATTCTTATCTTTTACTTTGTTTTATTTGGAATATTTCGTGCACAATTTATGTTTTCTATTAGCAAAATTAGCTTTTAAATTTCAAATATTTATTTAATAATAAAATAATTTTTGTATGCTTATTATTTCAGTTTAAAAACTTAATCATGCTATATAGTCAGATATCTAGGGATTTTAAGAATTTAAATTACATTTATTTAAAAGAGAAAAAAATTCACATTTACATTATTTATGTGATAAATTTTTATAAGTCATTACATGCTTTAAACTTTTTTTTTAATGATAGATTATAATAAATAAATAAAAATTATACAATTGGTTTCTTCCACTAGAATAGATAAAGAATTTTAATGATTTTTTTCCAGTTGAGCAATTACAGGTGAAATTATATAGTTGTTAAGTTATATAGTTATTACAATCAATATAGGTCAGTGTGACTGCCTTGCACTTGCAGGCAGTTGCCCAGGTTGTGGGTTCACATCCTGGCCGATGCTATGACATTTAAAAAAAAATATAGGGACTTTACACAATAGCATTTTAATGAAATATATGCAATAATATTACTAATTCTGTTTTCTTGAATTTGAACCATCATGTATTTGAGTTATTTTGAGGACCAATTATTAATTTTAGCTAAATAACAAATTCTACTATAGTATAGAAAAATGTAAATTTTTTTTATCTATATTAAAAACATTGTAATAGTATTAAAAAGGCACACATCTTCATCAGATCTGTTCTCTAATCCATATATTTATGCTTCTCAGTCTATTCTAACTCTTTGACCAAATAAACATATGTCAAAAAACTTATAAATTGTGATTGATAAATGAAATTATCTAATATGCATAATTATTATGAGGTAATGTTTTAAATAAGTTTATTTTAAAATTATTAATAATAATATATCATTTTTCATATAAATTAAAATGTTTATTAGCTTCAGTGGCAGTAGTGTGATCTCAGCTAGTAGCAGCTGATTCGTTAAAATTTTTCCTTTTTAAAATTGCAGGAAAACTATAAGGATGATGTCTATAAAAATTCCAACATTCTCTGCTACTTAAGTTTCTTTTTAAAGTGGCATATTGTATGTTAAAATTGGACAAAATTTTTGATTTTTTATTAATAGGTTAATTTAATTTTTTTCTTTTCTGCTCAGTTTGCTAGATCACATGAAGAAGACAAAATCAAAATTTTCATATTGGCAAGACTCTGTAATAAAATGGATTAAAGATGTCTTGCTGATTCAAGACCTTCATCGTGATAACAATGTAATATCATAAGTATTCAATTTTTTTATTTGCATAGTATTTAAAATTTTTCTATTATTTTCATAGTATTATTTTATTTTTTTTATTATTTGATAAATGTATAATGTATTAGTGTGTAGTATATAAATTATACTTGCATTCATATCACAGTACTGCTATGAATATGAGGCAAAAGACCTCGAAAGCGCTTAGCGTGTAATAATTTCTGTGTATCTTTATAGCTTCTCATTCAAGTGTGGCATACGCTTTGTTAATTTTGTAAATTCATATATAATGTAGTGTTTTTATAAAAATATAATTTTGAGGCTCTGATCAAGTTTGAGGCAACCTTATTTTATAGACATAATGATTCTCAAAAAGTTAAATAATTTATTGGTGTGTTTATATTTGTATTAGTATGTTTGTGTTTGCACTTACATATATGTGTTGTATAACAAGTAATGATTTATGTATATAAAATTAAGGTATTATAGAGTAGTGCAATGTAAATTTTAAGACTGATTATCAGATGTATAGAAAGGTTGCAGTTGATAAAGCAATCACAAAATTTACTGGGCATAGTACCATGTGAAAATATAAACTCTTATAATAATAAAGAGAGGTTTCAAGTGATGTGTGGTGATAGCCACAATGGTTATGTATACCACATGAAATTGTATGCAGTCAAAGAATCAAATCCTGATTATTGTCTATGCTTTGATATTCATCCTGTGGAGTCAGTTGCTTGGCCACATCTTGCATCACATTATTTTCAAGTCTATAGCTAGAAAATCCATTATATGCAAATAAATTATATCTCTATGGGGCAATAAATGTAACAAGATAACATCACTGATATGCACAAAAAATATAAACATCACTGGTATATACAAAAAATATAAAATGAAGAGATGAAACTCATTTTATCATTGATACAGACAGTAGCCTTCAATTTCTAGTTTTGGATAGACAAGAAGCCAATTGCTATGATGACAAATGCATATCCACCTTCTGGAAATGATTTATTTTATATTTCTTTATTAAAATGAATCTTTTTTTTATAGATGCCTTGAAATTTTTAACTTTTGGGTACAAGATAAAAATGAAGAATTTTTATGAGACTAATTTTGTAGATTCTGAAGCTATGAATTATCTCAGGTAAGAAGTATTATATATGGTTTGAATAAGACTTTAGTGATAAATACAAAGAAATTATCAATGAAGATGAAATTTAAATTTAATTAATATATTAGAAATTATGAACAAAAAAAAAGTAATAACTATTTCAGATGTTGAAATTTCTTTTTTTCCTTACCTTTTTAATGGTAATCACTATTTGCTTTAGCCTTATTGTTTTCCTTGGTTTTTTATTTCTGTCAATATAAAGCATTTTGCTCTAACATTATTAAAAGTGAAATTATTGTAAAATTTTTGTCTCAGGTCAGTTTTTTAAAAGTTCAATATTGTGCCAAAGACCCTAATAGTTAATAAAGGTAAATCTGGAAAGCCAAACACATACTATATACATTTTATTATCACAGTGAAAGGGTATCAAGTCTGTTCAGTTTAGAATATTGGTAGAAAATGAGATATTTAGTATATTTCAAACAATTGTCAGAAGTCTGAATAAAAAAGTAATCCTCTTATATTTAAATAAAAAATTTGTCAAGCATTGGTGGTCGAGAGGTCAGCGACAGCCGCTTTACAAGCAGTTGTCTTGGGTTCGCGGGTTCGTTTCCCGGCTGGTGCTATGACACATGAGAAAAAAATATTTGCAATCAGAACAAGTTTCTAACAATGGAGTGATTCAGAAATCTTAAATTTTCATTTACATATACATTTTATTACTTCCACACAACTTGCTCACGTACACATGGCAACCCTGTTTCAGGTATCCTTCTAAGTTTGCTTACAACTTCCTGCTGTACTGTGTTAGGTTGCCTCCTTGGTTGATACAGTGACATTTTCATCTGTTTTGTAACAGCTTGCCTTGTGTTTGATTTAGGTTCTAGAAGCTTCCAATTTTAACCTGAACTTGCCTCACTGCTTTAACCATATTGTGGACAATGTTTGTACTGCTGTCAAGTCTGACAATAAATTATTGTTGTCTGACTGTATCACAACTGGATTGACTATTTATAACCATATTCTTTTCCATAATAAAAACAATCAGATTCAGGTGAAAATCATTAACCATTGGCCTGTTTCTCCTATTGGATATATGTTATCCATTCATATATCCATTGATCTACGACAATGAATGCCTAATCCCATTGAGGTAAAATGGAATCTGGACTACTCCATTAGTTGAAAGTAAGTTGAGATATAACATTTCCTCTCTCTGGCTACAATTATCCCTGGACAGTGTAATCATTCTGATGTTTTGGTGAATGTCTTCATAGCTTTCTGATATCATCAGATTCAATGATTTTATAAGCAGGTTTAGTGTCTTCATTTGTAGATATGATAACTTTGAATTGATTCATCATTGCTGATTGATGCCTCTTCACTGTTGATTGATGACTTTTCACTGTTGATTGACTATTTATAGTTATATCCCTTATCAAAATGAAAACAATTGGATTTATTGAACATCATTACCCATTGACCTGTTTCTCCTACTGGATATATGTTATCTATTCATATAATAATTAGTCTGAAGCAATGAATGCTTAATCCAGTTAAGATGAATGGAATCTGGACTAATTCATTTGTTGAAAGTAAATTGAGATATAACACAATCATTTTACTTTTTGTCCAATTTAATAATCTTGGTTTTTATATAAATCACTAATAAAAAAAATAGTTTATAATTTATTCCTTTAGTGAGTCCAAAAAGATATCCAGTACATATCATAACTTCATAAACATTTTGTTATTTAATAATTAGTGAAATTACATATATATCATAGCATAGTATTCAAATCAGCGTCACATGATTCTTTTTTTTTCCAGATTATTAACAGGATTGAGTCAGCTCTCATTAACTATCTAACTATTCAGCTGTTCATAAATAAATAAGTATCTAATTATATTTATCTAAAAAGTAAAACAAAACAATAAACCCATCAAATTTCAAAACCCAGTATTGTTTCACTTTATATTGTCTTTTGATTCAAATACAATTTATATTGATTAAGTTAATTACTAAGTCTGCTATTATTTTATTATTCACAATTTTAATCAGATAAAGATAATCTATCTTTTAGCTTTTTAAGTCATTATTATCAGCTATGATCTCATCTAAATCCATATAAATCTTGGTTTTAATTTTTTTAAATAAATAATGAAATAGATAAAATAAATTTTCATTCATCTGATAAAATCTTTTATAATATTTTTGTTTTGGGTCCCCTTCTCCCATTACAAATATTTTTTTAAAATTATAACATGAAAATCACTATTAAAAGAAACTGAAAATGAAACCAATGATAAACAAATACTAATAATATTACACAATTATCGTTGTTATTTTTATAGTAATTAAATATAAATTCAAAATCTTAAAAAAAATTCAATCCTTACACAATTGAATTTGATGCTTTTATTATTTAATTTCTTATTATTTTATCAGAGCTACAACCTTCATCAAAGCTACCTCTTTTTTTTTTTTTGATTTGACACTTTTATTAAAATAACATAAAAATATTAAAAGATTTTTAAAATTAGGATAATATGTTAAAATATAACAAAGTGTTGTTTGCTTAAAATAAAAAGAAAATTATACATTTTTAATATTATTTTTAAAATTTTAAAGTGATTATTAAAGTCTATTGTAAAGTAAATTAGTAATTATTTATAGTGCTACGAAAGTTAGATAGTGAAGGTGACAATTAAACGCTGAGCTTGTGTTGAGAGAATAAATATAAAAATGGCGATTACCAACAATGATTTAAGTGATATTGCTTAGTCTTGCCTGGTCCAATATAGCGGTAGAATGTCAAACTTCAGAACTCAAGTTTCTTGAATTACATCACTATATCTGTCACTTTTAATGCTCAAATTCATATAAACTCTCAAGAAATAAATCAATAAATTATTGATTTTTTTTTTATTGTTCATATTATTCTATTGTATAGTTATTTGAAGTTTCTGCTGACAGAAAATGTAAACACAACATAATTACTAATTTGTAAGTACTGACATTAAACCATTTTATAAAATCTGCAAAAATCATCATTTACAGTCATAAAAACACATTGTCTTGTCTTGCATTGGTGGTCAAGAGGTCAGCGTGACTGTCTTGCACTTGCAGGCAGTTGCCCGGGTTGCGGGTTCGCGTCCCGGCAGATGCTATGACACTTAAAAAAAAAACACATTGTCTATACATTGAAGTAATAAAATTAATAATTGAATGGTTTATTGATTGGAAAATGAATTAGAAGTTCCAGGAGTGGAAATAACAGAACTGGGTTATAGTATTTGGGCTACAGAGTCTGTCATTCAATAATTGCACTAAAGTATAAAAGGTAATAAGAATTATGTAGCAGAAATATTGTAATAAACAATAGTTTCCAGATCAATTGATTTCTTAATAATTTTTTATATAGAACCAGAGTAATATAAATATAAAATTTGACCTAAAATTATTTTGTGATGCCAAATATTAAATAATAAACATTTGATAGACCATTGATTAATATTTTAATAATCTTGAGCATGGCATGATCCCAGGGCTAGCTCAAAGATCCGTGAGGTCCAATTAGAACTATCATCAGGACCAAGTCAAGTTCTGGAGAATTTTATTATTGACTTCATATCACAATAGTAGAAGGGACGTATTCAGAATATAAACTTAAAAGGATTTATTCTAAACACATTTAAAAATAAAATCCCACACCTGAAGCATAATATGTAAACAAACAAAATGTGCAAATTACTTTTAAAAGTAAATAGTTATAAAATCACCTGTTTCAGTCACTGTAAAACAATTTTGTAAATATTAATTTCAATTTTTATTTAGAAAAATAAAAATACAAGTGTAAATCACATTCACAAATTATTAAAATGTTATTTGAATAATCAGGTTTTTATCATCTTTTATTGTGAAAAGATTATATTTCTAACCTTTTGCTTCCCAGATTCTTTTTAAAATTTATCCAACTTTAAAGATAATAATTTCATATTCAATTAATGTAATTACAAACCTTTACAAATCTCATCAAATGTTTTTGATGAATTGATCATTTCAAGCAAGCGTTGAACATTTTTGGCTTTGAAGAACTTTCTCCTGATGCCTTGTCTCTGAGATTGCCAAAAAAGTGTAAAGGCAATAAATAAATTTGAAAATGCATTATACCTGCTAATGCAAATAAGAAATTTATATACTTTACTGGAGTTTTGAATTTTTTATGGTTCTTTGAATAGATCATACAAAAAATGCACTAAAATTGATATAAATTTTGATGTTTTTTTAAATCTGATTAAATAATGACTCAGGTGTTTGCACTGCTTTATCTAATTATATCATTGTACTTTGAAGGCTGTTTGTTGATGCTGACAAAGATTTTATTGCAGATTTGTAAACAAATATTCTTTTTTACATAAATATTTATTTCAAAATTTGAATATACTAACTAATGAATTTAGGTCTTTGATATTAGAATCTTTCTTCAGTATATTTTTATTCAGTTACAAAAATTTTGGAATGACTTAAGTATTATTCTGATGGTTTTCACTCACAAAATTTATTTAAAAGAAAAAACACCAAAAGTCTAATAAAATAAAAAAAAATTTATTTGATAAAGTAATAACATCAGCTTTAACCATTATTACCATTATCATTCACTATGGGCTTTCATTACTGACCATAAATAACTGGAATCATCAATATATGAACAACATCTTAAATGCATTAGAAAAAATCAGTTCAGTAAGTGTGTAATATTGGTAGATATCTCATCAACAGACATAAGCAATTGTCATTAATATGTGCTTGGTAATAATGTTATAAAAATAATTCTTAATATCATGAATATCCCATGGAAGTTTAGCTCATAAAATGCTACACTCTTCAAATTTGGGAAATTCTTCATCAGAATTGAACAACTTATTGTATTGCTTATATCATTATTATATGTCGTAGTTTCATCATAAGTTTGCTGATGTAACTTAAGTTTATTCTATTGTATATATGGTAATATTTTGGATATAATTTGTTATCAATAAAGATTTTTAATATTAAAAAAGTAGTAAAATCAGAATTTCTTTAATTTGCATATCATTAATAAAGTCTGCTATCTCTTCTATCACAATGATATGGATTCAACCTTCATTTTCTTGGAACTTATATATTCATTTATTTATTCAAGCAAGAAAAAAGACTTAGGCTCACCTCTTTTATCAATAATTGTAATAAATAAATGAATGAGATAATTTCTGTGGTCACAAGATAGAATTTCTTATTTTATCTCTTTAAAATGCAAATACAATGTGGGATGCACAATCATTGCTAATCATTTCAAACTTTATTATTCCATCTTATTCCATGGCCAGTCATAACATAATTTTTTTAAAAAAACTGTTTTTAAATGCTTTTATTGAAGTTGGAAAAATCAGTTTGTTTGTTTGGTAACTTAAATGACCTTTTTCAAATTAGAATGAAATGATATATAACTAAATTATTCCAACCTGATTTATTTGAAATACTTATATTTTCAGTATGTCAACTAATTTCATAGATATGGAACAGAGGGTGGGAAAATATTAAACATATTCAATAACTTTAAATGTCACACCTAATAATTGTTATTAGAACTTTGATTTGTTTTAAATAACATTATAAGAGGGCAGAATAAATATTTTTTTTATTTAACAACATTTTTAAAATCATTTTAATCTTTTAATGTATATATCATATTTAGTATACATAATTATTTTTATTTTAAAATAATTTTTAAAAAAAAGCTAAGCTAAAAACTATTATTATTTGAAACAATTGCACTTAAACAAGAAAACTCATGATAATTATTTAAAGTAATGATTGTGAATTTTCTTTAATATTTTTTTAAAAACAACTGTTTTAAAATACAAGTAAAAGCTGTGAAACAATTTTAAATAAAAAACTTAGTTACTGATTAATTATAAATATGTAATTATGTGCACATACTAAATATAATATATACATTTATATATATATATATGAACTTACTGCAGAAATATACAAGGACTATAAGGGTGATATTGATTTAAAGTAAAATTATATATATTAAGTGAAGTTTGTTTACAATATACATTTTATGTTATAGCAGAAATATATATATATAATAGTAATCCTTCATGCTATTTAAAATAGCAAGAAGTTATATTAAAAGTTTGTTCATAGAATTCTAACTTGACTATTTTTTAAGAGTGAACAAATGCTTTGTCTAGATGTTTTATTGTTATTAATATTTTTATTTGATAAAATGTCAAGGTAATAAAATTATAGATCCAGTAACTATTAACAAATATCGATTATATAATAATAAGAAGAAATCAATACACACATGTAAATACACATTTCATATGTATGATTATTTTTATAAAAGTATTTATTGTATTAAATTATTTTTTTTAAAAAATAGGAGCAATATTTATTGTAAATTATTTTTATTATTGTTGTTTAAAAAATTAATGTAATAACAAATATTATTAAATGTTAGAAACTAGTTAATGCATAAATTTCCAAGCCAAAACAATAGATTTGCATTCCTCATGCTGTTAGAAGAACTGTTGTTAAGGAAAATAGTTGATTTTTTAAAATTTTATATGAAAATATGGCAGTCATTCTTTTTTTTTAATGGAAAAAATAAAATCTATTTAAGTTGTGGCAAAATAAAGAAATAAGAAACTAAAAAGGATAAATTTGGATCCAGGAGACAATCTCACTTTGGCTGTCAGTTTTGCCATTTCATCAAGGCACTTCAAGAAATGGATAACAAAAGCTTAAAACAATGCGTGATGTCAACAAGTGAGCTCACCATTTCTCTTATTAATGGCCAGATCATCTCCAAACCATATCACATCAGCTGGAAAGTTATCATTCTTTCAAATCCTTAGTAATTATTAAAGAATCTGAAGAAAAAATGCAGAAGACTATTTAATAAAGACTCATATTATTTTTTTGCTAAACATAAATATATGTATAATATATTTTTATGCACATTTTAAAAACATAATTCAATTTATAAGTTAATATATATATTTTTTTCTATGCAACATTACTAAAAAAATCAATCATCATGAGGCAATTAAAATTTTTTTTTTTCATATGTCATAGCATCGGCCGGGAGGCAAACCCACAACCATCTGCAACCAACTACTTGCTTGCAAGTCGGCTACGAATTTTGTTATGAACATATAAAATTTTAAGTAAATCAATTAATTCATATGCACACATTTAATATTATGATAAGGATTAGTGAGAACAATATCTATATTTATATTATGTTAATAATAATTTTATTTACTAGACTGTTTTAAAGAGATGTTGAATTAGTTAAGATATTTTTTAAGACATCAGTAATATTAAGATATGTAATCTAAATAAGCAGCAGTAACTCGGATATTATTTTATAGATATTTTACATCACAGTGTAAATATTTTATTTTATTCTTAGCATAAAAATATGCAGGTCATTTATATTAGAACAAGAGATGTAAATAACTGTTGACTTTTGAAATATATGTTTACTTTGGAGAATATTTTTGAAAATCATTGCTGAAGAATTGTTATACTAAATTGAGTTATTAGTAGAAGCTAAAGTACTTATGTAAAGTGTATTAGGATTTTATGACTAGAGGAATAATAATTAAATTAGTCACACAGAAACAGATATACATGTAAGAATTAATTACTTTTTAATTATTATCAGTAAAATAGTAATAACAATTTATCCCTAATTTTTATTAATATATTGCATATTTATTATAACTCAAAAATAACCAGATCTATACATATTGATATCTTTGCATTCTAAAAAGAAAATATTTATTATTGGAATCTAATCTTTGTGTGTGAAGTGTGTTTAATATTTTGATAAAATAAATTATTTATTTTCATTATATTCATTCAATATTCCCTGAGATATAAAGAATGTAAATATTTGAGTTTCATATATTTTATTTATTTGGAGAACAATAAAATATTCTTTTGACTCTAGAATAAATTCACAAAAAATAGTATCATAGTATGACTGTTTGTGCATTTAATTCCAATTGGCAATTAGATATTTAGTTTATATGAATAGTTTTCTGTAAAACTGGCATTCTGACTCAAGTAGCATAATTAGGAATATCATTATTATCTAAACATATATCATGATACTTAATCATTGAGAATAAGTGTCTAAATATGGTAGATATTTAATATATAGTTGTATAATTTGTCATATGTAGGACTACGTTCACACCATTTTCCTATGTCTATTAATACCTTTATCATTATGTAATTTTGGTGTTTGAATTTATGGTGCATTATTTCCAATACCTATTTACCATTACTATATATATATATATCAACTATAAGTATCTAGTCAATTTAAAATACAATTTAGTTTTACATTTTCCTTTACTGTGCCAATACTAAAAACTTAAAAATAAGTTATATTTAAAAAAAAAAAAATTAAATGCTTTTCTTGACTGTGCACTAAAAAGAAATAAAATAATTGTTTCTTCAAATGGTGTTCTTAGATTTAACTTGAAATAAAAGCATGGAGGATCCAGATATTAAGTCAATCCCTATTTTTTATAACAAGGGATTGACTTAATTAATTTCTGAATCCCCCTCCCCCATGCTTTTATTTTAAGTTAAATTTAAAAACTCAAATTGTGCTTGAAGAAACAATTATTTTTTTAGGGCACAGTTAATAAAAGCATTTAATATTTTTAAAAAAATGTTATCTCTATTATTTATAATTTTTTTCTTGAAAAATATTTGATGGAGTATGGACTTGTTTATGAATTCATTTTATTTCCTTTATTTTTTATAAATATTTATAAATTCTCCAACTTTAAATCTATAAAGAAATTTTTTTACCATTTATATAAATAAATGAAATTGCAAAAAAAAAAAATATTTAAGTATTAAAGAAATTATTTTCCTCAAAAAAAATAATTTGTGATAAAACACAGTTGCTGAAGCTTTAAACATAAAATTATAACAATAAAGCTGAGTGCTTTTGGGGGACTTAAGCCTCCATAACCATAGCTCAATACAAAACAAATACAAAATATAAACACTTATTCATAAGGAAAATGCATATCTCAAATAAGATGTAAACTAAATGTAAATAAATAAATAAAATACAATATAAATAAATAAATATTATAACGTCCATATTTTAGAAATATTAAAACAAGAATCCTCTCTATTAATAGCATTAGGATTACCAGCTATAAAACAAGCTTCTTTAACCTTACGCTTTACGTCATTCTTCTCCGTACACACTAATTTTGCCTCTACTGGTTGACATAAGTGTCCAGCCTTATTTTCATGTTCCACAAACACTGAATTTCCCAAAAATTTAGTTTTAGTACGATGATATAAATATTTATGCTGTGAAACTTTATTTAAAATATTGGTTTTAGTTTCACCATAATAAATAGAACCACAATCTTTATGAGGACAACAAACACTATAAACCACATGCTGAGTTAAGTTAGATTCAATTTTACATTTTGAATTGTTAATCAATCTATTCGTATTTGGAGGTGAATGAAAAATTACTTGAAAATCTGGAGATAACTTATTAAATAACTGTTTTGCAATAGAATGAATAAATGGTAAAATTATACAAGGTTTTTCAATCTTGTCAGGTTTAAACTGCAAATTATGTAAAAATTTTACAACTCTATTGTTTATAATTGAACGTTTATGTCCAAGTTTGACTAAGTCCTCAATAAAACAATTAAGATTTTCTTTCCTATATGCCTCAAATTTGCAAAGATGGTGGTTTCTATATAAAAATGAATTCAAAGATGCCAACTTGTGCATTTGGGGAGAGTATGAATGCGGATGAATTAAACCCCTAACTTCAATAGGTTTCACAAACATATGGTAGTCCAAATGATCCTCTGTTCTATGCACAATAATATCTAAATATTTCACTTCCTGTAATGCATCTTCCCAATTTATCGTAAGATTTAAACTGGTAGCCTCATGAATACTACTTTGAATCTCCAAAATGATATTTTCAGGAGCCACAATAAATATATCATCTACATATCTAGTGTAGATAATATCTGGTACAGAGTTAATAGATGTAGGAATAATACTACGCTCAAAATGGTCTAAAAATATACTAGAAAGAATTCCATTAAGAGGAAGTCCCATAGGCCAACCATTCATCATTTGAAAACAAGAATCTTTAAATGTAGCCACTAAATTTTCATCCAGCCAAGTCAAAAATCCAACAATAAAGTTGATTCTTTAAATGTAGCCACTAAATTTTCATCCAGCCAAGTCAAAAATCCAACAATAAAGTTGACTTTATTGTTGGATTTTTGACTTGGCTGGATGAAAATTTAGTGGCTACTTTTAAAGATTCTTGTTTTCAAATGATGAATGGTTGGCCTATGGGACTTCCTCTTAGTGGAATTCTTTCTAGTATAGTTTTAGACCATTTTGAGCGTAGTATTAATCCTACATTTATTAACTCTGTACCAGATATTATCTACACTAGATATGTAGATGATATATTTATTGTGGCTCCTGAAAATATCATTTTGGAGATTCAAAGTAGTATTCATGAGGCTACCAGTTTAAATCTTACGATAAATTGGGAAGATGCATTACAGGAAGTGAAGTATTTAGATATTATTGTGCATAGAACAGAGGATCATTTGGACTACCGTATGTTTGTGAAACCTATTGAAGTTAGGGGTTTAATTCATCCACATTCATACTCTCCCCAAGTGCACATGTTGGCATCTTTGAATTCATTTTTATATAGAAACCACCATCTTTGCAAATTTGAGGCATATAGGAAAGAAAATCTTATTTGTTTTATTGAGGACTTAGTGAAACTTGGACATAAACGTTCAATTATTAACAATAGAGTTGTAAAAATTTTACATAATTTGCAGTTTAAACCTGACAAGATTGAAAAACCTCATATAGTTTTACCATTTATTCATTCTATTGCAAAACAGTTAATTAATAAGTTATCTCCAGATTTTCAAGTAATTTTTCATTCACCTCCAAATACGAATAGATTGATTAACAATTCAAAATGTAAAATTGAATCTAACTTAACTCAGCATGTGGTTTATAGTGTTTCTTGTCCTCATAAAGATTGTGGTTCTATTTATTATGGTGAAACTAAAACCAATATTTTAAATAGAGTTTCACAGCATAAATATTTATATCATCGTACTAAAACTAAATTTTTGGGAAATTCAGTGTTTGTGGAACATGAAAATAAGGCTGGATACTTATGTCAACCAGTAGAGGCAAAATTAGTGTGTACAGAGAAGAATGACGTAAAGCATAAGGTTAAAGAAGCTTGTTTTATAGCTGGTAATCCTAATGCTATTAATAGAAAGGATTCTTATTTTAATATTTCTAAAATATGGATGTTATAATATTTATTTATTTATATTGTATTTTTTTTATTTATTTAGATTTAGTTTACATCTTATTTGAGATACGCATTTTGCTTGTGAATAAGTGTTTATATTTTGTATTTGTTTTGTATTGAGCTATGATTATGGAGGCTTAAGTCCCCGAAAGCGCTCAGCTTTATTGTTATAATTTTATGTTTAAAGCTTCAGCAACTGTGTTTTATCACAGTTAATTTTTAATTTATTGATTTTTGTTGAAGTATATACATACATTTTCTTTTTTTATTTGGTAATTTTTGTAAAGTGTAATGACATTAAATTGAGATTTTATCTCATTTGTAAATGGTATTTAAATATAATACTTATTATGATTTTATGTATTTATTTAATTGTTATCATAGAAAAATAAAGTTCGCATTTATAAAATAGAAACAATATTTTAATTTTTCACAAAAGAAAAAAAACTGATTATGATCACATGTAGTACAAAGATGTTTGGTAAGCTGACAAACCCAAAACTGTTTCTCATTACATTAAAATTAAAAATATAAAACAAAAATAGAAAAGAATTCAATTTATTATATATAATAAAATTTAAAGTGTTATCATTTTCAGTCTTAACTTATGTCTAAGCAAAATTAATAAATATTTAACACTTTTGTTTTCTGAGAATGTTACTTTAAATTTGAGTGATATTCTTTCACTCTAACAATTTGAGTAATAATCTTTTTTTAATTAAAATAAACATGCACTGCGTATTTTTTTGAATTCATTGGATGCAGTTAGCTCAAATGACTTAATGTCACTTCTATGTTAATAATAGTTTTGCTATTTTGATGAACTATTTAACATGAATTACTTCTGTATCATAGTAAATATGTGATATGATATAAAGTAGCTTCTCTTGAATGAAGTCAATAATTTCTTTGTATAAGCTATATATCAAAACCTTATAAAAATAAGATAAACATTTTCTTTTCTTCTTATTTCGTATTGCCCAATTATTTTTTCTAAATTTAATTGATTTTATTCTCCTACTCCATTAAAATAAAAACTGTTTTTGGTAGTTTCATTATCTAACTTTATATCCTTTAATTCTAAACAAGGCAAAACTCTCCATACAGTAATGCCACCCTGTGCCAAGCAGAGTAATCAATGGATGCCAGAAGGCTTGTGCATAAAATCCCTATCTAATGCCTACTCATGCAATATCCCCACACTAATTTCTGGCTTGTGGCCTTCATCAGTGAAGAGCTTTAGATCTGAGAGCACTGCCTGACGAAGGCCACAAGCCAGAAACTAGTCTGGGGATATTGGATGAGTAGGCATTACATAAGGATTTTATGCACAAGCCTTCTGGCATCCATTGATTACTCTGGTTGGCACAGGGTGGCACTACTGTATGGAGAGTTTTGCCTTGTTTATAAACAATTATGTGCTAGTATAAGTGATAGTGATCATGTGATGCTTAATAGTTTATCCTTTAATTCTGTTGTAAAAAAAATTTAAACAAAAAAATGGCACAAAATCTGTATCCTTCTTATCTCTTCTCCAATAATTTTTCCTGACTCCTTTTGAAAGTCCATGTTCCATACTTTTATTGCTCTCTCTACATAAATTATAACTGCAGTCAAACACTTATTCATTTGTTGCTTTCATTCTTTGATATCTAAAGATTATGTTCTTTTACAAGCAAAATAATCTCTCTTTAGTGTTATTATATATTCATTTATACTTTATATATATTTTTATTCTTATATAAATCAAAACTAATTTTTATTCATATTCATTTTTCATATTTTTATTTTTTTCTCTAGCTTTATCAGTCATCTTTACCCATCTCTCATAATTAATTATGTCTCTGTAATATCTTCTTTACATATTTATTCTTTTTTAATGTAGATATATAGATATTATAATCTAACTATCTATTAACTTTGCATATTGTAAAATCTTTCTAACTCAATAATTTTTGTTTTCTTACAATTCATTTAATCACTATATTGCAACTTTCCTAATATTTTTAATTTACTTTTAGTTTTCTCATTAAAAAAGAAATCAATCTTTTTTTTAACATATGCTATCTACAATTCCCCATTATGTAACTTATTTCTTTTTTATTCTATCTAATTATTGACACTCTCTAACCTAAATATTATAAATAAATATTGATTCATTTTAAAACACAAATATTTTGGAATCAATATTTAATCAAAAGTATTTAAATGTCTAATTTTAAAAACTTCAATATACTCCTACTATTTTTGAATTTATTTGATGTTTATATAAGATTACAATTTAATCTAAAATTGACAAACATCCTGCACTTATAATTATGATATCATCTTGCCCACATATACTGCAAATTATCATATGATTTTAAAACCAGATATATCTTTAAACTTTAAATAAAAATAATATATATTATTATTAAACATATTCACATGGAATAATTAACTCATATCAATTCCATTTCCTTCTATATGGAAATATCTTAATATATATATAAATTTTCATTTCTCATCACATGAGATTTATTTCATGCCAAACCAGAAATTTTTTGTTGATCATGGGACAAAACTCCTGTTTCAGCATGAAATATATTTTGTAGATCACTTACCTTTTTTAGATATCTTTATGCATATAATTAAAATATATGTGGTAAATAAAAATTCATAAGTATGTAAATATGCATAAGTATTAACTTCATAATTTTACTAAATATTCTTATTATATATGGATCCAGTGAAGTTGCATTATCTACTATATTTTGTTCCCAAGTCTTTATAATGTATTGTGTAATTGCTCATATTTTTGTTGATAAACTTTGATTAGAATAGAATATATTGTTTATTGAATTGCAAGTGTATAATACTTTTAAACATTCACATATATATAAAACAGACACATTTATTTGTAAAATATGCATATATAAATTATGATTATAGTATATACAAAATTTTAAAAAATTAGTAATACTATAGTTATTAATAAATTGAAAAGATTACATATATTTTACTGACTCATTCACTGAAAAATAAAAATAATAAACTTTTCTACCATATTTCAATTTTTTTAAAAAATGAATCTGACTTTCATTACAATGAAATATGTTCTAGGCATTTTTTTTTCAACAACATTTATTTATTTATTAATGGGTTTATATTAGTTTATACATAGCTCACTAGGTGTTTAACGTATTGTAAAACCTTTAGCATTGCATTTAGAAAAAAGTAGCAGCTTGCATATTATAAAATGCAATAAACTTAAGAATTTTAAACTTTTTTTGTTTGTTTGTTTACTTTTTTTTGATAATATATAATTGAAGTCGTGTGTATACTTGCTGCATAGTTCACAGCTTCAGCGTATATGTTATGATGTTTGGTCAAAACTGTTTGAGATAATGATAAAATAAGATATTAAAACCAAGCAATAATTTTTAATTATCCTTACTGAAAATTTTCCATTGTCAGTCAACTTTTTTGACATATGGTATTTCAATATTTCGTTATTAAAACTGAATCTGAAAAATTAATGAGACCTTGTGTTATCAAAATAAATAACGCTGTTGATTTTGGTCTAATAAGCAAAATTTATACACATAAATGTGTATGTGGATTTCTTTTTTACGGAAAACAGTCAAAGAAAGTAAAAAAACAGAATATCATTTAAAAAAAAATCTAAGAAGACTTTTCGGCCATGACTTGAGGTCGTTATTTAAACTGTTACATGCAGAGTATTTTGTTTAATTAGTTTCTTTAGTTCCGTATTTTCGTCGGTTTGTGATTTAAAAAATAATAATAATAAAAGCAAATTCAAAAACTTTTTTCTACTAAAAATAAGTAGTAATACTAATGATCTCATTAAAAATTAAACTTGAAAATTGAATACATGTTAAATTTTTAAATATTTATACAGCAATACACTTTTCAATTTATATTTTTTGAGAAATTGTTTCAACTTGTCAGTGAAAAGAGCGGAATATTAGCAAAAGGAAACATAAGCAAAAAATATTGTAATGGGAGTAGCAGAATAATACAAAGTAGACTAAAAGATATTTAAAATGCTTAAAAAAATCAATTCAAATACGTTCAAAATATATCCATTTCAATGACAAGCATGTCAATAACTTGTAATATCTTCATTAAGTTTCAATTATAAATTTTAGGTAAAAAACAAAAACAAATAATAAAGTAATAAGATATTTAATTTATAGAAAAAAAAGCCGAAAAAAAATTAAAACTAATGTTTCTTGATCAAATCATCACAGGTAATATCATAGAGAAGCATCAATAACTACAAAGAGAAACGATAAAATAGCGTTTCATGGATAAATTATCTATACAATAAAAATATAAATGAAATTACTCTATTCAAATAATATATTGATAATTTTAAAGATATATAATTAAAAATCAAGATATTTAAACAATAAAGTCACTGTTCATATGGTTGTAACAACTCAAACGCAATAAAATAAATAAACACTGTAATTTAATTACTGTAATCCTTTAACAATGGAAACTGAAAGATACAAAATTTTAAGAAATCTTACGATCAAAAATGATTCATCTAAATTCAGGACAATATATGATATAACTATATGCTATGTTTGCAAATTAAAAAAAAGATGAAATGCGAAATGAAAAAAGACAATGATGTATCACAATAGAGAAAATGATAAAACTAGTATTATCCTGATCAATCTCTCTTAATCTGAAAAAAAAAAAAAACGGTAATGAATTTCAGTTTGAAACATTAATTGCCAATCTAACAATTGCATCAAAGAAGAGGCAACTTGTTAAAAAAGAAGAGTGATTCAATGATTTTATATGTCAAACAAAAGAGTTTTCAAGTTTTCAAAAGAGAGAGCTAATAGAATTCTCTGTTAAAATAAAAGTGACAAGTCAATGTAGAAATGAGTTTTATGTGGTTGAAATGAAAAAGAATAATTTCATCAATGAAAAAACACAACATAGAGGAATAAAACCTGTTAATAAAATGAGATTTTGGAACTCGTGAAGTACATCCTTTAAAAAGTGGGGTTTTTATTATTTTTTAATTCTTATACAAAAATATACAACCAAATTATTTATCTACATAATACTTTATAAAATTATAGTAAAAAGTTTTAAAAAAAAAATTATTTTTTTTTCAAAAAAGTTATACAAGAAAAAAACATTATTTGATGAAAAATGTGAATTCCTTGATATTAAATAAATTTCTCGTCCAGTTCTAATATTTAGGCATTTTTATTTGTGTATCAAATTCAACATATAAGGGTAAGAGATAAATAGAGGAATTTTATATAAATTATATTTTTTCTCATTCTAACAACTCTTAGAAAGATGCTTTAAAATTAAACAAAGAAAAAAAACAATGGATTAGATCTTTACAAAACAGTTTGAAACAAATACTAGAAGTATAATTTTGATGAGTTGACAGCAATTTGCTTCATATGTGAAGAAGTAGATCTTATAGTGACAGTATGTGTTTAACATTTTGCTGTCTCTTCATTATCAAAGAAATGGGCATAATTGATATAAAGGTGAGGTTTAAAAAATTCCGGCTAAGCTGAGCAGTAAGGATATGAGCCTGAAGTTTTCTCCCATTCTGAAATGATTCTTCTAATAAAAATACATATCTCAAAATCATTTTCATGGACAAAGAAAAAATAAGACATATGAATAATATCTTTTATTGTTATAAATAATATCTCAAATTAGTAATGGAAGCTCAATTCAGATCAGCATTTAAATAATTCTCAAATGATTTTTTATTTCTAGCTAAGCGAAAACATGATTTACTTTATTATTTCTTTCTTAATTGCTGTAATTATACATTTATTTAAACGCACATTGATTACTTAAGTAATATTTAATAAGGCTGTAAACCTTAAGAATATGCACATGAAAATGTGAAGGTAGGAACCTTTCTTCCAAAGCATAAGCTTGTGGTTAAGACCTGTAGAGATCCCTACCTTTGCATTTTTATGCACATATTCTTAAGGTTTACAGCCTTAGTAAATATTACTTATTTGCTGTAGCAAATTCCAAAGTCAGTAGATCTATTGATCACATTGCAATAAATTATTGCAACTAAAACATGTAATCAAGCTAATACTTAAAATATTATTTTCAAATTTAACTATTTCAAATTATTACTCCAATATTAAATGACTCTATGACTAAATTTAAATTATCTTTAACATTAAAAAATAAAAATAATCTTTGGCTTAGTATTCATAGGATTATATTATCTGATTACTCCAGGTGTGTTTACTATTTTATAGGTAGTGCAGCAATATTTATTTAACCAATACAGATCAACTGGCAACATTTATTTCAAGCTAAGAATGCCTAGTCATCTGTTTATTGATTATTCCTGGATAATTAGCTGAGTTGACCATGAGCTAACATCCTGAAAGGAAATTCCTAAGCTTTTTTATGAGCTGAAATAAAATTAATGTTTACCAGTTTTAATTTTAACCCAACTTTAGGCATAAAAGTTTGATTTCATAATCATTAAACTAGTAGGTTTTTAATGTTTGTTTGAAAGGTTGTGATGATGTAATTTTATTTGTGACTATTTATTGGACTATTTCCATCATCTAATTTTAACTCCCAAATGATGAAATAGCCTAATTGATTAAAGTGTGATTTTAAATTCAAGATTCATACATCTACCGGATCATTGATTTGACTATCATATTAGTACTATCACTGGTCAGGCCAGTAACACCTAAAGAATCATCATAATCATCAACCATTATCAATCCACTGCAGGATGAAGGTCTCTCCAAGTTCAATCCATCTTCTCTGATCTTTAACTTCTCTTCTCCACATCACCCCTGCACACTTTCTTATTTCATCCATCCATCTCACATGTGGTCGCTTTCTTGGTCTTTTACAATCTCTTGGAATCCAGCAACACCTAAAGTATACATGAGAATAAATACCATTTGTAACATTGTGCTAGATACTAATCTGCTATTAAAATCTTTAAATAATTAAAAACATTTAACAATTAAGACAAAATGATGGCAATCGTCCAACATATAATTATAAATATTGGGCTCTTATTTTTTTATTTCTAAAAATTATAAGCCATAATTTTTATTATACTTTAATCTCTACCAAAATAGATATAAGTAAATTTAAATAATTTACTAAGAAAGCATGAAATGATATTTATATAAGATATGTACTGTATTTGACTAAAAACAATGCCATAAATGTGTATATAATAAAATAAATATGGGAAAGCTACAAATGAATTTAGTCATGATAAGTGACATTAAAATTGCACTCTAGAAAAAATTAATATTTATAAATTATCCAAATACAGAATAAAACTAGAAATGCTAATTTGCATAGAAAACAATTATGCAATTTAGATATAAATAAAGACATCATAAATGGAGCAGTACAGTGTAGTGCGAGCAGTACTATGATAGAAACTCAGAAATGCATAACCATTTAAATCTGTGGGAGAGAGCATTTTAGTAAAAATTAATGGAGAAGAGTTAACAGAGCAGACATAAATGCAGTGAAGTAAGTTCAATACTATAAGGAACTGTACATATGTGAACATTTTGAAATGCAAGACAATTTTCTATAGGTTTATTAATGGCATACTACTAATTAAGTCACTAATTAAATGTCATTAATTAAACTACTAAAAATTACTAATATATGTTCAGAGCAATAAATTCTTTTATTAAACTTAAAATTTTGCTTGGACATTATCTCTAGAATAAATAAATAAATTTAACTCCTGTACACACAAGTTGCCACAGTTAACAACTGTTCAAGATCTATATACAGTAGGCAATTGGTACAGTCACTATCTACTATAGAATAATGTAGATATTGCAACATAGCAATGTAGAACAATATTGTAATGCCTTTCAACATAAACTACCCAGCACAATAGCAAATATAGATAGCTCATGTCCAAAGGTACATGATTATAAACAACATTATTAATAATAAGTTGAAAACTTCCACTCTTATGTGGATGTCTGGAAATAATGGGCTTCAAATAGATAATCATATATAAGACTTGAAACTATAGACAATCCTTATAAAGAATTAATATGGAAGTTAATTTTATACTTTAAATTGATAATTTCAAAATATATTGCTTGACTCTATTTCCAAAATAGAATGTAGTCACCTTGAAAAACACACAGAGTATAATACAAATGTATAAAATTATAAAAGACAAATGTAAAAAATTGTGAGCTAATATGTCATATGTCAAAATTTTGCAAGAATAAACAAAAAATGGCTAATGTGGATTTACATGCCAATAAATTAAGGGGAGGAGTATTCAAGAGTTCAATGGATGTAACAAAAAAAATAACTGTGAATATAGGTAATGTATTTGATATCGTAATCTGCAATAAAATTATCAAACTGTAAATTAATAGCATGGCAGACCTATTCTGCATTGTTTTAAAGTAGTGGACAGCTATACATAAAAAATAGAATGACAAAATTCTAATTAAAAGGATGAACTTAGTTGCTACAGACATATCAAAGGAATGGTGTTCACACTAGTAAAAGTTAATAGAGAGATAAAAAAATTACCATTATAAGTTGCAGCTAAGGATTTGAGCCCTGTATTAGGATGAGAATAAGTATTGAATGTATCAAGAGGTCTAAACTGAAATTTAAAATCCACAACAAATTTCTACCCCTGTTTAAGTTAAGTCTAAAGAGACTAAATAATAAAGTTGTACCAGAATGAACAAAAAATATGGTAGTTACCAATTAGTTAAAAACTGAATAAGGCAAAATTGGGTTGCAAGGCAACCAAATAATATTCAACAAATCTGGAATGCTCATAAAAGCTTATCTATGTGCAAAGAATGCATTCTTATAAATGAAAGAGTTTTGATTCCAACTAATGGGAGAAAATACATATTAGAACCACTATATGAAAGACATTCTGGAATAGTTTGTATGACTCTGACATGAATAAAGTTATTGAGAGAGCTGTATAGAAATGCAATGCCTGCCAGGAAATAATGAAATTACCTATGAAGAAGATATGACCATGGCCTGAACCGTAACCTGAACCTGGAAAATGATCCACTAAAATATGCAGGATTATTCCATTAAATATTTTTATCATTGTTGATTTATATTTCAAATGGATGGAATACAAAATGGTTAAAATACAAATGCTGAGAATATAATAAAAATGTTAAATATTAGAGCTAAAATGTACACAACTATATTATTCCAATCTTCAATTCCCCCCACTTATAACATTGCTTGCTCAATTTCCAGATGCAAGTCATTCTTTTTTATTGATCACACTATTCTGGATGCAGATCTGATGGATAATTATAACTTCAATTCTTTGGTTGTTGCTTCATTTAAAGATTTGAAAAAAATTATATATCCTAACAGATATCTATGCCCAACCCTCCCATTGCCAAAACTTTAACAAAATCCCCAAATATGTGTGGTTCCTCAATCATGGCTAAAATTTCTGTTTAACTCATTATTTAACACAATTCCTACAAAAACTTTCCTCATTAACCATTTTAAATTAAATCTGTATCACATATGTATCTTATGTAATAGTCATTCAGAAAATATGATATATTTTTCTAACTTGTCCATCCTTCTCATTCTTATGATAATTTGTATTTCACAAGCAAATAATTAATCTTAAATATTTTTTTGAGATAAATATTAAAATGTTTAATCATTATAATACCATAGGATCATGTGGTTCATTAGTAAAAAATACAATATTTTTTTAAAAACACTAAAGAGTGGTATAAGACATATTTATATGCCCTAAAATATTTACTTAAAAATATCATGAGAAAAATTTGATAGAATATTTTTTCTAGGTGTTCATTATTTTAGAATGATATAAATTATTTTTTCATTACAACGAAATCAAGTCATATATCACATGACCTAATTTAACAAGCTTGTGTTACAAATGTTATATATAGAGATTGCAAATAAGCTCTTAACAAGCTTTGCAGAATATCCCCACCCACCCCCAATTTCTGCTACTGGCTTCTTTAGTGAGGTGTTAGGATATTCAAACATTAGATAAAAATATCAGGACAAACCCAGCACTTTATCTAATGGATAACAATTAAGTAGAAAATCTGAAATTTTCAGACATCTATATGTCTTCAAATCCAGCTATCTAACTTAAATAGCCATATTGGCCTGGCTATTTAAGTTAGATAGGTGAATTTATAAGACATATAGATGTCTGAAAATTTCAGATTTTCTACTTAATCGTTATCCATTAGATAAAGTGCTGGACTTGTTCTGATGTTTTTTTATCTAATGTTTGAATATCCTAACACCTCACTAAGGAAGCCAGTAGCAGAAACTGATCTGGTGTTGGGAATATTCTGCAAAGCTTGTTAAAAACTTATTTGTGAGCTCTATATATAACATTTTTTCATATACGTACAGCTGAATCATTTTATTTGCCCTCAAATACTAAT
Source organism: Epiperipatus broadwayi (assembly GCA_028023455.1). Classification (NCBI taxonomy): domain Eukaryota; kingdom Metazoa; phylum Onychophora; class Udeonychophora; order Euonychophora; family Peripatidae; genus Epiperipatus; species Epiperipatus broadwayi. The sequence continues at coordinate 4,140,209 of JAQFVV010000044.1, read as the reverse complement.
CATAATGACTCTATTTGTTATAAACTATAAATCACATGTCATGTACATTTTTTTCCCTGTGTATATGGTAATACTTGTACATAATTTGCAATTAATAAAGTTTATTTTATACAAAAGGAAAAATATATACATTAAATGAACTCTTTGCAACACATAGATATCCTGAACTAATTATTACAGATAACAATGCAGGATTTGGTTTCCTACAGTTGAGGATTTTCTAGCTAAAAAGAGGTACACCATTTGTTAACACCATCATATTAAACTGAATCAAATGGATTAGTGGGAAAAGCTGTTCAACAACTAAAGTGAGCATTGAAGAAAGCACTAAGAGCAGATATGTTCTATCAACAATTTATACCCAACTCTATTAACTAAAAAAACTCCAGCAGAATTATAGATAAAACATCATTTTAGAAGATATGGTTCTATATTAATACCAGACAAATCTAGAGAAAAGGAAAAGTCCTAAAATGTCAAATATAAAATAGGACAAACTATCTAGGTACAAACATGTTGAAAAAGAAACGAATAATGGAAATTATAACTAAGATACTGACTATGCAAATACATATAACTAGGCAGAAGATGATAGAGAAGTAAAAAGACATATTAACTATTTAAAATTATGTTTTGTGAATGAAAGTGGCTTAGCTAAATACAGATTGGTTTCAAATAGGTAGAGGGTCAGTGTGGTGTCACTTTGCTTATTGACTATTGTAACAAAACTGGCAATGAGAGAAGCTATAGATATTTTTTAGGACAAATTTTGTATCTGATAAAGAAGAGTTTATAATTTGTGATATGTAGATGACAGTTTTCTTTGCAGCAACAGTAGAAAATGTACAGAAATTGGTAAATCATTTCCTAAATGCAAAAACAGATTATGGATTGCAGTTAAGTAAATGCAAAACAACGATAATGTTATTGACTAAAGGAATGATAGTTATATGCAAGTGAATGGATATCATCTAAAATAGGTTTCAGAATTGGGTATTAGGGTTTTATAATAAATTAAGCTGGAATTTGTCATTTGCAAGCTGTTAGACATAATAGTAAAACTAGAAGTTCTGCTACTGCTCTTGTGGATGATTCAATAGAAAAAGGTGATATTAATTAAAAGAGATATGTTTATGAATGTTGAAATAAATGTAGATGAAAAGTCTTCAAGTTTAAATTCACAGGATTTACATGCTGTATTAAATTGTAAATTACTGTGTGAAAAAGAAAGGCCTTTCTCTAAACAGAGAAAGGTTCTTCTCCAGAAAAGCTAGAGTATATAGAAAACCTGCAAAGCTAGAAAACTACATCCATGTTTGAACTTTTACTGTATTTTTAGAATGAAGGAGAGGAATTGTTGACTTTGATTAAAAATTGAGTACCACAAATATGTATATCATAAAAAGTGCATGAATGTGTGCAGATAAATTTAGTCAAAGATATGCGAGATAAAAATTATGCAAATACAGAATGAAATTAGATATGCTGATTTGCATAGAAAACAATTATGCAAATTTGATGTAAATAACTAATCTTAAATTGAACCATATAGTCTCTGAAATGCATAACTAATTAAATATGTTGAAGAGAATGTTATGATGAAAATTAATAGAGAAGAGTTAAGAGAACAGACACAAGAGCCATGAAGTAAAATGCAGAGTTATAGTTCAATAGTACAAGGGACTATACCTGTGTGACTAATTCTGAGAATTGTACAAGCAGCACAATTGGAGAATACTATACTTTTTGTGGTTTGATGAAGTTGGTAGAGCATCCATCTTGGGATCAGGAGGTCTGGCACTCAAATTTCTTATAAACTACTGAGCAACAATGCTATATATATATATATATATATATATATCATACTACTAGCTGATCCACTAGTTGAACTACTAACACTAAACTATATATATATTCAAAGCAATAAACTATTTTGGTTAAAATTTTGCATGGGTATTATTTCTAAAATAATTCAATGAGTGTACAATTGGCTTAGGTAAATCTGGCTCTTGTACACATCAATATTTTTTTATAATAAAAAAGGCTAAAATTTAATATTCAATATATTTTAGTTTTCAGAAATAAATACGAATTTAAAGAGCCATTTTTTATAACTTATTACAATTATATCTCTTAGTATAATTAAAAATTACAGGCTACTATCTTATTCAATAAATAAATTAAGTACCAGCACTAGGCTGGTCATGTGGAAAGCACTATTATTTGCAACTAAAACATAATTTCCAATTTTTATTTAATGCTGAATAAAATAATTTACAAATTACATTTTTTTCTATTTAATTAAAATATTAGCTTTATTTATTTTATCCTTAATGAACACACTGATCTGTATACTAGAATGTCATAATTTGCCCAGGGTGCATAAATATGTTCACTGTACAACAAGCACAAGCCTGCTGCTACTATAGTAGTATGTACTCAATTTTCATATTCACCTAACTTATTAGCATTATCTATAGTGATATCTCTGTCTAAAGCTTAACAATTGCTGAATATAGCCATCCTTTTAAGTTCAACATTGCTTACTCATTGAGTAATGATTTCTGTAATTTCTATACTTAAAGAAATCTATATAAAAGAATTATGGTGCCTGCCTACAGTTCAGGCCATGCAGACCCGTTTATACCAGCCCTGATAATAAGTGTTCAAAAGATTGGTTGTAGTGAGCTCAATTATTCCCATTTGAGTAAATTTCATTATCTTAGATAGAAGAAGATTCAGTAACATTAGAAGCAATGTCATTTGGCATGGTTATAATAAACATTAAAAACATTCTCAAATAAATTTACATTAGTATGACTATATATATTATATTTATTATTTTAACGGTTATATAATGAAAATAACATCTTAGTTGGGTTATATCATGCATTCTTTTGTTTTGATTTCCAATGTTTCAATGAAATAACATTTATCCCTTGTCAAGGTTAAGGTCTTCATGAAGAACTGTTATGTCTTAAATAATAACAAGATTAAGCATGAAGTAAAGAACAATCACTGTAATAAATATTTGATGATTAATCATTCAGAATAAGTGGATTAACAATTTTTACTTCCTTTTGTTTTACAAAAGAAATTAATGGGTTTTTATGGATGTTCAACTTGCTGATCTCTTAATGAATGTTTTGAGAATCAAGTATTAAATGCAACTAGTAAGCAATCTTACACTTGGTATATGTAGATGATATATTTAATATATGGTCTCATGATATTAATGCATTAAATTCGTTTTTTAATGGATGGCATTCTTACATTTACAATGGAAGTTCAAAATAATAAAACATCTACTTTTTTAGATATTTTAATTGCTAGAAAAAGTCTTTATTAATATTTGTTTATAGAAAACTCATCCACACAAATAGATCTTTCAATTTTAATTGTAATCCTGTCTAATAAAGATCAAATTGCTGAAGAAATTGCACTAACTAAAAATACTCTACTCTCTAATGTTTAATATATATATATATATATATATGGCTTGACATAGCATTGATGCTAAGAAGAAAAAAGATGACGTCAAATTGATAATTCAACTAGTTATAGAGTTGTTTTATCTTATATTAAAGAAGTCACTGATAACTTCAGTAGAAGTCTTTATTTCAATATTAAGATTGCCTTTCCCACTAGAAAAAAAAAAGGTGACTTTTTTCTATAAGCCTAAAGACTGACTACTTTTAAAATACCAATATGTCTATGAAATTTCATGTTCACAGTGCCCAAGAAATTATGTGGATCAAGCAAATGGACATACTAATGTCAGAGTAAGAGAGCATAAAAAGGCTTGCAATATAGAATTAATTACATTAGTGTTTACATTACATTTGTAAAAATTGGTCACACTACTGTTAATAATACTAATTAATTTGGAAAAGTATTATTCAAGAACTATGAGAGAGTCTATTGAAATACTGAAAACACTGGCTGGTTTAAACAAATCTGGTTAAGCACAATGGTATTCCAGTCTTGCAGAAAGCTCTTATTTTATCTCTTTCTTCTAAAATCAACTTGGAATTAATTAATTGTAACTCAGAATGAACTAAAACTTTTTTATTAATCCATCTATTTTAAATAATCAGCTATCAATATAACTGTTTTTACTTCACGCTAAACCTCAATCTCGTTATTACTTAAAAAATAACAGTTATTCATTAAGACCATCACATTCATAAATATTAATTAAATTCTCCCCAGAAGTTCATAGTCTTTTTATTAATAGTGTATTTCAGTGGTGTTGAATTGTTTTTACAATGCAAGCTACTTTTCTATATTGTTATTTGGCCATCTGCTCACTTATATACATCATTTTCCCCAACCTGATATCTATGCACAAATATGCAGTTAAATGTGCTCACTTATTTTGGAGGATTCCTTCCCATTCTAAAAACTTTAAAGAAACTAAAAACTTCATTTGTATATTTAAAAATATATTTATCACTTTTAATTATTTTAGGACAACAAATAAAACAAGTATAAGTTTTACCAATTCTTACTTATGGATCTGAGACTTGGACACTTGACAGAAGAGCAAAACAGAAAGTTCATATTACTCAAAGAAATATGGATAGAAGCATGTTAGGAGTAACAAGAAGAGATCAAAAATGCAATACATGGGAGAACAAACAAGTATTACTGATATAGTTGAAAGAATTAAAATATTGGACAATTGAAATCTTAAACTAGATTCCAAGAGATTGTAAAAAATCCACAATGAGACCACATGTGAGATAAATGGATTAAATAAGAAAATGTGCAGATGTAATGTGGAGAAGAGAGGCTAAAGATCAGATAAGATGAATTGAACTTGGAGAGTCCTTCATGTATTGATAATGGTTGACAATGATGATGATGAACAAAGTGTAAATTGTAATTTTTCACAAACATCAATTAAAATAATAATAATCAATTTAAAATCTAGTTTTAAAAGTAATATGATTGATTTAAAAATATTTGTGCTTTCTTTCCAAAGTGATTCGAATAAGCCTCTGTAAAAGAAACAGAGGTAAAGAGAGAAGACAGTCTTTTTTTTTTCTAAAAAAGTTTTGTCTTATGCTTTGAATTGACAATATTTTATTTACTCAATGTGTTACATAATATTAATTACTGGGAATGTTTATATATGTACTGAATTAAATATTTTTATGGACTGTTATTATAATAAATGATATAAATAAAGAGATTATATCCATGTAAATAGAGATAATTTTTGCCTTTTGATGTTTTAAGAAAATTATTAATTACTACTAATTGACAATTATCCTGAGTCTAAATAAATTTTCTCCATTCACCTATAATAGCTCTTTTGTTGTGGTTTTGTATTGAAGTAAAAAGAGGTACTCTTTTACTTTAACCCCAAGTTGTTAAATAGATTTAAACTCAGAAAGCTATTATTATAAATGTGAGAATGTAAAAGAATAGCATCTTCCTTGACCTTATGCAAATAATAATTCAAAGTTCTCCAGAGAGTTGTGTATGTTGAATTAAATATTTTCATGAATTATCATTATAATAAAAATAGAAATAAGGAGATTATATTTATGTAAATTTGAAAAGTTTATTTGCTAGGCTGTAGATTTTTGCTTTATGACACTTAATTGTTTTTAAAATTTTGATAATTTTCTACTAATGCAATAAAACCATGAGGACAATTACTTTATTATAATGGCTCTTTGTTATTGTATCTTTCTAAGTCTTTTAATTATATAATAAATAAATATTATACAATATTTTAAGAGGTGGGAAAATATCTGACTTTTTTTATTAGTCAATGATATCAATATCCTATGATATCAGTAGTATTGTAGTTTTCATATTTAAAAAAAAATGTAAACATTTTTTTTAAAAATTCTATTTTTTTTTTTTTTTTAATTATTATAGTAGAGTTTATTGTTAATCAAAGTCAAGGGTGTAAATTAATGATGATCACTATGGCAAATCCTTATATTTTAATAAATTATTTTTATTGCTACATTTTATTTCCAATACATGATTATAAACATATGAAAAAATAAATAAATATTTCTTAATATGCATTTTGATTGTAACCAGTTTCGTCATTTAAATTTCGCTATCCCAATTTATAGTCATTCCATAGTTTTCAATCTTTATTATTTCAAATAGCAATGTTACAATGAATGTACATATATTTATAAATTTAGAAAAAAGATTGTCATTTGAGAATATCACTGGATGAAAATACAAAAACAATTTATAAATTAAATTTATAATATTTAAATGCAAGTAAAGCATACCTAAGCTAGCTGTAATTAGAGAGGATTTATTCATATACATAAGTGCATTGATGATATAAACTATTGGAAAGGATTAGAGTAACTTATTGATAATACCTGTTATGAATGAATTAAATATTTAACTATTAATATATTTTCTCAAATATTTATAATTACGTTTTTATAAAAGAATATAGCAGTAAACATAATTTATATAAGATTTAGAATCAGTGCATGTTGTTAGTTGAATTATCAAGTATAAAATATCTGTCACTCACCCAATGCTGCATTTGTTTCCGTAGCACTACCTTGGAAACAATGATAAAGTCTGAATTTAGTGTCATCTCTTATCCATGCTGTTAAATTCAAACTTTTTCTTTGTTTGTAAAGTAGCACTCCTGAATGAATGCATTATAATGGAGTGATATATGATTATATATAACACAGTATGAAAATTAGTTGAATAAAATAAATTTTGTGGGATTATAAAATTTGGTAGGTTTATTTATTTTTATAAAGTTAAAAGTCTATATAATAACTTCTTATTTTATAAAAATGATTTAAAATTCTTTGTGTATTTATTGAACGTTTGTTTGTTTGAAATAAAATAATCAGTAATTAAAAAAGAGTAGAGTATGGAATATAAATAATAACTATAACGGTAATTAAATATAAATATACAGTCTTTCAATCCGCAGAAATATTTTCAGTTGTTTTCTTAATCATCCTCAACTGCTGTTAAATTTATATATATATATTGTAACCAAAAGGTTCACCTGGACCGTAACAGGAAAAATTAATGATATAACACATGACTGTCACAATATAATTCAGTCGCGGCTAGGATATACCGCGAATACGCATCGCAACATTACATGAAGGTATATTAAATTACCCCAAAGTAAATTATGTGACTATTCATTTAGTAACTATTCTCACTAATGGCTGTGTCTTAAAACTACATTTCAAGACCTTAAACAGAGATTTTATTTACATGAGACTTTATGGCTGACCATGAACAAGATGGTATGATCTATAAACTACTAAAGATTACTTTTTCAGAATTAAATATATGATCCATTACATCAATATTAAGTATCACATGGTGAATACAGACCATTTAACAAGACAGTAATAATTATAATCAGCACCATTGGTTGCAGCTCAGATATACCCAGAATTTTAATACAAAAGTGCTATGTAGAGTCTTTGCTTTGCAATAAAAGGTAAACAACATAAACTGTAGATCCTTTCATCATTAATTTAAATTATCAAATCAAATCAATAGCAATGAGACTCTTATTGTAGTAGGTAAAGCATCAGTTATAATATTAGAAAAATAGGTTCAATTGTAATATTGGCTAGCAAATCTATTTATTAATTTTGGTCCCAATATCACAAACATCAATAAAAGTAACAAATTCTGGATTATATTCTATAACTAACAAAGAAAAGTAAAAGTGATGATGCCTGTACATCACTAATTACCCAAGAACAAAAGCATTAAGATATTCTCCTAGAATTTCAGTAAACCTTGTATGGGTGAGTCATCAGTAACAATATGTGCTCTAATATCTGATTTATTTAATATGATTGATTTTCCAGTTCTATGTATGACAAATAACAACAATATACTTAGGTTAAATTATAAAATTAGCATTTATTTATAATTCAATCAATACCAATAAATAATTGATTAGTACAATGATCAAAAATAAACAAATAAATGAACAAAATAAAATATCATCACATGTACTTGTTTTTATACACGGATAATGTACATAAATTCCAAAACAAACATAATACAAGATGTTATATGTTGGACTATCTCCATCATTTATGAATGAATATTGAATGTACAGAAAATTTTAAACTTTATTTAAATTTTCCAAATACAAACAACTTGTTAGTAATAACACGCAAATAGACAATACAGGTTAGTAATTACACGACGTTTTGAGTAGTATTATTCTCCACTCTTCCTCAGGTGTTGCTGACCTATATGCACAGTGAAGTTGGTAGAGCGTTTGCCTTAAAATTTGATATTCAAGAATCTAAAGGTGCGAGTTCAACTTCTAAGCGAATATTGTCACTGTGCATATAGGTCAGCAACACCTGAAGAAGAGTGGAGAATAATACTACTCAAAACGTTGTGTAATTACTAACCTGTATTGTCTATTTCTGTGTTATTACTAACAAGTTGCTTGAATTTGGAAAGTTTAAATAAAGTTTAAAATTTTCTGTACATTCAACATTCACTCATAAATAATGGAAATAGTCCAACATATAACATCTTATAATATACCATCATTACAAGACTTTCTCACCAAATGACCATATTCAGTCATTGTGGGGGAGAGAATGGGTTCATACACTTAGTTAATCACATCTTTAATATGTCAATAACAGAACCAATGCACATATGTCTCAAATTTATAAGAATAATAAATATTTGTATTAATAAATGTGCAAAAGTCGGACATGCAGAGATAATGAATCAAAAAGATTTGATTCTCAACTCAGCCTAAAGTATTATAAAAATTGATCTGTAATAATTATGAAATAATTTATCAAATTCCCCCTTTATAGCTGTTAGCTAAACATGCAGGATCAATCTAAAAATGAGGTAACAATGTCAGCATCATAATGCCTGGAGATTCTGCTCAAACATACATTTACAACATATAGCAATGGTATTCCTGCCGATATATTCATTCATACAAAGGAATAACAAAGTATTAAATGCCCTGTGAGCTTTCTGATCATCATCAGAGCAACAAGCAATATTATAGAATGTTTCATAGATTAACCACTAGCACAGAAACAAATATAAAAAATATAACAAAATAGCAAGAGATCATTGATTAGACCACCAGCATAGAATAACACCATATAACATTATACAAGAGTACAGACATTTCTTTCTCAAATAAAAGAGACATAAAATCATCCTCATCAATAAAATTGCAGAATTAGAAGACTCATACAGTTCTACAGGCAATTAAGACATAAAATGGTGTAGGTACTTTAGTATAGGAAATAACTGAGATAATGACTGACTCTGCCTTAGACCTGGGCAAAATAATAATGCATAGTAACAATAATATGAGCATAGGCAAAAAACCCTGAAAAGACATATGGGATTAAACCATATGGTGTTGATACACATTATAAATTCATTAAATAATCACTAGACCTTTACACAAGCGCTGTTCCCCAATAATTAATTCTCCTCAATCCCTATGACAGATATTCAATCTGATTAATTTAAGTTAATAAATAACTATGCTAAACCTAATAGAATATCTACTGTGAACTTCATACATATAGCTTCTCTTTCAAGCTCTACATATGCTTTTAATTTTATTTATTATAAGATAATATGAAAATATAATCCAAAATAAAACTTCATACTTGCTTAAATAACTACATTAAGTTAGAATACATAATATTTCAAATACATTAAATATTCACTAATAAAATCAATAACACATTTTCTTTACTGTCACACGAACATAGAGCATTCTTCCATATTAACCAATTTCATTATTTTAACTAGAGTATTACTCAAAAGTTAATAAACTTCATTACTTTTATGTAGGCATTACTCCAAAGTTAAAATATTTAATTACTTTTAATTTATATAATTCTATATATTCTTCTTCCTTTTTCTTCAGTAATTTTGCTTATTCATATACAACAATATATTATATTTTTTACTTCATCTTTTCCTATATATTGATTTCTATTATAACATATCATACCATTTACACCTTTTTAAACACTTTATCAATACTTTTATTTATATCAAACTAATAGTTTCGACTGTCTTGCAGTCATCATCAGAGCTACAATATTCAAATATATAATTATACAATTAATATACTTATCCACATATTGATATACATAATTAAATACACAATATAAACAAAAATAAGTATACATTTTAATATACATAATATTGAAATAATATTTAATATACATAATATTTAATATACATAATATTAAAATGGGAAATGATTGTTTATAAAGGTCATATTAAAATGTATAATTATTTTTGTTTATATTGTGTATTTAATTATGTATCAATATGTAGATAAGAGTATTAATTGTATAATTATATATTTGAATATTGTAGCTCTGATGATGACTGCAAGACAGTCGAAACTATTAGTTTGATATAAATAAAAGAATTGATAAAGTGTTTAAAAAGGTGTAAAAGGTATAATATATTAAATTAATAAAAATTATTTGCTCAAAGGTGTAAAAAGACTATGATTATTTAATAAGATATATTGTTATATTTTTAATTTAGTGAGTGAGTGTTGAAGACTAGGAATAGTTGTGCAAATAAACAATTATCCCATAATTATCATAACAGTTATAATAAAGTAATTTTCTGATTGGCTGTTATTTTCTTTCAACAGCTATATTATTATTTTAGCAATAACATGAGAACACACAGAGATGAAATTTTATCTCCAATATAAGTTCAAACTGGGATATAGTTAAATCTTTATCGTTCAGAAACTTTAAAATTGTTATAGCATTCTCATTATAATTATACTTTGTTCAATAAAAGTTAATTGTCCCATATTTGATAAAACTCAACGTTAATTTGAAGTAACATTTAAAATCAAAAAAGAAAAAAGGTCAAAAATAAAGTATTGATAAAAATAATCAAATATACACTTGGAATAATTTTTAAGTGAATTTTTTTTTTAGGTGAGGGAATGTCTAGCTACAAAGAAAACAGTCATTTAATTACAATACTAGTCTCTATCCCTTTTTTTATGGATCTTTAATAGCAACCAAAAGCTGAATGTTGCTATTACATGCATGAAAATCTCTTTACCTTGTTGTTGTTTAGTGTAATAGCAGAATTGTGGACATTGAAGTTCAAAGTTCATGAAATGTGGCCCAGCTCTCATTTGTTATTTCCAGCAACAAAACATGCGATTATTTTTTATTATTATTAAAATCTCCTGAAAAATAGTTTTGCAATCAAAGAATCTTTTCATAATGGAAGTTAATAATAATTCTATAAATAGTTTCTCAAGAGATAGCTGGAATCCAGTATTTACTAGTTCCAGTTAACAGAGTAGTTGAGAATCGATCCAGGAATTGATAATAGCTGACTTTATCATTCTATCCCACATTAAACCACACACGGGCAGATGATTGCGACTAAACAATATAAAAATAAGTTGAACATCTTAATAATATATATTTTTCTTTGCAATCAGTATCTTACAAATTACGTTTTAGACTTCTTGTAAATAATTTACTAAAAAATTATGTTTTGACTTGAAGGCATAAGGTTTTTATAATTAACAAAATAGCTTTCAGTTTATTTTACTTTAAATTCAATGCAAAAAAAAATAGTAGGTTCTTTAATAATTTAAAAGATTCAGCTTGAAACAAAAGTACTCCCACTGATAATTTAAGAACTTCTTTCTGATAATTGCATTGTTTCTTTTTCATAAAGATCATAATTGGATTTTACGAGCGATACAAAAAAAAGTTAGCAAAATAAAATATAAAATTTTAAAATGATTAATTTTGTATATAAATTTTGAATTCTGAGTAAATTTTTAAAAATAAAATAGAATCTCTGAAATAAACAAAAAATACATTATACGCGTGAAGAATGTTCAGTTATACAGTTAATGTTAATGTTCAGTTATACTGTTAATAAACTAACAGTTTTTTTAAATTCACAGAGAACAGGAAATTTTGACATAACGGAAAAATTCGAAATAGATTCAGAATTGTTTTATTGTTTGAAATAGTTGAGAGTTGTGGCTCGTGTGAAAGTCTGAGTTCGAATCCCGCATATATTACATATATAAATGCAGGTATTAAGCTTGTAAAATGTACTAATGTTATTAGGTGAATTGAATACTAGATTTTTTTGCTAAGAATTAAAGTAAAAATATATTTTCGTAATTTAGTGATAAAACAACAAACTCAGAAAACTGGTTAATGGTTCGCAGCTCTGTTTTATGAATCCTTGTGTTCGAATCTCTCCATGTAACAAGCTATTCATACCGTTTTAAACTGATAAAATCCATCAAAATTATCTCTAACTTGTACTTGATTTGTCTTGTAAGTAATAATTTTTTTTATATATTCCTCAATATTTGTGAATATGCTATGAATAAACCTTTGCTTTGCAAAGACTATTTTAAACTTTAGTTTTAATTTTGAATGGTTGATAATCAGGAAATGTTATGTTGTCTTTGTGGACACTTATGGTCATGTACATACAATGCTGATTGAATGTAATGTCAGTAATATTTTTTTAATAATCTTCTGCTACTATCATTAACAAACAATTATTTAATGGAAATGTACTAAAGATATCTATATATATAGTTACAAAAAATATCCATATATGTAACAATTTTATATAAAATAATATTCATACAGAGTTTAAATATAAAATTTTAATAATATCTATTGTACCAAGTATACTTTTGACATGGTCATTCTGTTGATAACATTATTTTTTTACATTAATATTTAGAATGGTTGAGTATGGAAATAATAATTTTATATACATGTATATTTAAACTTCCATAACATGTGAATAAAGACATCAGTAAAATACAAATGACCTTCCCACTCCCATGATGCATTTCTTATTGACTCAGCATTTTTTAATTGACTCTGGTTATAATCCCTTTTACATATCTTTATCTTATATGTATTAGATTGCTTGTATATTTAAGTTTTAATACCATCAAAGTCAGGATTAGCAATTCTGATGGAAATTTTAATATCTTTAAATCTTAACTTTAAATTGAAATGCAGATATAATGAAAGAGATCATCTTGAGATTTTTATCACTAGTCAATAGTTATGAGAATTGAAGTTTGTATCAAGAATGCTGTAAAATAATTTATTTGTCATCATTATCATTTTCAACCACTACACGATGAAGGTCTCTCCAAGTTCAATCTGTTCTCTAGTCTCTCTTCTCTACATCACCCCAGCACACTTCCTTATCTCATCCATCCATCCATCTCACATGTGGTATTTTTCTAGGTCTTTTACAATCTCTTGGAATCCCATTTAAGATTTCAGCTATCTATTATCATTACTTTTAGCAATATGACTCATTCAACTCCACTTCAGTCTCTTAATTCTTTCAATGATGTCAATAACACCTGTTTGTTCTCTCAATCATATATTTTGCTTTTGATCTCTTAACATACATCTCTCCATACTTTGTTGAGTTGTCTGAAGTCTCTATATTGCTTTGTTAAATCTCTAAGTCTCAGATCCATAAGTAAAAACTGGTAAAACACATTTATTAAAAAACTTTCTTTTCAAACACATAGGCATATTTCCTTTTAATATTAAGTTATTTTTATCACAAGCATGTCAACCAAGTTTAATTCTAAATCCATCCATTATGCTTCAATCTGTAGTAATAATTTAGCCAAGGTATTTGTAGTTGTTAACTTCTTCTAACTCATCATTATAAATCTTTATTTCCATCTTTTGAGAAAATGTATTGAATATTACTTTAGTCTTTTTAACATTTATTTTTATTCCTACTTTCTTACTTTCATCTGATAACTCTTGAAACATTTCTTGAAGCTCTAAAGTATTATTTGCAAAAACAACTAAATCATCTATAAAATCTAGATGGCTGAAATAATCTCCATTTACTTTTATGGCCTTAGCTCCCTATTTTAATTCACAAAACACTTCTTGCAAAACTGCTGTAAGAATTTTGGAGATATGAAGTTACTCTGCAATATACCCTTCTCAATCTTAATCTTCCTAGTATCATTATGTAATCTAATTGTTGGCTGTTGCATTTTTATAAATATTCATCAAAATATGACAATATCCTGGGTCTATATCTTGATGATCTAAATCAAATGCCTTTTCATAATCTATAAATCCAAAGCATAATGGCAACTCATATTCATTGGTCCTTTCTACAACTTCTCACAATGGTTGAATGTGATCCACTGCACTAAAATCACTTTTAAATCCAGCTTATTTCTTAATTGCAACTTATATTCATTGGTCCTTTCTATAACTTCTCTGAATAGTTGGATGTGATCCACTGTGCTAACATCACTTTTAAATCCAGCTTGTCCCTGTGGTTGGTTAAAATCCAAAGTTTGCTATAGATGAGTTGTAAGTATTTTGGAATTTTTTTGCATAAAACTGGTAAAGACTGATAGATCTGTAATTTCTAACATCTTGTTTATCATCTTTTTTAAATATTAATATCAGTACTGTATTCTTCTAATCATTTGGTACATCTTTATCATTTAGGTATTTGGTATATAACTTTGCCAAAAAAAATATCTATCTCTTCCCCTGCTTCTTTTAAGATATCAATTGTAATTCCACCATTACTTAGAGCTTTTCCCTTCTCCATAAATTTAATTGAATGTCTCCATTTAAAATCTTGGGTAATTCAGAAGATATAGTCGTTGTAGGAGGTACTTTTTTGTTCTTTATTGCTATATAATTCTTGATAGAATTCTTCTGCACATTTCATAACGTCATCCCTCTTTTTAGCAATAGTTCCACCTTTTTTTCTTATTGCACAAATAAGTTTCCTACAAATACCAAAATGTTGTTTTATACTCTTGAGACTTTTATTATTTTCTATAACTTTCCTTGCTAGTTCACAATTATACTTTCTTATATCATTACCAACTCTTTTTAGCATCACTTTACAAAATTCGAGATTCAATTCTTCTTAATGCATCATTTTTATATATTTTCTTATTCTATCTTTTCTTCATAAATATTCTTATCTTGAAAGAAATTTTACTGGACAATTGCTTCTTTTTTGTACCAGCTATCTTTGTTGCACTTTTTAAAAGTGTATCAGTTATCTTCCTATTAATTTGTTCAAATTTGAATTTATGTTCAAAATCTGTTAATATTTGAAAACGATTTGCAAGTTCTAATTTAAATTCATTGTATTGTTTCTGAAGATTAGGAAAATCAACTGTGAATATTGTTTTTACATCAATGAGTATCTTACATCTTACTAATTGATGATCACTTCCACTGATAAATTTATTAATAATATTGCAATCCTGAAATACATATTTTCTACTAGTCAAAATATAATCTAGTTCTGCTGTAACTTCATTTGGATGTTTCCATGACCATTTTCCTTTAACATGTATTCATAGTATAAAGTTTCTCTTTTTCTGCTAATTCTACAATCCATGCTCTCTCATTTATCCAAATTTACCTACAGCACTTTCATCTTTTAATTGTTTACCAATTCTAGCATTAAAGTCTCCCATGCCAATTTTAAAATCTTGTCTGGTCTGATCAAATGCTTTTTGTACATCCATATAAAAATCCTCTACTTTTTCATTACAATGAGAACTTATTAGGGCATAAATCTGAATTATCTGTGTTTGAAATCTGCTAAGTTGAATAACTAATCTTGCCACTCTGTCAGATACACCCAAAATCTCCACAATGTTATTCTTCCACTTTTTATTTACATTGAATTCTACCCCACTTAAACTTTCAATATTTGTTCCTATACATGCCCATTTTTTAAATCAATTGTCTCTTCATCTTTTCTTCTAACATCACAAAGTCCAATATGTCCCATTTAATATGAAACAGTTCTTCCAATTCTTGCAAACTTCCTTCATTTGAAAGTATCTGCAGGTGTAAGTACCTAAATAGAAGATCATTATTAAATGGCAGCCTGGGTCCACAATGATGAGATTCTTAACACCTCTGCCTTTGGCTGCCAACTGCTGCCTTGGCTGGTAACTTTATAGCCTCCTGTGAATAAGGGCCATGGTTTATTTTGTCTGTCATGATTGTAAATATCTATTAGAAGAGAAAAAAAATCGTTCCATACAAAAAATAATGGGTTTGAATTGTTAATTCTTTTTTATGTTTGGCAAAATAGTTTAGAGAATTTTTTTTACATTTGGCAAAATAGTTTATATACACTAATGTACTTATTGTTCTTACTACACTACTGTATGTGCAACTTGTTGGATCAATTTTGTGGGGTTGAATATGTACATATTTTAATGAATTTTGAAAATTGAATTTTAGTTAAAACTTTTGAACTTTTTAGTGAATTCTTCTATGGAAGCAGCCATTCCATTCAATTGTCCCTGATATATATATATATAATATTATAATTCAATGTCTGTATTTTTTCAAATCAATATACATAATGTTATAATTGAATATTTATAAATACAGTAATTAGATATATGCAAAGTATAACTTTCAAAATTTTATCCACTAAGGAGCACTTTTGACTATCCTGATAGCCTTTAGCAACTAACACTTTGAAAGGCTAACCTTCCCATAATTCTGTGAGCTTAATGTTTGCTGCCTGTCATTAATTAAGTCTTGTTTGCATTTGTATATTAGCATAGCTTCCTTTATTTTACTTTTGTTGTTATTTTTTTCAATTTGCAATATTTTTACATTATTATAATTGAAGTTAAAATCATGAATATGTGACTTATTATGGTTATAAAAAATGGATGCTGAAACATTATTATTTAATTTGCAATTTTGTTTCATTTTCTGAACCCTTTTTAATAACAACAAATGCTCTTTAGTTTTTTTTTCAATGTGCATCTCGTTTCCCCTATATATCTGCTACCACACCTATATCTGTTTTTAAATGATGCAATTTTTATATATAAATGAGATTTTATCTTTAGAGTTATTTATATATTTGTTTAATGTAGGAAGTGCATAAAATGCAATGTCACCTATACCTTTATAAATTTTCCTTATTAAAATTTACTTGATCATTCGAAATATATGGTATTGATATCCATATTTTTTGATTAGCAGGAGAATCAATATTATTATTATTTTTTTCTTATATTTCCTATTAAAATTTTTAATAGCATTATATATATGATTATAGTTGTAGCTAACATTTAACAGTTCATTCAAATATATTTCAATATTTTTAGCTTTATCCAATGAATATTTACAAAGACTATTATTTCCAAATAAGAAGGACTTTAAACCTGCCATTTTATATGTATATATACAAGTACTAAAAGTATTGTTTATTGCAGAGAGGAGTTTGTTTTATTAAATGAAAGGAGTCCGATTTTTTTGAGGCTTTAAAGATGTCAGGACATATTCCTAATATCTATTTCATAGTCATTTGTTGCAGCTATTATTACTATGTGGTTACTCATATAATAAATTAATATGGGTGATCTGATATTTAACACCCTTCAACCAGTATGGTGATTTTAATAGTTTGACTTCAGACTTTAAGCACAAGAAATATTATGAGCGTACTTTTAATTACCTGATTATTTTTAACTGAAACACTAAATCAGATTTCTTGAAGGCAGAATGAATGAATGAATGAATGAATATGATTGATATTTAACTTGATTATTTAGAATCATTACCAATTTAACCAATTATGGCTCTCATTTTCAAGATGCTGCAAAATTATCAATTTTCAGCAATGATAGATATCAGCAAGAGACAAGAAGCATTCTAATTGCAGACCTAGATTGTCATCTGATGACTTATTTTTTTAAAATTTAGTTATCTGTAACTGTAGATTATTTTCAAGAAAAAAGTTTGCTTAGTTTAGAACAATATTAAATATTTAATAATGTATGGGACATTATTAGATTTTGCAAAGATAAAAAAAAAGACTAAATAATTGATTTGAAAAGTGGATGTGCATTTTGTATAATATCACAAATATTATCAAGTGGGATTGACTAGAAATAAAAAATAGAAGAATAACATTGTAAAGATCTTGTTGATATATGAAATAAAATGTCAATATTAATTATTCATTTTAAGATATAGAATGCAAAAAAATCAATTTTATGCTCCAACGAGTTTCTTTCAAATGAAGAGATAAAGGATTTTTTTAATTCAATACAGAGCATAGTTCACCACAAAGAAAATATTAACAATATTCCAAATTAACTACTACTTAACACTGATTTTGATGGGCAAGTCATATTCATAGTATTAGATAAAATCAGATTTGCAAGTGAGGGAGAGGAAGCAGAGCATGGACATATACAATAATTAATATGTAAATTTATAGATTTACATATTCCACTTATGTGTCAAAGCACCACATGAATCCTTTTTATTTATTATGTGAGTATTATTGGTAATAAACCAGATCTCTTTAAATTTTTTATTTCAGTCATTATGTTCTGGGCAAACTACTTTGATGGTAAGCAGATTGTAGTTGTGACCAGAATCAATTTCATGCTCAAGGAATACTGAATTTATGTTAGGATCTGTTTTAATATATATATATTGTAACCTAAATAAAAGGAGAGAGACAGAGGGGGGTGAAGGAATGATGAAGAGAAGAAAAGAAAAGAAGAAGGAAAATAAAGAGGAAAGAGAGATAAATAAATGATGAAGGTTAAACGGAAGAGATGAAATGATGAAGATGAAGGTAAAATAGCGTGGAATTACTATAAATAGATAAACTAAGAGAGATGAGAGAGAAGGTGCTAATGGTAAAAGAAATGAAGAGATAAGATGAATATAGGATGGAATGAAGTAGAGATGATGATGAAGATAAGAAGAGGGAAATGAATAAAGATGAGGGATATGAGATGAAATGAAAAGGAAGAAGGTGAACTATTAGCAGAGGATGAAGATGAGAAATGAGAGGGATAGAAAGATTAAAGAGGGAGAGGAAGATGAAGATGATAAATAAGATGAAGAGAGTAAACTAATGTAGAGATGGAAGAGAAGAAAACTATTAGAGATGATGAAGAGAGAAAAAATGATGATGAAGATGAAAAAAAATTATTATTAGAGAGAAGAGAGAGATGAAGAGAATTATTATTAGAGACTGTTCTTGACTCAGTAGGGTTACAATAAATTTAAGAAAAAGATGATGGTCCAAAGATGTATAATTGGATAGAGACCAAATCCAACACCAATGCAAATATAACTATTATGGCCTATTAATGATTTACCACTAAACAATATAAAAGATAATTTAAAATCATTAATGAATGGATATTGGAAACGGCCTACCATCAGATCACACCCTCTCTGAACAAGAATAGATTATACTCTGTTTGGAAGGACTATCACATTAAATTAAAACTAACAAGGCAACAAGAGTAAACAATCTCAGGGGTTTTAAAACTAAACTCTTGTGCAAAATAAAAGTTTAAGTTGCCTACTAAATAATTGCTAAGATGAATAAACAAGTGAGTGATATCTTGGCCAACCATAAAATAACTACCTTATTGTTCAATCATGGAACAATAAACAAAACAAATATTAATTTAAAAATTTGATTAGTTAATCTAAATTTAAATTAATGATAGCCTATTACCCAAGACATCACTCGAGCAAGGAAAAGGGCAAGGGTACTTTTTTAGACCATTCCCCATACTCACAGACAACCTACTAAAGACCTTAAATGCAGATGGATTATAAAATTCTAAAATATAAGATGATGATAGACAATGTGCAGCCAATATAAGATAATGTGCAGCTTTTAAAATAGAAAATAATAAATAATCATCTAAAGCACTAATATATTTATTTTATCTCATATTGCATAATCTTCAGTCTGAGAAGATATAATGGTAACTTAAAATCAATTATTAAATGAGCATTTGATTAAGCATCTGATATAATGTAATTATCTGTTACTGTGATTCAATCTGAGAATCACATAAATTATCATGGCTTTATAACTTAAACCAGTATCAAAATATATTTTATATACTTCATAATATGTTTATGAACTTTTGAATTGAAATTTTATGAACTGTGGAACTCAAAATTTTATGAACTTTGGAACTCAAAATTTTATGAACTGTGGAACTCAAGACAATAATATTTTTCATATAAAAGTAAAACAAACAGAAACAAAACTTTTTGAAATAACAATAATATGGTTTATTAAGAACAATAAAAAGAAAATATTTACAAACAAAATTTTACTATACACATTGCCAATATAGGGCTGGAATCTTTTTACAAATATTTTGACTTTTAACTTTATTTCTGATTTACAAAAATATAAACAATTTCTCTGGCTACAGTTACTAAGTATCCCTCTTAAACTCTTTTAAAATTGTTTATCTTGATAAACAAAATAATAAGATAAATAAATATGTACAAGAGTAAGCAGAGGCTATTTAATACTGAATTCTAATATCTTTTAACAATCAGAGATTTCAAATCTTTGAAACTCAATTAAAATAGACTAAGTTTTATAAGCACAATTCTATTTTTTTTTATTAGCATACTTAATAATATGCTAGTGTTATCTAACAATCAGAATAACACATAAGAGGCTTACATTTATAACCCCAAGCTTAACAAATGCTAAGCTGAAATAAGCATATTCAGTATATATTTTAAAAATATTACCACTAGTTACACTGACATTCCTAATATTATAGCTACTGATATATTTAAGCAAATTTTCTAGCTAACTTTAAACTAAATTAAATATATGGGCCACTCACTCATCAGAGGTCATTTACACACTTTTAAATAAATTCTGTTCACATAAAATTATTATCCTAAGTGTTTTAAAATTAAAGATTTAAAAGACTTACAAATCCAGCGGCCAGTGAAAACTCTGGATGATATTAGATTTAGTATGTGTGAATTGCCACTTATACCATATGCATAATTTAACATACTTAAAAATTAAATGTAAATTATTGTTGGTTGTTTTGTGGATGTTAAAAGTATCATAGCAACACAATTCAAACATTGATATACCTATAAGCATTAAAATAGCTAACTATAACCTGAAGAAGCAAAGTTCCTCAAACAAACATATCTTGTTATCACATATCTAAAAAAATAAATGCAACATCACTTACTGTGGTGGAACTAGCATTAATTCATCATGGATGATAGGCGAAACTAAGTACATATAAGAATGGTGGTTTTCAAAATACCTAACTTTGAGGCAAAATAGGATATCTGGACCTTGTCTACAGCATATCAGGAAACAGGAGAGATGCACCAGGAAAGTACGATCCTCTCTCACGGGATTCCAGTACTTCAAAATGTGATTACAATCACTAGGAATACAAATATCTGGGATATAATAACCCTAAATAGGAACAAGCACTATTACCTCATGAAAAAGCAATACAATAAAGATGGAGGACCTTGTCTACTCCACTAAACATACTCATAATAATTAACAAAGCCTAGCACTATGAGGCTAACAAATACTAAACTAACAACAAGATATAGACTTCACATGAATAACTAAGTTGTCACTAAGAATTTTAAAAATACAACACATATATTCAATGTAAGACCAACAATACAAAACTGTGTCAAATGACTAATATAAGAATTATTTAAAATTAAATGCATATACAAATTCTAGGTAAAGGCACAATGCACACATAATAAAATATTAAATACTAAAAATATAGTGACTAGTGGACTTTAAAAGATTGCAAATTAAATGTGAGAATATTAATTCTCAATGCATAAAAAAAAATTTGCAGTTATTATTAATGTAGCATTTATAAAACAAATGAATGGAAACTATCTGATAAACCTCTTTGGCTGACTTAAACTAAGACTGAGTAAAATACCACCCATATAAATAAACTAAGACTGAGATATTTAAATCTTTCAGGAATAAAATTATCAAATAGAAATTAATTTGTGAAATGCTTAATAAATATAAAAAAATTCACCTGAGAATGGCAGATTATATATATATATATACTCATTCTAATAAACCCATTGATATTTAAATTGTAATATTAGTTTACCTGGTATATTTATGCTAATCATATTACACATTTTAAAACAAAATATATAGCATAAATATTTTTCTGGTTTGTCTTTTTTTTTAAACCTATATAAACACAAAATATAACAAAAAAAATACAGTAACTGCAGTTCATAGTTTCAGCTCCATACTCGTTTTTTCATTCTAGACATGTATATAATTGATTGAGGATAATTTATCTGATGGTATTCGAAGCTTCTGGTCAAAACATTTATAAGCATGGCAATGATTTCTAAAAAATGAAACATGTTTAACAGTTCCTTAAAGATATTTTAATTTCTTCTTTTAAAGATATTTTTATAGTAAAACATTGAAATAATAAGAATAGGCTGGCAGATGGCATGTAAAATAAATTCTTCAGCTGAGAACATTTTTATAAGGATCCCGGGTTTGAATGTATGATAATATAGCTTCATTTCAATTCCATTATTCTTTTTTAAGCGAACGCATTTTTTTTAAAACATTTTTTAAAATTATTTTCTTATATAATATTTTAAGATGTGTTTCCAAAGAATTTTTCTTTACTCTTCTCAACATAAGAGTAGAATTATTTTACAACTTGCAAATATAACAGTTCATTATATAGACAAAAATGTATCATTAATAATGGTAGTTTATAGTATTTTATCCAACTATTTCAACAGTAGATAATTAATCTATCATATTCAATACATTTTTTAAACTGGACATTAGGCAAAGTTAATATTAAACTGTACTAAATGTTTGGCAGATAGAACTCATCCTTCCTTATTTTAGCGCAATATATTTTTCTCTTTTAAAACTATTTTAGAAACAAGCATTATTATATCAGGAATATCTTGAAATTAATATCAGTTATCATTAATAAATTATTGGACTTAAAATCAGTTTTAATTACAAGGATATATAATGAAATTAAAATATAAATGTCTTTCAATTTTCCTCGTTTATGTTTTAGCTTAATTAGATAATTATTAAGTATTCTCCAACTATAATAGATCAGTACAATAAAGACATTTAGCCATATAGATACTAATGGTTGATTTCCCAATTTTATTTACCACTAGATAAAAGTCATGCAATAAATAAATAAGATAAAAGATGTAAAACTTCCTTTTAACATTTTGTTGCAATAGTTTTAAAGTTTAATTGAGAGTTGATATCAGAAAATAGTTACCTTCTAGCTTAGCAGTTTTTCATAATTGTAGATCAATTAAATATACTTTTTAAATATACTTTTGCTTTTAATAAAAATAATAAACTTTTAAAGAAAATTACACCTTTTTTTTTAAAGAAAAGAATAGTTTTCAGGAGCAGCAGCACAAGAACACACACAACACACTGAACCACCAAACCACTATTTA
Source organism: Epiperipatus broadwayi (assembly GCA_028023455.1). NCBI lineage: Eukaryota > Metazoa > Onychophora > Udeonychophora > Euonychophora > Peripatidae > Epiperipatus > Epiperipatus broadwayi. Next base: position 4,116,819 of record JAQFVV010000044.1, on the reverse strand, counting down.
TATCTAATAATTTCTACTCTTCCCTCAATTTTTTTATGTCAATTTCTTTTAAAAATCAATCAAGTTATTTTATATTTAACTTTAACACTTTATTAAATCAGCTGGAACTAATCACTGATGTAATTGATTTAATTATTTAAAACTCATGTGGTCATTAACGGTTAAATTACAAGTTAATTATTATTTTTTTATGTAACATTTTTTAAAAAATATATATATTACATAAAATAAAAATGAAACAAATATAAAAACCAAACTAATTTTATTTATCAAAACTTTTTTAAATATTTAATTACTGATTTTATTCATTCATTTGTTTTTAATCAATATTGTAGTTAAATTATTATTTCATCATACATTTCACATATCTCCATGCATGCACACACACACAGAAGACCTCTTAACTCTTTCACCGATGATTATATAATTGGCTGAATGAGTTAAAAATCAAAACTTTTAATTGCCATCTCACAACTTTAACAAAATGAATTGTTAAAATAGATTCATCTTTTAATAATATAAATACATTAGTTTCATTTGTAAAAAGTATATTAATAATTTGTCAGATTATGAAAGTAAACAAAAGTTTTTTCAAAAATAAAATTTGATTTATAATTTAAAAAATATTCAATTGCGGTGAAATTAAAAGTAACCGCTATTTGACCAACCAAAAAGATTTCTGACATAATAATTTTTTTTTTCACTTTTACGTTATGATAAATATGTAGCAATAAATAAATAATTCTTGGTAACATCTTAACTATTTTTCTAAAATAATTTGATTTTTAGTATTATTTTATTAATAATAATTTGTAATTCAATTCAAATATTGTTTAAAATGTTGTAAACATTCGTTTATCATTTTCAAAATAAAACACAAAACGAACATAACTTTTTACTTTTTGGCAGCCATTTTCCTTCTTGACAGAATTTTGACAGCCAATAAGATTCAAGAAAAGGTGGTGAGAAGGTAGTGCTTTGGTTTTGTTTGACATATATGGTCATTTTTATTGATTTTTTACTTGTAAAATAATTCTGAAGAGGGCACGATTTTACAGAACTTTTGATTTTCTTTTCAATGATGTATCATTTGTATACGTGGGATAAAAAGTAGCTGATTTAGAGTGATGTCAAATCTTCTCGTTTTTTATGAGTCAGGCAGTTAAAGCATTAACCTGACCTCAACTAGCTAATTATAACTTACTAAAAAACTACAAATTAAAATATTAAAAAAATATATATTACATTAGAAATGATTTTACAGGTTAAAGTCTAATTTAGATTAAACATTTAAATATTATAAGACTGCTTTAATAAAATTTAAAGATTACTTTTAAACCAATTTAATACAATTTATTTTATCTATAATATTAACTTATTTATAGGTTATAAATTAGAAATGAACACAACATTTGTTACTTTATAATACATTTAATATCATTTATTAATTTAAAAACTATCCCTGATATTTCTTTTAAGTAAACTTACTATCTTACATCTCTCATCAAACTAATTACCATATATCTACTGAAATATTTACACATAATCATACAAAATTTAATAATTATTACAATACTATACAATATTATCCTATATTATTCATTAACTAATTAATTTCTTCTATTTTTATCATTTTTTAAAATCAGAAAATTACAAATAAATAATTAAGCTAAGATGAACTCTGGCACCTGTTGGAGCCAAGTGAAGTGTCACTTATGTTCAATATATATATTTCATTACAACTAGTTGATTGCAACTAATTTTGTAGATGATCTGAAGGGCCTGGTTCAGATGTAATTTATCTTTAATATTGTATAATAATTGATTTAGATTTAGGAAGGGTTCTGAAGCTAAGATTAAATTCCTTGGAGTAAATTGTTTTTAATATTTGTGATATACCAGGTATAAATTGTAAACCAATCCATGCATTAATATTGATCTGGAGACCTGGTGATTATTTTCAAATAAAAATTTTTGAGGGAACTCAATAAGCAATTTGGATCATAACCTAAATTCATTAAGTCTTTGATGTAATTTTCAATGTTATTTTTGCTGATTGCCTCAGATTGACAAAGCTTTTAGTTTCTGTGAAGGAAACACTTAAAACCAGCTGATTTGTGTGAGGTGGAAATATGTGAATTAGAGTGAAACTGCACCATGGACATTGAAAAGTCTAATGATCATTTTATAATTTATTTTATTATAGGATTTTTATATATGCATATCCAAGAATTTTACTCCTTTAAATGTGTCTTCATACTCTATGATCCACACCTAGAATGATAATTGAGTTAGTTCATCTTGTATTTTAATGACAAATTTTTTCTCAGCATAAATTAACATGTCACCAATGTAAAGTAAATATAAAAACATGAAAGCTGTGGTAAAGTGACAAGTATTTGGAAATAACTTCCTTCTTGAATTTATTTAACAGGATGCTGCACACTATGCTACTAAGTGATAACTGCATTGGACAACCATCCTTCATTGTGTAAAATCTTGCATTGAACAGAGCCATTATATCACCATCCATCCATTTAAGGGTGTTGATAATAAAGTTAGTCTTATTCAGATCACAGCCTAATTCAATTAATTGTCATGGATTATGTCTATGGATTGTTGACATGATATTGAACCACATAAATCTACTATATCCAATAAAGCAAGCTTATACCAGAGGCTAAACTTTTGTGATTTTAACAGCTGTACACAATTGAACAAAGATTTTATTGTAAATCCACCAAATTACATATAATCTATAAGCTATTTAGCTATTATTTTGGCAGTCTTGTACAAGTAACTTTTATTTTGATGTATAGAATGCTTTTTATCAGACTAAACAATATTTTAATTGTCAAGAAAAAATTTAAAGCTAAAATTGTGCAACAAAAGAATGAAAGTTATAGCCACCTTCAAACGATGTTGAGAAACAAAAATTAGCAAAGAAATAAACTTGAAAATTTTTCAAAAAAATTCCCACTACTATATATTGTGATTTTTTACAAAATAAATCGAAAGAAAATGAACATAGAAACATTCAAATGAAAAACATAGCAGAGGTGAATTATATTTGGGTATTTAAAGCTTGCAAAGCTAAGAGGTAAATGTAATAAAAAAGGCAATATTAATAATTAATATTTTTAACCTTTAGAAATATTTTAATGAGTTTAAATTAAAACTTGGAAATTGTTTTAAAATATTATTTGACTTTGAATTCAGTAAGAAAACAATATATAATTATAAAAAACGGCTGTTTTACCAATAAATTTTTAACTGAGACAAGATAATGACTAAAAGAAAAAAGGAAGGAATGGTATTTTTTTAAGTGTTTCATTTAGAAGAATTAAGCATTTGGAATATTATAGAATACTAGGGGGAAAAGTTAATAATTATAAAGTGGCAAAAAAATCTAGCGAACAAAGTAAAAGTCTCAAAAATATAAAGCAACTTCTAGGTACAACAGTAAGAAAAAAAGATGATATTATTAAAAAGAGATGACTTCATAAAATGTGTTAAAGAGGTCTAAAAACAAGTATGTATTAATAAATAAAAAAAAAAAACAATTTACAACATTTAAATGGCCAAACATTTTAAACAAAGGAATATGATGAAAATTAAACTTATGATGGATTAAAACTTTCTGATAATGATAAAATTATTATTCATATTAAAAACACAGGTGAAGTAGACAAATGATAAAAATGTTCCAGATGATTGGAAGAATGCAGTAGTGATATTTGAAGAATACAGATGATATTGATATTTAAGAAAAGTGAAAAAGAAAATGTTACAAATTATTGATCCATCACTCTTTTATCACTTCTTTACAAAATTTTTACTAAGATTACTGCAACTTATCTATAGAGAATTTTGGACTCAAGCAAACAATAAGCTGGGTTTAGAATGGCTTTAGCATACTGGACCACACCTAAATATTACAAAAAGTTATACAAATACCAATGCATATAAGTTGCCATTAAGTTTTGGATTTGTATATTGTGAAAAGACATTTAAATCTGTAAGCATTTAAATGACAATTAAAACTATGACTTAACCAAAATTAGATCCAGAATATTGTCAAATTCTGAAGGTTTTTTCAAAATGCAATAGTAGAGATTAGACTGCATGGTTAAACTAAGAAGATTAATATTAATTAAATTATCATGTAATAAAGGGCGAGTCATATCTCCAGATATTTTATAGCAATTTTATTGTGATTGAAATGAAAATCAAAAGTAATATAAATAAATCAATATTATTTTAAATCATTCATGTCTTGCAGACAATGTAATTGTTTTTGCACACTGTGTTTTTAAAGTTGGGGGAAATAGTAGATGAGCTATCAGATAAAAGCAGGCTAGTAAATTTCATTGTCAAGTTCAGTCTGGACGCTCTTCTGACAAACAAATTCTTGGTAGACCATAGGGGATTTATGAGCATTTCTCCCAACTGCCCATTATGCGACCAGGAGGAGGAGGATATTGATCATCTTATTTCCCGTTGCTCAAAACTCAGAGACATGGAAATGAAATTGAGATCTAGTATTAGGTCAGGATGCTCTCAGACAATGGACATCAGTAGGGCACTGAGAACTAGGGAATTTGCTATAATCTGAATGGCAATCATGATTCTCTTTGCAAAGTGGCAGACCAGGTGTCACAGTGTTTTTTGAGACAACTTGGCAAACCCATGGCTAGTCTTCAAGAAACACCTTTGCAGTCTGAAAAACAGAGACTATCTTATAACATCCCACAGACTGTATGCAGACATGTGGGAACAAATCATTCTGGATGAGCTGACAATCATACCTTTTAAACTGACATCTAAGTTATAAAATGGTTTGTCAACTTAAACTAGAAGAGAGAAGAAAAAATAAAGAAGAGACAACAAAGAAGAAGGAATGAAGATAGAAAAAAGGATGACAGGAAGAGTGAGGAAAAGAGGAAGGAACAAAGATAATAGAAAACAGATAAAGCCAACTACCAAATGAAAAATGGCTGCTTGATTTAATGTCGTGTAACCAAAGACCAAGATGTAACATAAAACTGGAGAAGATAAAAGAGATATGTAAACTCAAGTTGAATTGTAATCTATGTAAATAAAGACTAAAACAAATGTAAATGAATAGAGCTGCAATCTAATGTAATCTGTAGAATCTGTTTTCTAATAAATATTTTCTTAATAAAAAAAAAAGATGAAAACTACAATAGTTTTACTAATAAAAAATAATAAATAACGATTAAAAATAATGAATTGGACGTTAACAACTATAAATATATTGGTCAGATTATTAATATGAATAAAAACATAAAATGATAAAATTAATTATAGAATTTAATTTAAATTAAGTGCTTTTGGTAGAAATAATTTAATGTTAAAAGGAAATATACTATGTTTCAAAAGAAAGATGTTAATATATTGATATATTTTATCACTTCTTATACACAATCCTAAATCATGGATTCCTATCAAAGATTTCACATTACACAATTACAATTGAAAGCAAAATACATGAATAAGAGAATAAACAAGCATCACTTATATTATTAAAAGAATTAAGGAATCGAAATGAAAAAGAGTTTAACAAATTACTAAAAAAATGTGGCAATACAAGAAGAGTTAAAGTCTTAACTACATGCAAAAAGATTATTAAAAAAACATCTTTACAAATCTACATACCATATGAATGGATGAGATAAGAAAATTTTCTTGTTTAATGCAAAGAAGAAAAGTTATGGATCAGACAAATTATATTAATCATGAAAAGACTTTATCTTTCAGTCAATTGATATTAATTGAAAATATTGAATGCTGATGGTAATGATTATCACATATATATATATATATATTTGAACTCAGACTTGCAAGCTCCGTACAGCTATGCAATCCATCTTATACAAATGATACACATGACCACCTACATGTGCAAAAGAAAAATAACCTCCAACATATGTATTTTGCACTGAACCAGCACTAATCAGTTGGTCCAGATTATCATCTTTCTATATATACAATCAGTGCTCAGTTTATATTACTATAGCAAATCTTCAAACTTTAATAGACAAGTTTCAATCATCTTCATCCTCCAACTCTTCAGCCATTTATATCATTGAAAATCTGATGATGGAACACTCAAAACCTTTGTTGATGTCAATATTATTGTTACATCTGTTGACTTTAAATCACTCTGACCCTTCACATATAGGACCTTAATATATCCATTTAAATACACAGAAGAGGGATGGGCAGAATATAGACTGAATATCTAATATTCAAATATAAGTATATTGTTTATACTAAACTTAGTGTAATTAGAAGGGACTTGAACTCAGACTTTCAAGCTCCCTACAGCTATGCACTTTATCTTATACCCATGACTACATACACAGATTTTCAATGATATAGATGGCTGAAGAGTTGGAGTGTGGAGAAGATTAAATCTTGTCCATTAAAGTTTGAAGATTTGCTATAATTAATGTAAACTGAATACTGATTGTATATATATGTGGGAGATGGTGATGTGGACCAACTGATGAGTTTTGGTTCAGCATGAAATACATATATTGGAGATCATTTATCTTTTTCACATGTGAGTATTCATGTGTAACAGTTGTATAAGATGGAGTACACAGCTATAGGGAGCTTGAAAGTCTGAATTCAAGTCCTTTCTAAGTACGTTGAGTTTAGTATAAACAATAATATTTGAATATTATATATGTTTATATGAAGGGGAACCCAAAAGAAACAGAATCATTGACTGGTTTGTGCACCTATTGTAGTATATATTTTTGGTGTTACAACTGCTTGCAAGAAGCCTTCTGTATCAATATGCCAAATAACATCATCATATGAAATTGTGGAGCCATGTAGCACATCTTTTTGTAAAGTGTGTTTCATGTATTTGTCAATTTTTTTATAATGGGTAAAATGTTCAAACAATTAACTCTTTTTTTTTTCATGCAAATAGCATTTTTCTATCTAAGACTTAGTTCATAATGGTCAGGCCTTTTATCTGCAAGTTCTGAAACATTTATGTGATGTGATAAAGCATAAACATTCCATTTTGTGGCAAAGAGTGCAAACTCCACCTCAACAGTGTCATCTTAAAAACCTTGAGTGTAAAGCACTTTTAATTCAATTTAGCACATGACCCAGCTTATTCATCAGCCACATTTGCTTGATATCACTTTAAGCAATTTTTTTTTTAATCTTAAAATATAAAAAAAATCTCAATTTTTTTATTTTTGTAGACTTAAAAGTGATAAAAAAAATGCTGCAGGCATTAAAAGGCATCATTTTACAAGTATTTCTGGACTACTTTAAAAAATAAAAAACATGTTTAGATGTGTATTGCATTAAATGGACAGTAATTTGAAAGAGATTAAATTTATAACACTTAAAGACAAATAAACAATTTTTTATTATAAAATTCCAGATATTTCTGGGTCCCCCTTGTATATATATAATAAATTTTTGGTGTTCATTCGTGTACGATTTTTATTATCAATATATTGACATTCTGGCTTGATTACATAAGCCATCAGCTAGGTAATAAATAGAATGACATAAAAATGGTGTATAAAATTGAAAAAATGAAATTAAAAAAAGGTAGAAACTATTCAGGTTAATGTGATCTTTAAAAAATTCTCTCAAGTACCAAATTTTTTCAAGAAGATGAAGCTTGCATGTATCTTTACATTTGTTGATACAATTTGGTCTTTTAAGTACCTCAGTGGCTTCTCTGATCTTATATTGGTGAAGTGTGACATCTGAATAGGATCTGATGTTAGGGAAATCAATACTGTGACCTGAATCTATAGCATAAAATGAGAGTACTGATATTGATGAATGTTGTTTAATTACATTAACATGTTCACCTTAAGTTTCTCAGTGGCTTCTCTGATCTTATATTGGTGAAGTGTGACTTCTGAATAGGATCTGATGTTAGGGAAATCAATACTGTGACCTGAATCCATAGCATAAAATGAGAGTACTGATATTGATGAATGTTGTTTAATTACATTAACATGTTCATCTCTTCTAGTACTGATGCAACAATTGCAAAAACTTAAATAAAAAGATTTACAAATAGTCACATGAAATTTTGTAAACTTCATGAACTCAAGAGGTTTTGAATCTGTAGGCTTGGATAGAAGATTGCTATTTTTTGATAAGTAATATATTCTGTTTTTATATTGCAGCATTTTAGAATACATCCAATATTGTCTTGTTTCTTCTTCATTTTGTTTCTTATTTTGATTGTTTTGGGCTTGAATTAAGGCTTGGTATATAATTTTATTATTGTATATACCTGTTTGTTTGTTTTTTGGTGGAACTTCAACAGCGCCTCTATAATAATTTTTATAGTGTAATATCACCCAGTTGATGGCTTGTGTGATCAAGCTGAAATATTGATAATAAACATCATATATGCATGAATATAAAAACTATATTATTTATATCTGTAACACATAAAAATCTTTGTAACAATATATATATATATATATATTGTACCAAGATCGTATTGGTACATATATAAAATAATTTTATCTAAAAAATTATTAAAATAAGAAATCAACAAATCAATAAATAAGTTATAAAAATCTAAAGTTTCTTTATTAAACAAAATGCAGTTTGTTTTTGTAAACGTACAATTAAAAGTCTAAGTGTTGTTGAAATAAAAGTTACAATTAATTAATTAAAAGAGGGGAGGAGAGTTTTGGTTAGAAAAGTTAAACTAAAAGTTTTATGAAAAGAAGTAAAGAGTTTATTATTATTAGTTGAAAGTTCATTTTCAAGTTTAGAGAATATAAATCTCTTTTTATTTAAGTACAAGAAAAAAAAAGTCATCTTTAAAAAACTAAATAGTAAATTGATCTTGGGTTATATATATATATATTGTAACTGGATCCGCATACAACCCTTTAATCACATCAGTTGTAACAATTTTATGATGAGCATGCTGTAGGAAAGAACTGTCAATTGACATTCCTAATGCAGATGTTAATGCCTCCTACAACAATATTTCCTGCTCATCAGAGGATGTAGTACCATAGAGACTGTGAACATCTAAACATTTATATGTTTGGTTTTCCAAACAGCGCCATTAGAGTTCCGTCTTACTACAACCTGACTGGCCTGGGTCTAGTTATGTCAGACGTAGCTCAGGAATGCATGAGATTCTCATGAACCAGTGCTATAATTGGTGAGTGATGCGATAAAACAAACAAAACTGAACAACTGGATAACCAATTTAATTTTTAGTAACAAAAAAAAATTTATTAAATAACAATTAATTTGCAATTTCTAACGAAATTCATTTCTATCCACATGATAACTCATTTTTATTTTACTTATAAAAGAGTTAGAAGCAGTTCCTTTTTTTTTATCAATAGTTCATTTACAAATTCAATTATGAGAAAAAGCTTGGAAATAGTCAATTCAATAATAGTTCATTTTGAATTCATTTATGAGAAGAAGCTTGGAAATATTCTAATTCAACAATAATTCATTTTGAATCCATTTATGAGAAGAAGCTTGGAAATATTCTAATTCAACAATAATTCATTTTGAATCCATTTATGAGAAGAAGCTTGGAATTATTCTAATTTAACAATAATTCATTTTGAATCCATTTATGAGAAGAAACTTGGAAATATTCTAATTTAACAATAATTCATTTTGAATCCATTTATGAGAAGAAGCTTGGAAATATTCTAATTCAACAATAATTCATTTTGAATTCATTTATGAGAAGAAACTTGGAAACATTCTAATTCAACAATAGTTCATTTTTGTATTCCTTTATGAGAAGAAGCTTGGAAATATTCCAATTCAACAATAGTTTATTTTTGTATTCCTTTATGAGAAGAAGCTTGGTAGCAGTTAAGCATTTATGATTTATATAACATTTCGTTATCTTATGAATTATTACTGATTGGTAAACATTTAAATTCAGCAATTCTTGGTTTGTGGAGTATTCATCATTTGGTAATTAAAGCATTTATAATTTAGTCAAATATAAAAGTATATTCTTATACATAAACTCTGTTACATTATAAGAAGCTTAGAAGCAGTCAAGTATTTATGATTTATACAGCATTTCATCATTTTATTAATTATTACCGATTGGTAGACATTTGAACTCAGCAATTCTTGGTTTGTAGAGCATTTATCATTTGATAATTGAGGCATTTATAATTTAGCCAAATATAGAAGTATATTCTTACACATAAACTCTGTTACATTATAAGAAGCTTAGAAGCAGTCAAGTATTTATGATTTATACAGCATTTCATCATTTTATTAATTATTACCGATTGGTAGACATTTGAACTCAGCAATTCTTGGTTTGTAGAGCATTTATCATTTGATAATTGAGGCATTTATAATTTAGCCAAATATAAAACTATATTCATATACATAAACTCTGTTTGGCTTGTGGAGCATTTATCATTTAATAATTAAAGCATTTCTAACTTATATAGTAAATACGTCCAAATAATTTTATAAATAAATTTGCGTGTAGCTATTTCATAACTTCACTTTATAACGTATGATAAACATGTCCTAATATTTTACAAAACAAATTCTATGTAATTATTTCATAACTTCACTTTATAACGTATGATAAACATGTTTTAATATTTTACAAAACAAATTCTATGTAATTATTTCATAACTTCACTTTATAACGTATGATAAAGATGTTTTAATATTTTATAACATAATTACCTTCCAGTTTTGCAGTCTAGTTTATTCAAAAGAAGGCGGGTTATTTCATTTATGGAAAGTCATGGCACAGCGTGGAGAGAATGAAGCCGCTAAATTACCCCATTGACATTATAATTCCTCTAGCAAAGTTTTCTTTTTCCATTTTCATGTTTAGTTAAAGCTATATTTTAATTTGTCAAAAGAATTAAGTAATACACTTTCTTTTTTTTTAAAAAAAAAATTCAATATCTTCTGCTTCTCTGTGTAAGACGAAAGTTCTTTTCTTCTCACAGCGTGCCTAATTTGAATACTGCCTCAGTTTAACTCAAGTATCTTTTTTCTTTCTTTTTAATGATTGGATAATTAATTTCTTTTTTTTTTATTGAGACAGATAAAAAAAAATAAGATGACATAATATTTTATTCAAATTCATCAATCACAAAATTAAAAATATGATTTTTTTAAACAAATCAAAATTTATTGCGTTCCCAATTAGACTGAATCACGCTAGACGTTTTTAAATGGGGGGGGGGTCTTTTGAATATTTATATGAGGAACAGAATATCTGTTTCATTACCCCTCACCAAATTTTGGGATGAAATCGCCTGGAAATACGATTTCATTCCATATACTATACACATTATTTCTCAGTACTGCCTGGTTTTAGATATGCTGATGAATAGGTAAGATGAGCTGGAAAAGTGAATACATGGACCATAGCCTCCAATGCCAGGATAAGTAGATGGCCAAGCACAAACTACCAGTACACACCGCCTCATGACGTCGCGAGAAAATATCTCATTTTTAAGCACTACCTCTCTTGTACCTAGAAGCATCATCCAACCAAGAATAGGAGCCAGAGAAAAAAAATCAATTTGGCACTCAGCCAACCCTGCTCAGCTTCGGTGAGTCTTAGGGGCTATCATTTGGCCTATCCATGAGACCAAGGCCTATACATGAGACATATGTCTCATGTATAGGCCTTGGTCTCATGGACAGGCCAAATGATAGCCCCTAATAATATGTCTCATGTATACGCCTTGGTCTCATGGATAGGCCAAATGATAGCCCCTAAGACTCACCGAAGCTGAGCAGGGTTGGCTGAGTGCCAAATTGATTTTTTTTCTCTGGCTCCTATTCTTGGTTGGATGATGCTTCTAGGTACAAGAGAGGTAGTGCTTAAAAATGAGATATTTTCTCGCAACGTCATGAGGCGGTGTGTACTGGTAGTTTGCGCTTGGCCGTCTACTTATCCTGGCATTGGAGACTATGGTTCATGTATTCACTTTTCCAGCTCATCTTACCTATTCATCAGCATATCTAAAACCAGGCAGTACTGAGAAATAATGTGTATAGTATATGGAATGAAATCGTATTTCCAGGCGATTTCATCCCAAAATTTGGTGAGGGGTAATGAAACAGATATTCTGTTCCTCATATAAATATTCAAAAGACCCCCCCCATTTAAAAACGTCTAGCGTGATTCAGTCTAATTGGGAACGCAATAAATTTTGATTTGTTTAAAAAAATCATATTTTTAATTTTGTGATTGATGAATTTGAATAAAATATTATGTCATCTTATTTTTTTTTATCTGTCTCAATAAAAAAAAAAGAAATTAATTATCCAATCATTAAAAAGAAAGAAAAAAGATACTTGAGTTAAACTGAGGCAGTATTCAAATTAGGCACGCTGTGAGAAGAAAAGAACTTTCGTCTTACACAGAGAAGCAGAACATATTGAATTTTTTTTTTTTAAAAAAAAAAGTGTATTACTTAATTCTTTTGACAAATTAAAATATAGCTTTAACTAAACGTGAAAATGGAAAAAGAAAACTTTGCTAGAGGAATTATAATGTCAATGGGGTAATTTAGCGGCTTCATTCTCTCCACGCTGTGCCATGACTTTCCATAAATGAAATAACCCGCCTTCTTTTGAATAAACTAGACTGCAAAACTGGAAGGTAATTATGTTATAAAATATTAAAACATCTTTATCATACGTTATAAAGTGAAGTTATGAAATAATTACATAGAATTTGTTTTTATAAAATATTAAAACATGTTTATCATACGTTATAAAGTGAAGTTATGAAATAATTACATAGAATTTGTTTTTATAAAATATTAAAACATGTTTATCATACGTTATAAAGTGAAGTTATGAAATAATTACATAGAATTTGTTTTTGTAAAATATTAAAACATGTTTATCATACGTTATAAAGTGAAGTTATGAAATAATTACATAGAATTTGTTTTGTAAAATATTAGAACATGTTTATCATACGTTATAAAGTGAAGTTATGAAATAGCTACACGCAAATTTATTTATAAAATTATTTGGACGTATTTACTATATAAATTAGAAATGCTTTAATTATTAAATGATAAATGCTCTACAAACCAAGAATTGCTGAGTTCAAATGTCTACCAATCGGTAATAATTAATAAAATGATGAAATGCTGTATAAATCATAAATACTTGACTGCTTCTAAGCTTCTTATAATGTAACAGAGTTTATGTATAAGAATATACTTTTATATTTGGCTAAATTATAAATGCCTCAATTATCAAATGATTAATGCTCTACAAACCAAGAATTGCTGAGTTCAAATGTCTACCAATCGGTAATAATTAATAAAATGATGAAATGCTGTATAAATCATAAATACTTGACTGCTTCTAAGCTTCTTATAATGTAACAGGGTTTATGTATAAGAATATACTTTTATATTTGACTAAATTATAAATGCTTTAATTACCAAATGATGAATACTCCACAAACCAAGAATTGCTGAATTTAAATGTTTACCAATCTGTAATAATTCATAAAATAACAAAATGTTATATAAATCATAAATGCTTAACTGCTACCAGGCTTTTTCTCATAAATGAATTCAAAATAAACTATTGTTGAATTAGAATATTTCCAAGCTTCTTCTCATAAATGGATTCAAAATGAATTATTGTTAAATTAGAATATTTCCAAGCTTCTTCTCATAAATGGATTCGAAATGAATTATTGTTGAATTAGAATATTTCCAAGCTTCTTCTCATAAATGGATTCAAAATGAATTATTGTTGAATTAGGATATTTCCAAGCTTTTTCTCATAAATGAATTCAAAATGAACTATTGTTGAATTGGAATATTTCCAAGCTTCTTCTCATAAATGGATTCAAAATGAATTATTGTTGAATTAGAATATTTCCAAGCTTTTTCTCATAAATGGATTCAAAATGAATTATTGTTGAATTAGAATATTTCCAAGCTTCTTCTCATAAATGGATTCAAAATGAATTATTGTTGAATTAGAATATTTCCAAGCTTTTTCTCATAAATGAATTCAAAATGAACTATTATTGAATTGACTATTTCCAAGCTTTTTCTCATAATTGAATTTGTAAATGAACTATTGATAAAAAAAAAGGAACTGCTTCTAACTCTTTTATAAGTAAAATAAAAATGAGTTATCATGTGGATAGAAATGAATTTCGTTAGAAATTGCAAATTAATTGTTATTTAATAAATTTTTTTTGTTACTAAAAATTAAATTGGTTATCCAGTTGTTCAGTTTTGTTTGTTTTATCGCATCACTCACCAATTATAGCACTGGTTCATGAGAATCTCATGCATTCCTGAGCTACGTCTGACATAACTAGACCCAGGCCAGTCAGGTTGTAGTAAGATGGAACTCTAATGGCGCTGTTTGGAAAACCAAACATATAAATGTTTAGATGTTCACAGTCTCTATGGTACTACATCCTCTGATGAGCAGGAAATATTGTTGTAGGAGGCATTAACATCTGCATTAGGAATGTCAATTGATAGTTCCTTCCTACAGCATGCTCATCAGAAAATTGTTACAACTGACGTAATAAAAGGGTTGTACGCGGGCCCGGTTACATTTGGCATCCAACTGTGAGGCTTTACCTGGCTAACCTACCTATAGGCTCCGGTTACATTTGTCGTCCAACTGTGAGGCTTTATCCAGCTAGCCTAACCATAGGCACCTATTACATTTGGCACCTTACTGTGAGGCCTTATCTGGCATAGGCCGGTTAATTTGCCACCCTATTGTGAGGTCCGATCTAGCTAGCCTACTCATAGGTATAAGCAGATCACGATTCTGTGATATGAACAGTGCATATGATGTAGTGATGTAATTTGTTCAGGAAGGTTAAAAAAATAAAAGTTTAAAAGAAAAACAAAACAAAAATGAATGGCATAAAGAATGAAACAGGCATTTCAAAGAAGATGGAGTAAGGTCATGGTGTGGATGGAGAGAGAAGCTTACTGATCCAGAAAACAAAGGAGAAATGGTAAACATGGAGGCTCAAAAAACAGAAAAAATAGTTACGATAGCTCAGATAATAGAAATTATAAAAGCAGACCAAAAGAAAAGAGACAAACAAAGAGAAGAAGATAACCAAAAATGGGATAAACAAAGAAAAGAAGATATCAAACAAAGAGAAGAATATAACCAAAAATGGGAGAAACAAAGAGAAGAAGATATTAAACGAAGAGAAGAAGATATCAAACAAAGAGAAGAATATAACCGAAAATGGGATAAACAAAGAGAAGAAGATAACCAAAAATGGGATAAACAAAGAGAAGAAGATATCAAACAAAGAGAAGAATATAACCAAAAATGGGATAAACAAAG
Organism: Epiperipatus broadwayi; assembly: GCA_028023455.1. NCBI lineage: Eukaryota > Metazoa > Onychophora > Udeonychophora > Euonychophora > Peripatidae > Epiperipatus > Epiperipatus broadwayi. The sequence continues at coordinate 4,101,438 of JAQFVV010000044.1, read as the reverse complement.
AGAAGAATATAACAAGCAAGCAATAGAAGCAAACCAAAGAATAGAAAAACAAAATACTGATGAAGCAAAATTTGAGATTGTTAAAAAGGAAGAAATTGAAATTACAAAGAGTGATCTTGAAATTGTTGGTCTACCTTCAGAAAAAAGTCTGATTGTGGAATATGCCTTTAAAATTGAAAAGAAAGAAGTATATGCAGAAGCTGAAAATGAAATAGTATCGAACACAGCAAAAGAGTTTCAAACGGATGAAAATGAATCTAATAAAGCAAAATTAAAATCTTCTAATCTTCAAGAAGATGAAAAACATGAAAATGAACATAATCAAAAACTTAATTCTCATATAACAAAGGGACTATCCAATATAGAAGAAAATGTTTCAGAAAAATTGTCTGATATATGCTATGAAATAGTAACAAAGATAGAGAAAGGAATCATAAAATGGAAAGAAAAGTGTGTTAGTCCTCAGCCATATATAAAAATAATAAACAAAAGCTTAATAAACTCAAATCAAAAATTGAGTACAGAAAAAAAATATATAAAGACAGTTATTAAAAATATAGTTGCTTACGCAGGAAAAGACACCAAAAAGGAATCTGAAAACTCGGATTTATCAGTGTGAAAGAAATTAAGCAACAAGAAACCTTTACAAATACCAAAAAAATAATTACTATGGCAGAAGAATCATTTAAAAAGAAACTTTTATATAAAAATGAAGTACCACCATGGAAGAGGAACAGGAGAAAATTCACAGATGGTGTTCATGGTCCATATCGGACGCGTATAATTAGAAGATCAAACAGTAACAATGATCTCCAAAGAAAATACAGAAGTGAAGAAGCAAGACATCACAGTAATGTTAAACATGATAAATTTTCAACAAAGAGACGATCCAGAAGTATGTCACCTCATAATACAAAAGAGGACTATAGGAGAACTGATCACGATCCTCAGTCTCCCAAAACAGGTTGCAGTTATGATTCAGAATAAAATAGAGATAGCTGATGGAAAAAGTTTGTGAGTGTGGTGTAGTGATGCATGAACTTGTGTTTTTCATGTTGAGATGGTGGATGATTGAGCAGAGCTGCTTGGATGCATTGTGTTATGATGCTCTGAAGTATATGCTCGGCACTATCCAGACCTGGATGTTGTGCTTCAAGAGTAGTCCAGCAGTGCGTATATATAGGTCTTATGTATAGGCCTTGGTCTCATGGATAGGCCAAATGATAGCCCCTAAGACTCACCAAAGCTGAGCAGGGTTGGCTGAGTGCCAAATTGATTTTTTTTCTCTGGCTCCTATTCTTGGTTGGATGATGCTTCTAGGTACAAGAGAGGTAGTGCTTAAAAATGCGATATTTTCTCACGACGTCATGAGGCGGTGTGTACTGGTAGTTTGTGCTTGGCCGTCTACTTATCCTGGCATTGGAGGCTATGGTTCATGTATTCACTTTTCCAGCTCATCTTACCTATTCATCAGCATATCTAAAACCAGGCAGTACTGAGAAATAATGTGTATAGTATATGGAATGAAATCGTATTTCCAGGCGATTTCATCCCAAAATTTGGTGAGGGGTAATGAAACAGATATTCTGTTCCTCATATAAATATTCAAAAGACCCCCCCCCCATTTAAAAACGTCTAGCGTGATTCAGTCTAATTGGGAACGCAATAAATTTTGATTTGTTTAAAAAAATCATATTTTTAATTTTGTGATTGATGAATTTGAATAAAATATTATGTCATCTTATTTTTTTTTATCTGTCTCAATAAAAAAAAAAAGAAATTAATTATCCAATCATTAAAAAGAAAGAAAAAAGATACTTGAGTTAAACTGAGGCAGTATTCAAATTAGGCACGCTGTGAGAAGAAAAGAACTTTTTTTTTCTCTCTCGTCTTACACAGAGAAGCAGAACATATTGAATTTTTTTTTTTTTTTAAAAAAAAGTGTATTACTTAATTCTTTTGACAAATTAAAATATAGCTTTAACTAAACGTGAAAATGGAAAAAGAAAACTTTGCTAGAGGAATTATAATGTCAATGGGGTAATTTAGCGGCTTCATTCTCTCCACGCTGTGCCATGACTTTCCATAAATGAAATAACCCGCCTTCTTTTGAATAAACTAGACTGCAAAACTGGAAGGTAATTATGTTATAAAATATTAAAACATCTTTATCATACGTTATAAAGTGAAGTTATGAAATAATTACATAGAATTTGTTTTTATAAAATATTAAAACATGTTTATCATACGTTATAAAGTGAAGTTATGAAATAATTACATAGAATTTGTTTTTATAAAATATTAAAACATGTTTATCATACGTTATAAAGTGAAGTTATGAAATAATTACATAGAATTTGTTTTGTAAAATATTAGGACATGTTTATCATACGTTATAAAGTGAAGTTATGAAATAATTACATAGAATTTGTTTTGTAAAATATTAGGACATGTTTATCATACGTTATAAAGTGAAGTTATGAAATAGCTACATGCAAATTTATTTATAAAATTATTTGGATGTATTTACTATATAAATTAGAAATGCTTTAATTATTAAATGATAAATGCTCTACAAACCAAGAATTGCTGAGTTCAAATGTCTACCAATCGGTAATAATTAATAAAATGATGAAATGCTGTATAAATCATAAATACTTGACTGCTTCTAAGCTTCTTATAATGTAACAGAGTTTATGTATAAGAATATACTTTTATATTTGGCTAAATTATAAATGCCTCAATTATCAAATGATAAATGCTCTACAAACCAAGAATTGCTGAGTTCAAATGTCTACCAATCGGTAATAATTAATAAAATGATGAAATGCTGTATAAATCATAAATACTTGACTGCTTCTAAGCTTCTTATAATGTAACAGAGTTTATGTATAAGAATATACTTTTATATTTGACTAAATTATAAATGCTTTAATTACCAAATGATGAATACTCCACAAACCAAGAATTGCTGAATTTAAATGTTTACCAATCTGTAATAATTCATAAAATAACAAAATGTTATATAAATCATAAATGCTTAACTGCTACCAGGCTTTTTCTCATAAATGAATTCAAAATGAACTATTGTTGAATTAGAATATTTCCAAGCTTCTTCTCATAAATGGATTCAAAATGAATTATTGTTAAATTAGAATATTTCCAAGCTTCTTCTCATAAATGGATTCAAAATGAATTATTGTTAAATTAGAATATTTCCAAGCTTCTTCTTATAAATGGATTCAAAATGAAATATTGTTAAATTAGAATATTTCCAAGCTTCTTCTTATAAATGGATTCAAAATGAATTATTGTTAAATTAGAATATTTCCAAGCTTCTTCTCATAAATGGATTCAAAATGAATTATTGTTGAATTAGAATATTTCCAAGTTTCTTCTCATAAATGGATTCAAAATGAATTATTGTTGAATTAGAATATTTCCAAGCTTTTTCTCATAAATGAATTCAAAATGAACTATTGTTGAATTAGAATGTTTCCAAGCTTCTTCTAATAAATGAATTCAAAATGAACTATTATTGAATTGACTATTTCCAAGCTTTTTCTCATAATTGAATTTGTAAATGAACTATTGATAAAAAAAAAGGAACTGCTTCTAACTCTTTTATAAGTAAAATAAAAATGAGTTATCATGTGGATAGAAATGAATTTCGTTAGAAATTGCAAATTAATTGTTATTTAATAAATTTTTTTTGTTACTAAAAATTAAATTGGTTATCCAGTTGTTCAGTTTTGTTTGTTTTATCGCATCACTCACCAATTATAGCACTGGTTCATGAGAATCTCATGCATTCCTGAGCTACGTCTGACATAACTAGACCCAGGCCAGTCAGGTTGTAGTAAGACGGAACTCTAATGGCGCTGTTTGGAAAACCAAACATATAAATGTTTAGATGTTCACAGTCTCTATGGTACTACATCCTCTGATGAGCAGGAAATATTGTTGTAGGAGGCATTAACATCTGCATTAGGAATGTCAATTGATAGTTCCTTCCTACAGCATGCTCATCAGAAAATTGTTACAACTGACGTAATAAAAGGGTTGTACGCGGGTCCGGTTACAATATATATATATATATATATATATGTGTGTGTGTGTGTGTGTAAATGACAAATTAATGTGAACTTTATAGTAAAATATATATGTGTGACTGTAAATAATAAATAAATGTATGCAAATAAATATTAAAATGCAATAAATGAAACTTATATTTAAAAAACACAGCGATGGCTACTAATTAAAAACAAAGGAAAAAACAACATGTCTGTGATGGCTGCTAATTAATATCTCCAACAACAGGATTATAAGCTTATATCAACGGAATTTCAACAACAGATATTGCCAGAGGATATCAAAATGAAAACATGTGTCATGTATAAATAGCCAATTTTTTATCGGACATTCAGTCAAGTTAATTGCATCAGAGATAACAGTCGAGAGAGATAACAGTCAAGTGAGGACAATCAGTTGAGTTCAGTCAGTCAGTCAATTCAGTTTATTAGGAATCAATCAAGAATGCAGTGTTAAAACCACGGGAAACATGTGGCTTTCTCCAGCCTGGGTCCAGTAAACAGCAAAATCTGCCCTGAAAATAATGTCTGCGTAACAGCTTGAAGAATCTCCATCAATATCTAATTGTCTCCAAGTATAGTGCCAATGGATAATAATCAAACTCCTCAAGAAACATCCTAACTGGTTAGAGATATCTCATTAGAAATATTTCACCAAAAGCAGCAAACAACAAGAAGTCCATGTTCTAAAATCCTAGGTAAAAACATTTTCTTATTCTTATTTATAAAGTAGCCATCGCCTTCGTAAAACTCAAGATTCACATTATATGAACTTAATAGCATCATAGATGAACTATTAATATGTGTGCTTAAAATGTTGTGTGTGTTCATGCAGTAAGGATTTCATCGTATTTTATATTCAAATATTATTTAATGCTTTATTATATATGTCAGTGTGTGAATGAATATGTGCGTGATCATTATATTTAAAATACCAGCATTATGTTAGTAAGTAAGATTTATAAAAATATTTAAAGTTAGAGTATAAATGTTAATTAAAATAAATTGTCTTTAAACTAAAACTTTATTTGTCTGTTAATTCTTTTCATCAATTCTTTTACCAATCTGTTATCAATTCTTTCATCAATTCTTTTATCAATTCTTTTCACTACTATTATGAAACAATCATTTGTTATTGATTAAAAATAGACTGAGCTAGTTAAGGGATTTTTCGAGCACTGGATTATGGGCCTTCTGTCCAAATATGTTAGTCTTAGATTAGCTGGCACCAGGGGTTTACTCCTAAACAAATGAAGTGTTTGGATAGTAGGGGTTTGAATCTAGCAGCCGAGGTGGGCCACAATCTGGAAATGTGGTTGTGCTATTCATTGCATAGCTCGATCTGATCGTGGGTACTGTTGACAGCTCTGCTATCAATAATATTCTCCACTTTGCTCGAATGTGCCAATTCGTTCATATAATATTTGTAATATAAGATGATAAATGTATTATAAATTAGGTTTGAACACAGATAAACCTTAGGAAGAGTAAGTGAGCGAGTTTTTAATGGAATGAACCCGGTACAATATATATATAAAATTCTTCACTTTATTAAGAAAATATCAATCTGTTACATCAATTTAAAAACAATAAGATAATTAGATTGATTAGGATTCACTCTTTCTGCCTCAAATGTAAAAGACAATCTCCTTAATTTAGAGACAGAACCAATAAGAAATTTCAGTATTAAGGTAGAATGGTGTATTATGTACTGTAGTCATATTTTAAGTTAGTCTGTTTAATATATATATATATATATGAAAAATAAAAACAAGTTAGTCACGTAACCTGCTATCACTTGTTATTTATGATCAATAGATGGCGTCTTTACCAAAACCGCCAAAACAAGTGTAAAATATTTTTACATAAACGCAAAAGGAGTCAGAATTAACTACCTCTTAACTACTTCTAGGCTGAGTTTGAAGACTTTATCTAAAAATTCACCTTGCAAACGATATAAACGTTTTATAGCCTTGAGAGCAGTCTTTAGACCTAGTTTCTATAGCTCTATCCTTCCACTGACAAACAAACCACTTGAAATCACTGATCTGGAGGTGAGCAAAATGAAAGAGGTAGTTAATTCTGACTCCTTTTGCGTTTATGTAAAAATATTTTACACTTTTTCTTTTGGAAAGACCATCTATTGATCATAAATAACAAGATAGCAGGTTACGTGACTAACTTTTTTTATTTTTCATAAATGTACCTTTAAAGTTTTCTGCAATGATATATATTGCAGAGACTTTGACTATTGTGAAACTGAACTGAGATCAGACCCATATAGATATTAGCTTCTAGCTGAGTTTGAAGACTTTACCGTCTGAAAATTCACGCTTGCAAACTGATATAAACGTTTTGCATAGCGCTTGAGAGTGCTTTAGACCTGTTTCTATAGCTCTACCTCCCTGACAAACAAACCGCTTGAAATCGCTGACTGGAGGTGAGCAAAATGAAAGAGGTGTTAATTCGACTCCTTGCGTTATGAAAATTTTACACTTGTTTCGCGGTTTTGGAAAGTATGATCATATATATATGCTACTCTTTGTAATGCTAAATTTAAGCATTATTACTTGCCATTGCAATATAAAATCATTAATCCAAATTTTTATACTACAAATATTTTTTTCAACCATAAGTTGTTAGCTTTATTACATATGATGAGTTTAAAATCTTCAGAAGTTAGAAACTTTTAGAGTATTATCGTTTGCATTTTCTTCTACTGCCAATCAATACAATACAAAGGTTTCTCTGCATTAAATCTATTTTTTTAACCAGTCTTCTTTTCTCCTGCTTACTCTAGAAAGTTTCTTTATGTCATCCAATTGTTTTACACCTATGCCTTATAATCTTTTAGGATTTTTAAATTTTCAGATGTTCTTCTAATGAATACTTCCAGCTCATCTATTTTGCCTCTAGATTTTTATCAGTGAAATGAGCTTATTCTCTTAACCACATATTATTTTCAATCTTTTTTATTTATCCAATGTAATCTTCTCATAGTTAGATTCACAGAGAACTCTTTATATGCTTTTTTATTAACAGCTACAGAAAAAAAATCCAACTTAGTCAAGCATTGCTCGTTGAGAGGTCAGCGACAGTTGCTTTATAAGCAGTTGTCCCGGGTTAGAGGGTTTGCGTCCCGACTGATGCTATGACACATGAGAGAAAAAAAAATCCAACTTATGTGGTCTAAAAGTAGTATATACTCTCTACAATAAAGAATTATATATATAAGCATATTTAAAAAATTGAAATGGCTAAAATTAAATAAAAAAATAGATAGAGCGATGTGAAAATGGTTGTGAGGATCAAGTCATTCTATTTTACAAACAATCAGATCATATTATTAAAAAAAATACTTTTTTGTAAAGACAAAATTTTAGCAAAAGGTTTTGTTAGATAATTTTTGAAATGATGATTGACTGATGGGGTTTATGATAAAGGTATTTATTTATAGTTATATATTGGAGTATTTTTATCTTCTAATGGAATTGTTAAATATTTTTTAGAAAAATTCAGAAGCTATTTATACTTTTGGAAGTACATTCAACTGTTAGTAACAATATTATTCTCTTCACTTTTCGGATTAAGAATACATAACACTTGAACCAATTAAGCTATTCTGTCAAAAGCAATAGTCAAAAAAATTTTATACTTATATCTCTCAAAGTCATTCTGATTTTTTATTGCTTTTTTGTTTTGTTTTTTCATTTAAAGGCAATGTTAATGACTGATTTGCAAAAATAATAAACCATCACATTAAGACAATCACCTTGTGTATTAATCCATAATATTTGGAAAATGTATTTTTATATCTTTTCACTTAATTATATACAAATATCTACATTATAATTACTAATGTATGTTGTGTGGCAGTCTGAACATTTAGATATATGCCTAATAATAATATATTTTATTAAAGTTGTGGTGCTAAACACAAGAATACATGTGTACACATATAGATATGTTTAATATTTTATGTAATGTATTAAACACAGATAATAAAAGAATATTTAAAAATATATTGAATATAAATATTAAATTATGCATTGCTTAATATATGCAGAATAATAAGTAACAATATATGAATATATTAAATCAAATAAACAAAGAATGTCATGAATATGTAGAACACATTTATTTTGATTATTACATTCAATGTGAAATCTAAAACAATTATAAATGACTGATCTATATTTAAGAATGGCCTTGATATGTACATAGACATAGAAGTTTAAACTATGATCTTCCAACCACAAATACATGTGTGCATGTGAGTGTAATATCAGACACAAAAAAGTATAATAAAACAAAACAATTACCTATACAATTTCAATATATCCACATATAACTAAATATCAGCTAACATGACTGCAATCTCCAGTGGTATTTAGAATTAAAATTTAGAAATCAAAATGTTATTAAAATTACACATTATTAACATTCCAAATGAACGTCCAACATTCCAGATTTTGTGTCTATTTACATAATTACATTAATTGTTTAATAAAATGTCCATACTATTTATAAAATATTCATTTATTAATTTTTTTTTATTTTCCTCAAATAATTTTCAGTGTGAATTTTCCACAATGTTTTTATTTTGCATATGGAAAATGGTTTGAGGAAAATTAAAATAACATATATTCTAAGTATGATGAATAATTTGTTAAATAAATAATATAATAGGGAAAATATATCCAAATTATGGACTGATGGTAATTCATATTAGACCATAATATTATGTGATTTTGATTTTTGATTTTTTAAATTTTAACTGTACTTACTACTGGAGATGGCAGTCAAGCCATAAGCTAGCTCCATCTAATTATTTATTTATATGATGGTATATTACAAATGGTAGAGTTAATTTTAGTGATTTTTTTATTATATATATTTAAATGGTATATTTGAATTTAAATTCATATTTTGTTTAATTTATTTTATAATAAATCTCTAAATCATTAACTAATTATAAAAGAAGAATATCATCATTATATTAATATAAAAACTAAGTTTTTCTTACTTTTTGTTTTCATTTTATTATAATTATTTTATAGATAAATTATAATCAAAGATGGCTGAGGATTTACTATTTATTTCAAGACTCATTTAGGTCTGTTGTTCACTATTCTTGTTATTGTTTTTTGTTGTTAATATAACTAATCAATTATGAAGATTGAAATTTCTCAAATGGCTAAAGTCTAAAAAAAATTCATGCATATATTTAATTAATACTGCTATAAGTAACCTATAAATCTATAAAGGATCAAATGCTTATCTAGGTAAAAACTGTCAAACTCATCAAAAGTATACTTTTTGCAAATCATCTCTTCTATACTCTCTTGTACAATCATTACATTCAAATAGAGCCTCTTGAAATATAAATATTTGGATTTTAAATAGTTTGATCATTTTTACAAAATAATGTTGATTTTTTTTACCCAGAATAATCCATATTATTCTGTTATCTTAAAATTAACAAAATGGATCTTATTTATATTTCTACGACTTCTTTGACAATATAATATCCTCATAATTTTGTTATTTACTGAATCTGAATAAACATAATACTGTTCTTTTATGTTTGAAGCTGACTTTAAATATATCCTTAATTAGATATAAAAATTACATATTTGATGTTTAACATTTATTTTTTAAGGAATAAATCAAAAATTTATCATGCTTTCAGTTAATATGTTTAATCTTGGGGGTCAAGTATTTTTGCTAGATAATTTTATTCAGATATTTCAAAAAGATATTATGGAATAAAAGTCTTAAGTATATCCAGAAATGATTATATATGTAGTAAATAAATGTGGATGAGTTGCTTCCTAAGTAAATCAGGCCACATCTTGGATTTACTGGTTTTTATCTTAAAGTTTAAGACCAAAAAAGATGACTGTCTTTTTTCCTAATACCTGATGATTCTTAACTTAAACATTAATTGCATTACTCAAAAAAGGAACAATCTGTGCATGTGTTTATGTAAATTTATCATTCTTTTTTATATTTATAATCACGATACAGAAAACTTTAAGAGGGTGAAAAAGCTTCAGTCAAGGCAGTGGTTATTGACATAAAGACAGGAGATGATAAAAACTCTGTTCTAGTCTGCCACATGATGATAATTTTTTATTTAATCATCTACAATTGTAGATTATTTTCAGAAAAAATATTATGAAGTTTTAAAAAAAAAGTTGAAGAGATAAAACTAGATCTGTAATTTACTGTAAAGATAAAAATAATGGATTGGGATACAATATAAATAAAAAATAGAGAATAAAGTTATGAAGTCTGATGCTGTACTATGTACATTCAAAGTCAATGGGAGACACAGATAATTCAGGTTTATGTCTCAACAAGTATTCATTCTTATGACAAAGTAGAAAATTTTTAAGTAGATGTGCAGAATTCTTTTCATATGATAGAACATTTTAAAATTGTCATGGGAAATTTTAGTACTAAAATTAATCCTGTTACACAGAGGTCAGGATATATCTAAAAATAATAATAACATCATTAGCCGCCAATAGTAGCCACATGCAAACACATATGGCCATTCCATTTTTAAAAAAAGATACTAGACAAAAAATTACTATTAATAATATTAGTAATAGTATTCATAATAACAATGCTTATAGGTTAGTATTTTATGACTATACAAACAATGTATGAAATGCAAATATGTTTGACATTTTGCAAATGCAATCTTTTAATTTCTGCAGAAAACTTTTTGTCTGAAAGATTCCCACCCTCTCTAATTGTAGCTCTCCGTTATTTTATTCTCAGCAACACCTTTCCATTAAAAGTAATCAATGTCGCATTTCTTTAAAATTCTTTGATATAATCTTTATAACATAAACTATCTCTTTCTTTCTTATATAAACTATGTAAATGTTTACTATAAAATACTATTTTACTAAATGTTAAATATTTATTCATTCCACATGTTCACTCCAATTTGGAAGTGATTTAGCAATAGTAGGCTACATATTATTCAAAAGAGTAAACAGAAAAAAATATTGATTAGTCTTATGAGCTAATATTTTAAAGGTACATTTTAAAATAAAATTATTTAATGTTTTTTTATTGGATTCAAACCTCATTTTCATACAATAAATTAAATAGTATAATAGCTTTATATCTACAACTAATTTAGATGCAATAATTATTTCATTGTGATGAAATATCTTTTAACTTGTTGAAAGTAACCGCAATACATTGTTCTGTGTTGCCCGTAACATTTAAATTTACCTTTTTATCTAATAAGCTACTAAGATATTTAAATTAGTTTGCATTTTCAAGTTTTTTTTTTCATATGTCAAATACGTTGACCTGGAAGCGAAACCGGGTCAGCTGCTTGGAAGACAGCTATGCTAACCGCTAGGCCACCAACGCGTGACTTCTCATTTTCAAGCTCATAACTTTCTTAAGCTAAAAATTGATGGATTTTTTCATCAATGAGTATTAATATTTAAGCACACAAGATGAGATAATTTTAATTTGATGATTAATAATATTGACAACTCATTAATATTTGTGATGTAACTGAAAATATTAAAGTACTCGAATACATAGAATTAACAGTAGCAAGCGCTTCATACAGTTGATCATGTGATGTTTGTTAGTTCTAATAAATAGTATTGATGTGTTTAGGAGATAGCAACTAAATTATCGCCTATGATTATTAATTGTTACTCGATTGCTGATTTACTTCAAACTGCCTTTAGCAGAGAACTTAATACATATACGTAATATTAACTTTGGTTTAAATTTAAAATTACAATATTTGTGTTGTTAATTTGGTCGTTTGCAATGTTTTAATCAATGTATTTATTAAAGAAATTTCTAATAAATTCTTTTTCTTAAAAATTTATTAAATTAACTATATTTTTTCCTCATATTTTTATCTCAAAAAATTTTTGTAATTTTTATATCCTTGAGCCTGTTTTGTAGAGAAAAAGATTTTAGCTATTAGTTAATTATGTTCATTAAATATATAATTTTTATTAGTGAAAAGACTGCTTCAAACTATACCTAAAATAAATTTTTAAAGAAATACGTTAAAATATTATTAACCAATATTTCTTACTTAGATTACTAAATGTTATCATTTCTAATGAATAGACGGTAATTGGCTAACATGCCGAATAAATAAAAAGCATTTAATTAGTTATGCTTGCTTATCTTTGGTTAGAGAACAAGCAATATTATTAATAATTAGATGACAACTATTAAAATATTTTCAGCTAATTTAAAAATATAATATATATATAGAAAAAGAGTCAGTGCCAAACTAATTTACACTCTGAGGAAGGCTAGATACATGCACTACTTCCAACCCCCACCTCTTCAAATTTATCAATATCGATTTTTAAAAACATGTTTTTTTTTAAATTCAAAAACACTAAATCGTTAACAAAAAAAAAATTATAAAATTTTAACTGTAATGATCTGCCTAGTTGATCTAATGGTGGAAATTAAAAATCAAATATGGGATACATATCTACAGTTTTGGAGGCATCTAAATTTCTATCTTTCAATCAAAAATTACACCTAGTAAAATGATTTCACTAATGACTTATGATAGACAAATTGTAGCCAAACAGAAGTGATAAGCAAAAAAAAAAATCTTTGAAAATCAAAAGACTATCCATTTGAAAAATTATAATTTATATCAATGCATACTTAGCTTAATATAAGCATAAAGGATGTTCGAATCTAGTCTTTGCTTATGTGGAAAGACAAGTATTTCATTAACTTTTTAAATGATTTCTATTTTGACATTTACTGAGATAATTACAACTTGTCTACAGAGAACATTGGATTTCTACCAACCAAGAGAAAAAGCTGGATTTAAAAGTGGTTTTAGTACAGTAAATCATATCCAGGTATTGAGAGAATTTATAGAAAAGACATAAATATGAGTTGCATTATGCTTTGGATTTGTAGATTATGAAAAGGCATTTGATTTTATAAACATTTCTTCCATGATTAAAGCATTGGATCATCAGGATATAGATCCAGGATATTGTCATATTTTGAAGACTATTTATAAAAATGCAACAACAACAAATAAGATTACATAATGATACTATGAAAGTCAACATTGAGAAAGGTGTAAGACAGGGTGATTCCATATCTCCAATACTTTTACAGCAATGCTGCAATAAGTATTTTGTAGATTAAAATGGGTAGCTAAAGGAGTGAAAGTAAATGGAGATTATTTAAATCATTTAGATTTTGTAGATGATGTAGTTAGTGGTTTTTGCAAATAATGCTTTAGAGCTGCAATAAATGTTGTAGGAGTTATCAGATAAAAGTAGAAAAGTAGGACTAAAGATAAATGTTAAAAAGACTAAAGTAATATTCTATGGATTTTCTCAAAATATGAAAATAAAGATTGATTATGATGAGTTAGAAATAGTTAACAGCTACAAATATCTTGTTCAGATTATTAATATAGATTGAAACATGATGGATGAAATTAATGATAGAATTAAATTTGGTTGGAGTACTTTTGGTAGACATAACATGATACTAAAAGGAAATATGCCTATGTGTTTGAAAAGAAAGGTTTTTAATAAATGTGTTTTATGATTTATTACTTATGGATCTGAGACTTGGACATTTAATATAAGAGCAATACAGAGACTTCAGACCACTCAAAGAAGTATGGAGAGATGCATGTTAGGAGCAACAAGAAGAGATCAAAAACACAATATAAGGGTAAGAGAACAAACAGGTGTTACTGACTTCATTAAAAAAATTAAAAGACTGAAATGGAGTTGAGCTGGACATATTTCTAGAAGAGATTATAATAGATGGACAATTGAAATCTTAAACTGGATTCCAAAAGACTGTAAAAGACCCAGAAAGATACCACATGTGAGATGGATGCATGAAATAAAAAAATGGGCAGAGATGATGTAAAGAAGATCATCTAATTATCGGAGAATATGGATTGAACTTGGAGAGACTTTCATCCTGCAGTGGATTGATAATGGTTGATGATGATGATGATGCCCTAGAAGTAAGTTTATAGTTGCCCAGTACATTAAAAATACTAAATAGCCATATCATTGATGATGATCAGTATGTTTTAGTATCCCAGCATTAATATTTTTGGTTGAATTCTTATGCATTAGCACTTAAGTTTGAACATCCTACTTATGGTTTACAATAATCTGCCCCATGCTGGCAAGGGTTAAATAATTAGCCTGGTTTATAGTAGGCCCATTTTAAATCCAATCATCAGATTTACTGTTGATTTATTTTTTATTGTTAATCATTCATGATGATGAATGAGTATTGCTTATCCTTATTTATAATGCTGGTGAATTTATGGTTAATGATATTGATAGTTACTGGTGTGAGTGAACTGGGCTGATTTCTCAGAATGATCTATCATTCTCATCCCTTTTATGTTAAATTTTATATTTTTTTACTTGAGGATTAAGAAACAATTTCTCACATCCCTGATGGTTTAAACTCCAATTTTCTGTAGTCTTACCAATGGCTTCCCAATTGAAGGTCATTAATGAACATGTAGTGGTGACAACCATCATCTCAGGTATAACCTCCTTATTTCCCCAGTGTTAAAAATGGCAACCCAACTTTGGATTGTTGGTGATCACATACTTACAAATGGTGCCCATTATGGGTCTCTATCATGATCAGGTCCTAATGGTCAATGACCACATAACTTGAATCTCAAGAAATACACCTAAAAACCAAATTCTGTATTTTGATGCAGAATTAATTTTAAATATATTGATGTGAAATGTGACAAGAGCATAGAGGATGATTGTTATAATTCAATTATAAATTATAAAATAGAAATATTAATGTTTGTTTAAAGAGTTCATATTTAAAGTTGAACAGATAACCAAAGGCATAATTTAATGATTGGATTTAGTTTTTAACTTGTTTAGATGTACTTTCAGTTTTGGTGATGGTTGAAGGATTTTATTGCTGGTTTGAGAATGCAGTATTTTTCATGCAACTCCATGGAGTGTTCTTTCCCAGCCATTACTCCAACTCTCTTTCAGATTTTCAGATTTTTTTGGTTGTTCATATTGGTCCAGTCAAATATATATAGTTCTGCCATGATCCCCATTCTCTAAGCCTCCAAGAAAGGGAGCAAGACATAATTCTGTATTTTCCAACCCCTAAGATTCAAAGAAGCAAGGCTTTGCAAAGATTTTTGCATTTTTATTCCATATCAAGGGTTGTGGTAGCTTATAGTGTTTAAATTGAGGTAGACCATTGGGTATTCATGCTATATTGTATGCTTATAGTCCAGTAACTGGATTCTGTATCTATCACAAAATTGCAAGTCACTATGTATTATTTTGCTGTCAGATTTTCATCAGATTTCTAAGAAAGGTTTTGATAAATGGAAATTGATCACACACGTAAACAGGATAGAATTGGAGAATAAAGCAGGAGAAAAAAATTAATGAAATAAATCCAGATATTAAGACAATGGTTGCATGGAAGAGGAAAAAATGTTAAGTTTATGAGATAATTTTTAAAAGTTCAGATTTGTAGTTCCTATGTAAAAATAATTCAATACTATTTTTTGAAGAATTAAAGTCTATAATAGAAACATGTATGCTGACAAGAAAAAAAAATAAAAATGATGGAAGAACATGATCCAAAAGATGATCAGCAACCAATGGAAGAAATTCAGAGAATAGAGGAGGCTTCCATATTATACAAATTATTAGAAATGTTTAAAGAAGATAGTAAAAAGAGAGACCAACAAAGAGAAGGTGATAATAAACAATGAGAAGAAAAGAAGAGAAAGAGAGATCAACAAAAATAAGATCATAATAAACAAAGAGAAGAAAAGAATAAAAAGAAAGACCTACAAAGAGAAGATGATAATAAACAAAGAGAAGAAGAGAATAAAAAGAGGGACCAACAAAGAGAAAAGGATAATATAAAGAATCAACAAAGAGAAGTAGAAAGTAGAAAAATGAGAGAAGAAATATTGAAAGAAATGAAAATAGGTATGCTACAGAAAATTAATCAAAACAGTAAAAGTATGACTAATGAAATAGTAGACTAAATAAAACAAATTACAGAAGAATTGCTGAATCAAGTCAGGCAAAACAAGAAAAAAGGATATGAAAATAAGAGATACAAAAATTAATGGATAATAAAATTAGCCAAGTGCAGGAGACAATAGTATCTGTGAAAAATGAAATTCAATGAAGCCTCTAATTGGTATAAGGGCATATAGGGGACCTGGCTAATCAATTTAAATTCCTGCAGATCAAAAAAGATAATAGAAATAGAGAAAGAGTAAAAATATTGGAGGGTGGTCATAGACAAAATGATCAAACTGAGCAAAAAAACACCCATGTCTACAGTAAAAAATGATGAAATTGAAAATACAAAGATAGTGGAAGTAAAGATAGATTAGTCAATGTACAAACCAAATGCCTGAAATTGTAAACCAGTTACTTAAAATAAGGCTTTTTCAGAAAATGATGGTGAGGCACCCATTGAATTTGTCAATAGACTGGAAAGATATCTTAGCATTAATGGCATGACTGAAGAGGCAAAACTAGCAATATCTTGTAGCCATCTTCAAGATGTATCCCAGGCATAGTGATATTTACTATTTTCCCATCCTCATAATTTTATTGAGTTCAAGCAAGCAATCATGAAGTGCTATTGGAGTGAGCACAACCAGGAAGAGGTTAAACATAAAGTATTCCAAAAGAAGTTTCCACCTGGTGAGCATTACATTCTATTTTTTATAAAACAAGTAGCAAAATTGAGATAACTCACTGTAGATTCTCTCTCAGAATAACAAATAATAAGAATATTAAGACAGCTTCCCAAGACATACTGAAAGGATGTTAATTAGCAATGATAGGTGTACAACTGAGAAGGTGGCTGGGCTGTTAAATGTGTTTGACAACAGCAAACTGGCATATGCTAAAATGAAAGGGAGATTTAAATCTTCGACTCAATTGGTATACAAAAGAGAAAAAAGTCCACATATGAATGCTATCCAATATGGAAAGCAAAAAATCAAAACCCCACCATGGTATCAGGATGGAAGAAATAAAGTTCCACCATGGAAGAGAAAGCAGAGAAGATCAACTGGTAATATCCATGGTCCTACCAGAATCCAAATGTTTAGAAGATCCAGAAGTGGATCTAACCTTTAGCAAGGAAATATGCATCAGGAATATGATTCATCATCCTCTGACAGAACACAAAATCTAATCCTATAATAGTAATTACTTAAACATTATGGTAAAATAGTTTAAAGCAGAGTTGAACACAACTGCAAATTATGATACTTAATTATTAATATTAATCAATTCATTATACTATAAACCATAATGTATAAATTAACTACTCAAACAAAATTTAAGCAAAAAGGTCAATGAAATTTCCAGTAATGTACATTTATCACTTTTAACATCATGTTAAATAAACAGCTAATCAGTTTTTTTTTTTTTTCAATTTAATTGCTTATAACTATTAGTTAGTTATTTTTCATGTAATTTCAAATCTAATGCTTATATAAAGTGTGTTTCAGAGAAGAAGTGATTGATAATTGATTCTATCTCCAAGCTACCTGCAGCACTATCTCTGAATCAACACATGTGGTATGTAGTGACATGTTTCATATATTTGCCACAAAAATTTTAAGGTATCAGCATGTCAGATCATGAGTTATGAAATATGACAGTGTGTTCATACCTTAATCCATGATGAAACAACATGTTACCATTTAATTTTGTGTTAAATTGGGAAATATTATTAATGAAATAGTTGAAATGATTCAAATGGGCAGTAAAGCCATAAGTTTCAAAAACCCTCTCAACTGGTTTACAAGATTTTGTGGTGGCAGAAAGAAAACTGAAGATGATTTTCAAAAGTACGAAACATGCTGTCACTTTTCATGTCATAACTCCTGATCCAAACATGTTAGAATCTTAAATGTTTTGTAGTGAATGTAATATATATATATATATATGTGTGTGTGTGTGCGTGTGTGTGTGTAATTTATGCATTGATTTAAAGCTGGCACTTCAGAAAGATTGTAATAAAAACAGTACACTTGTCAAGCATTGGTGGTCGAGAGGTCAGCGACAGCTGCTTTACAAGCAGTTCTCCCGGGTTAGCGGGTTCGCTTCCTCGCTGATGCTATGACGCATGAGAAAAAAAACAGTGCACTTTTCACTAGGATATACATGTAATTATACATTGCAATGATTTGATTGGCTGCTTGTTTAAACTCTGAGTAATTAATTTTTCTATTATTATTGTTTAGTACAATGCACCTTTAGATTATAAATATATATTTTTATGTAACTTTAAAATATATGATTGAAACATATTGAGTTTCCTGATAGAAATTAAAATTGTTCTCCTATAATATATATATTTCAAAATTAGAACACTAACATGAACTGTGTAAATCTTAAATCCTATTCAAAAATGTTTAGATTGCATATTTACCTTAATCTACGAAAAACGTTTTCAAATGAATTTATGAGAATATTTTCTTTTCAAAAAAGGCTTTACTTATGTGCATGATCTTATGTTAGACCTAAAGGCTATTACATAACACTGTTAAAACAGACTAAGCTAAAAAGTATTAGTTTCTAAAAAAAAGCTAAAGTATAAAAAAAGTTAATCTAAAATATCAAAAGTCTACAGGCTAGGAAAATCACATTTAAGTCAGAAATACATAAAAAGCTACATTTCTTTGACTAGGTCAAATGATAACCTTTTCATTTAAATTCAGAGATATTGCTAAATAATTATTTACCTCATTTCTTATTAAATATATTTTTATTCCTATTAGAGAAAATACCGAAAGATGATGAGACAAAGAAAAGCTGATTTTAGAAATAATATAATTTTATAACCACTTTTATCCTCTACATACTTAAAAAGACCTTCCAAAAACTACTTTATCAAATTAATACTAAAAATATCAATGCATTTATATTAGTTTTACAAAAAACATTCAACCTCCATTTACAGTATATGATATTAATATTAAATACTTTCAAGTATTATGCTTGGAAATTCTATTATCCCAGATAAATTTCATATATTTCTAAGTGCATTAATTTGCGAAGTAGTAAATTAAAGTCAATATTAATATTATTTCATAGTCAGAGAAAACATGGAAAACAATAACCAATCTTTGCTTGAGCACCTTTGTCAAAAGTAATCGTTATAATTTTAAAAAAATTGAAATGTGAAATTATACATTTAAATATACATGTTCTAAATGCTGAATGAATGCTATTAGAATTTATTAGAATGAATGCTATAAGGTTATATTTAAAATTGTCAATGATTTTTCTGAGTATAAAGTATGAAGCTTATTAGTCTTGATTTTAATTATTATATTTCAGTGATAAAGTTATTAATATTTTTTTATAATTTATTACGCATTTAGATAATTAGTATAAACTGATTAAGAATAAATTAATAAATATTTGTTTATAATAATTCAGCCTTTATTAATATGTGAACTGAAATAGGCTGCTTTAAGAAAATATCACAGTATTGTTTTTTTCCATGTGTCATAGCATCAGCCA
Organism: Epiperipatus broadwayi; assembly: GCA_028023455.1. NCBI lineage: Eukaryota > Metazoa > Onychophora > Udeonychophora > Euonychophora > Peripatidae > Epiperipatus > Epiperipatus broadwayi. The sequence goes on along the minus strand of JAQFVV010000044.1, from coordinate 4,081,754 downwards.
GGAAGCGAATTCGCTAACCGAGGACAACTGCTTGTAAAGCAGCTGTTGCTGACCTCTCGACCACCAATGCTTGATATCATAGTATTGTTTATTCAAGCTTTAAGATCAAGATGGTTGATTTAAGATTAGGGCTCATGGGGAACTTGTGACTCTCCAAAACATCTATATGCATCCTGCATGGTAATTAACCAGACTTTTTTGCATAATGTGGTAACTATCTAATATTAATTTTTCATGCTTGTGATTGGCGGTTGCATCAATCCATATAAATTTCATCTATTTATAAGTTCATTTATTTATTAATTATACATATATATAATAATATTATAATTCAATGTCTGTATTTCTTCAAATCAATATACGTAATCTTATAATTGAATATTTATAAATACAGTAATTAGATATATGCAAAGTATAACATTAAAATTTTTATCCACTTAGAAGCACTTTCGACTATTTTCATAGCCTTTGTCAACTAACACTTTGAAAGGCTAACCTTCCCACAATTCCATAATCTTAACTTTGTTGCCTGTCTGTTAATTAAGTCATGTTTGTATTTGTATATTAGCATAGCTTCCTTTATTTTCCTTTTATTGTATTTTTTCTTTTTTTCTTTTTCTCGTTTTGTTATTTTTTTAATTTTTTTTTGTTATTGTTATTTTCATATATATATGTAAAATAAGTATAATAAACAAAAAATTACTATTACTATTATTATTATTGTCATTTATTTTAATATATTATTGTTTAGAATATTGTAGAATTAATTCCAGAGTTTTTTATTTATTTATATGTATATATAAAATCAACGCACTCCCACAAATATATTTTTTCAGCAGTATTACCTTGTGGATAAAGATAAAGATAAAATCTCAATTTCAAACAGCCCAACAAAGAAGTTATCTCTTGATCATTTGCTGCAATGTTGTTAAGTATATTGAAGCATAGACTTATTTAAATAAGGTGCATGAAATTTAAATTAGGAATGATCTTAAATTGCTCATAAATGAATATGTTTTAATTTATATATACAAAAAAGACTAAAACATTAGTCACTTTAACTTTGCAATCTTCTGAACATAAATTTAAAGAAAAAGATCCAGTGAATATTGCTAATTGGAAATTCAAATATAAAATGTCAAATCCTTTTCCAAACATTGTTTTTTCAGTAGTATTATGGATAAAGATAAAAGCTGACTTTAAACAGCATGACCAAGAGTTTACCTCTTGATTGTTTGTGGCAATGTCCTTAAATATACTGAAATACAGACTTATTCAAACAAGGAAGATAATGTTTAAATTAGCAATGATTTTAAATTGATCATAAACAAATCTGCTTTAATTTATGCTTTGCAATCTCCCAAACATAAATCTATAAGAAATAGACCCCATGCATATTGCTAGTTGAAAATTCAAATATAAAATGTCAAATAACTGCGCTGATGTGATATTTTTTTAGCAATACTACTTTGTGAATAAAAATCTGAATTTCAAACAGCCCAACTAAGAGATTATCTCTTGATTCTTTGCTACAAGTTGTTAAGTATACTAAAATATAGACTCATTTAAATAAGAAGCAAATTAGCAATGATCTTAAATTGCTCATAAACAAACATGTTTTAATTTATGTATACAACGAAAGACTAATACATTGATCATGCTATTTAAAATTCAGACTTTATCTTTATTCAGAAGGCTGTATTTCTGGAAAAATATAATGTTTGGTGAAGTGATTTACATTTTGTATTTGAAATTTTCAGCTTTCAATATGTACTGGGTCTATTTTCTTATATATTTATGTTTGAGAAATTGCAAAGTTTAAAAATGACTAATGTAAGTCTTTCTTTGGATAATTGCTAATTTAAATTTCATGTTCCTTATTTGAATAAGCCTATATTTCAATATACTTAACAACACTGCAGCAAATATTCAAGAGGCAACTTATTGGTCATGCTATTTAAAATTCATACTTTATCTTTATTCAGATTTGACATTTCATATCTGAATTTTCAGCTAGGGCAATATGAACTGGGTCTATTTTCATATATATATATATATATAGTGGTCAGAACTCAAATATATCTTAAAGAAAATTGTGCTAAAGATAGAGGATACTATAGGTTCATCATTTATATTATAGTTTAGCTGTTCTTTATCTTTCAGTCCGATGCTACTAGGTTCTTACAGAACCTGGAAGATGATTTCAATTGAGTTTAAATCCCAATATTTTTGGAAATATACCCTTCTATCGTGAGTTTCCTTGGTGTATTAAATGACATTATAGCCAATATATTCTCCTTCAGCATTTTAAAATAAACTAGCAATACAAGAAAAATAAAACTATTATCTTTGAAGGCTTTTTCTCACTTTTTCTCTCTTTCATTTTATAATCATCACATATTATAATTACTTCCAGCATAAATAGGAGTTCATGATTTTTTTTATGTACATATTGAATGAAACAATTACTACACATTTTTATGCAAAATAATGTATAATTTCATCATTGGTTGATGAGTCAATGCCTTCCACTTCAATTTAATATAACAAATATATTAACTTTTCATAGGAAATATTTTCTTTTCATCAGATTCACAAAGATATTATATTGTCATAACACTACTTTTAATAAGCTTGATATTGAATGTTGATAGTGTCTAAACAATTTCTTTCTTTAAATAATTTATTTTCAGGATTAAGTGTCAAGTTCATTTACTTTCACATTATTTATATTATTGATAATAATACAAATCTAATAATGTTGTAAACATATTGCACACACTATTGTAAATTTAATTTAAGTGTTTGTATGTTTAAGATTTTGAAGTACACTGCTTTGGAAATGAATTTAATCCTGATTTTCTACAAAATCTCTAATTATTGGCATAATTTCTTGGCCACAGTTTAAGGTTTCTAAATTATTTTAGATCATCATCTTAACAGTATTGTCCATATTGCATATATCAGAGTTGATAAGTACACATGGCTATGTCATCAAACAATATTCATCAAATATAATCATATACATGAGATAATTCTAATATTTAATCAAAAATGCAAGTTTCATGTAAAATAACTTAAATTATCTTTATAATGGCTTATATAACAGAACTATGTTAATTGCATATGACAAAAATATAAACACTTGATAACTAATATAATATTTATTACTCAGACATTTAAATAGGATTCATCGTACAGAAATATGTTAACTGTCCATGAAAACCAAATAGAAATAAAACCTCATTCAACTCTTCTTACAATTCACATGAATGAATAAGTTTAACAGTAAGTATACTATATTATCACTGACAAACAAACAATAGATATTTAAAATATCAATATTATTTTATAATATATACTTATCCAACTCTGTATTAATTCTTTAAATTAAACTGCTAATACTCAATTATAAATACTCCAAATGATATACTATAATCAATACAATATAACTTATTTTCAAAAAATTTTTTTATTATTCATTCCTTATTAAATCTATTGTATTTAAGTATAATGGGGTCTATAATAATTTATTTTCAATATTGATATATATTTTCAAAATTAATAACTCAATTGTCTTCCAAAAGTAGGCACACAATGAATTAAATTCCATGTTATTTGTTCACACACATTTTTTATGCACTAGTATTAAATTCTAGTGATTATGACATTTATTTGATCTTAACTAACTTTTAATGCACTTATATTTACAATCTTATTTTTACTTAAATCCTTTCCATTTCTTTTGCACATAAAATCTTCTTTTCTATCTTTCAATAAAATAATAAATTTTTATCTAAAGTTTCACAAAGAAACATATAATATGATATACAAAAAATTATGTCTATTCCAAAGCAATGCATTTCAAGTTTTTTCTTTTTCTTTATTTTATTATTTTTTCCTCCAACTGATATTAACTTATTATATGATAACAGGAGCACCAAATTGCTTTCTCATACCACTCTTTTTTATTACAGCATGTTTATTTTTGTATTGTATTTTGACAAAATGAAATATATAATAGCAAGATTTTACTGTTAACCAAGAGTGAGAAAAAAATAAATTACATCTACAATATACTGCTAAATCTTTAAAGGACAGATTCCTTTTCTTTTCTAAAGTTTCAGAAAATGTGTACGTAAATGATTTATATATTGATAACCTATAGTTTGGTTAAGTAGCTTACATTCCCAGATGATATTTGAGCCCTCACTGAAATTGTTTATGATTTTTGCAGTATTTAAAGTATTGTCAACAATTTTATATTTCTCACACAAGATATCATATTCAATAAACATCACAATCTTGTAAATTTTTTTATGGTGACTAATTCTTGTAGATAGTTTGGAGATGATTAACAGCAGATAAACATGGAAGATAATAATCAAAATACACTTTGATTGAGAGAGTTCTTAGCAGTTTTTATTTACTCATTCATGCCTTCTTTTCCATTTAGTAGATAATTTATCTAGCAATGAAATTTTGCTGGTACTTCATAATGGTTTCACCATGGTTCTTTTTTAAACTATCTCCATTGTAGAAAGAAATCTAGGAAGAATAACACAGTAATACTAAGTCCTAGATTTAGATGCATGGTGGGAAATACAAGTTTTTTTGATTTTTATGTAATTTCATAGGATTAAGCAATTCTCAGTTATTTTTCAAATCTATATTCCAATTAGCCTTAAGTATAATTAACTAATTGCTGTATTTTTCAAAACATATTTATCAAAATAAATTTAATTAAAACTCTTATCTTGAATTATTAATAATGAGCTTTAATTAAATCTGTTTGTCAAAAAAACAGATTTAGTTTAAAAAAAAACAATCTATTAGAATTTATTTAAAATTTAGAATTAAACTTAGAATTTTCTATTATTTAGACCAATGTTTAAGACTGCAATTCTTATCTTTTCAAAAGTCTCTATGTTGTACTTTGGTTTGAGAGTATAATGAAGATATCATTAAGCTATTATAATAACATTGCAGTGCCTGTGCTTAGGGTATAAATCCTTTCTGTTTAAATTACATACAATCTCTGTGCTAATAAATAAAATTGAATATTAAATCATTGTTGGAAACATAACTTTCACAAAACATTCAAACATGCACACATAAATAATTTACTGTGTTTGTGTATGTACATTTGTAAATATATAACAAAATTTGAGCTTCAATTGTTATTATTAAGTTTAATTAAAACCATGTTTATGACCAAAAAAATGTTATGCTATTGATCTCTCTCTTTCTGCTAACTTTATACTCTTCCCATTCTTTCCTCTGCCTAATATTGACAACTGGCTATGATTGCCAATGAAATATCCATTTCAATATATATATAAATTTAAAATGAGTTATTTTACTACACATAATACATTTTACACAAGTAAAAACAAGTAGCCTTGAAGTTAAAATCAGAAATTAACATGTTACATTTTTCGCATTAAAGACATTGATATATTAAATTTATTAAAGTGCAAACAAATAATATTATAATAATGTGAAAGGCTTAAACCTTCAAAACCTGCAACTTAAACATGTCAACGTACAGCCAATCAGATGTAATAATAACTTTCACGTTATTATAATATTATTTGCTTGCACTTAATAAATTTGATATATTTACATTTGTTATTATCGTTTCATTAGATTTAAAAATTGCTGCATAGTAAATCGAAAGATTTCACATTGTTTATTTATATATAATATTTAGTGAATTCAATGTGAAGCTATTTTAAATTTCACACTCGTAGTTCGAAATGCTTGAGTCTGGCTTATTCATATATAAATTGAGGCATAGAAGAAGGTGGGTCCCATCTTTTTCTGATAGTTCTGACTTGTGTTTGAGAATTGAGAGGTCCACGTGCAGTTATTATTACATCTGATTGGCTGCACATTAGCATGTTTAAGGTGCAGGTTTTGAAGGTTTAAGCCTTTCACGTTATTAAAGACATTGATGTATTTTTTCTCATCAAAAGTATTTAATTATATTACTGCAAAGAATCCCTAAAGTCCCACTCCAAATCTTAATTTTTGATTGTATATTTAGTCTTTATAATACTGGGTCCACCAGTTTTCATAGAACTGTTAATTAATGTAACAATTTATTTTTCTAAATTGCATTACGACTCATTAGATATAAATCTTAATGGTGATAATTTGGTTTTTATTGCCTTTTTGTCACCAATCAATAAGGCCAATGTCAATAGACTGTTTAATAGATTATTGAACAGATTATATACATTGTATAAAATATGTTTTGTCTGATCCACATAATTTACAAATTAGATCAATGAGTCTTATTCAGATATGTTGTAGTTAGGAAAATATGATTTAAAAAAATGACTGGAATATGAATCAATGATTTATTTAATAACATAATTTCTAACACTTTTATAAATGAATGGACTTTCAAATGAGACTGTGATCATCATTAATAGGTCATATTGTTATAAATTATGGGAGTTATTTTAATCTGATCTCTTATATATAGGTAGATTTAGAGGAAAATTAATGTCACTACATTTTGCCATATCACATAGTTTTATGAATTGGTAAAATAATATAATTTCAACTAATTTGGGATAATTATTTATGTTTAGGTTCCTAGAGACTTTTATAATAAAAGCTTTAATTCTATTTCTATAATTAACTATTTATGTGTTGGTTAATATCATTTATTTTTATACTAATTATGCAATTCCAAGATATATTGTATGCTAAAAGACTTGAGAATTGAATTAAATATTTTAAACTTTTATTCTCATGTGGTATTTAAGCAAATTGAAAGTATTAATTTAGTCAAAAATTATTAATGATTAATTTGTTAATTAGTAAATTGGTTTTGATCTTTGAAACACAGAAATACTAATGAAATATTTTCCCTCTCATTGATATCTGCTGTCTTCTGATACCATTGTTTTTGTTAAACTTTATAATTTCTTTAAGCATTCTCAACAAAAAAATGTTAGATATTTCTCTAGAAATTTATCACTGATGAAATTAACTTCTGCAAGCAGATTTATCTTTCTTCCTAGATTTGGGTCATAAATACTGACCAATGCAAGAGAAAAAGAAAATTTATGGACAATGCCTTTTATTACCTGATCTATTAGGGAGAATCTCAAAAAGTTTTTTGATGCTACTATATTTTTTTATATAATTTATAAGTCCACATATAAAAGTTGAATGTAATATTACCCTTTCATTTAGCTAAATAATGAAGATAAATATAGGGAATTTGAACTCAGACTTTCAAGCACCCATCAACTATCCACACTATCTTATACAACTGATACACATGACCACACACATGTAGAAAAAATAAATAATCACCAATATATATATTTCATGTTAAACAAGCACTCATCAGGTGGTCCAGATTATCATCTCCCACACACATATATAATCAGTGCTCAGTTTATATTAAGATAGCAAATCTTCACACTTTAATGGACAGGCTTCAATCTACTCCAACCTCCAACTTTTCAGCCATCAATATCATTGAAAATCTGATGATGGAAAGCCAAATCCCATGCTGATGCCAACATTATTGCCAAGCCCATGTTGACCTGAAGTATCTTATCCATTTAAATACATAGAAGAGGGATAGGCAGGATACAAGCTTATGTGTAAATATTTGAAAACCAGGCACTCTTCACAAACCTGGAGCTTTAATTGTAAATATGGGGGATTTGAACAATTAAAGCTCCAAGTTTGTGAAGAGTGCCTGGTTTTCAAATATTTTCTAAATAATGAAGGCAAACATGATCAAATGTACCTTTGAAATCAATCTTTACTGTGATCACATGTTGCAATTTCATGATATGCCAAGGTAGTATTAAATAAATAAAATAATAAACAGGCATTAATTTTGTAGTTAAGATTTTAGCAAACATTTTAGCATTGTTATAGGGTTTTGTTGAATCATTAATGGACTAATGATTTAGAATGCTCCAACTATAATAAATAATATTTGCTTTTTAATAAGTGATCTATGCACATATTCCTGAGTTAAGAAAACTTGCTGAGTTATTGGCCATCAGATACCATATGCATTTATATGAATAAGATATAATATTTGAAAATTGTCTATTGTTCAATCATGTTTTAAAGCAAAATTAAAGATAATTGTGGTGAATCTGAATTTTTCAATCAGTTCTCTTTTGAATGATTATTATCAGACTATAGATATTTGAAATATTTCCAAATTACATGATTTTTTTATTAGACCCTATAATCTTTTTTGTTTTTGTTTTTTAAATATGAAAATTCTCTCTTTTAATATGACCATGTCTGGGTTTGTTCATTGTCATAGGAAGTAAAGCACTGGATAACTGAATACACTTGTGTCTGCTTATATTCATAAATATATATTATACAATTTCTTACACTAAATGTAGGGTGTTAGTTTTTTAGATTATTGTTAACTGATAAGGTTATCTTTTTTAATATGTATGAGATTTTTTTTCTAGAAAATATTATGTATGATTACTATAAATCAAAGTTGGGAATATATATATATAAAACAAAAACAAGTTATTCACATAACTTGCTATCACTTGTTATTTATGATCAATAGATGACGTTTTACCAAAACCACTGAAACAAGTGTAAAATTTGTTTACATAAACGACAAAAGAGTCAGAATTAACTATCTCTTTCATTTGCTCACCCTCAGATCAGCTGATTTCAAGCTATTTGCTATCATCAGTGAAGGATAGAGTTAGAAACTAGATCTAAACACTGACTCCAAGTGTTTATGCAAAACGTTTCTATCAGTTTGCAAGTGTGAATTTTTCAGACCAGTAAAGTCTTCAAACTCAGCCTAACAAGCCAGATATCTATATGGGTCTGATCTCAGTTCAGTTTCACCACATAGTCAAAGTCTCTGCAATATATATCATTGCAAGAAAACTTTAAAGGTACATTTATGAAAAACAAAAACAAGTTATTCACATAACTTGCTATCACTTGTTATTTATGATCAATAGATGGCGTTTTACCAAAACCACCGAAACAAGTGTAAAATTTGTTTACATAAACGACAAAAGAGTCAGAATTAACTATCTCTTTAATTTGCTCACCCTCAGATCAGCTGATTTCAAGCTATTTGCTATCATCAGTGAAGGATAGACTTAGAAACTAGATCTAAACACTGACTCCAAGTGTTTATGCAAAACGTTTCTATCAGTTTGCAAGCATGAATTTTTCAGACCGGTAAAGTCTTCAAACTCAGCCTAACAAGCCAGATATCTATATGGGTCTGATCTCAGTTCAGTTTCACCACAGAGTAAACGTCTCTGCAATATATATCATTGGAAGAAAACTTTAAAGGTACATATATATATAATCCCAACAATTACATCAATTATTCAAATCCTAATTACAGGTCATGTATATAGGAATAATTCTAACAGTCTGGAATAAATCTAAACATGGTGTTACAGTTGTAGCAATGTAAACATTAACAAAAGCCACTGAAAAGGCCAAAATGTAATATGAAATTAAGTACATAGTGAAAATCATTGAGTAATTAAGAACACTGAAGATAAATTAATTTTAATAGTATATGGCATATCATTATGATACAGAGGATAATATTGTTAATCAGAAATTTAATGATCAGTGAAGACTGATAGTAGTCATAAGTCTATTTACAAAATGTACATCAAAGGAAATAAGGGAGTCAGCTCAGTAGCAATAATTCAGTAGAATTAAGTTTTCACACAAAGTATAAACAAACTATTATTAAAATTAGCATGAGTACATAAAATTAAGACAATTTCAGCAATCAGGAAGTACATGATCATAATATCAAATACAATCAGTTTATAAATTTAAATAAAAATATCAGTTCAATCATAATTATATTAGTAAGCCAACCAGGGAGCATCGGTGGCAAATGCCAACCATATCCTCAGCTGGCTCCAAGTTGGTCTGCCAACCAAGTTATGCAAATTCTTTTGTCCATTTTTCTTGTTTTACTGAGCAAGCTAAAATAAAATCTTCAACCGGATTGTCCAACCCTTTCTCAAATATCATTTTGTATCTTGCTGTCCATATAACAAAGTTTATATATGTCACAAGTCTAATCATTTCAAATATACCTTTCTTAAAGGCCAACATTAATGTTCACAGGACTGGTCAGGGCTGGAAATTTTCCCCAGAATAAAATTCTGAAGGCAAGTCCACAAATCACATTGGGAATGTATATGATCCATGAACTCCTCCTGTTTATTGCAAAGGGGGCAGATGGTGTCAATTTTGTAATCTTTACAATGGCATAGAAAGGCCCTGGTAGGGAGTGCACCAAGGTTAATTTTCAACAAAAAATATACATATTTTGGTTCAAGCATCAGGTTTTGTCCATTCCACAAAACGAGGAATTCCCACTGGGAGTAAATTAACAGCCCTGGTACTCCCAAAGATCTTTCATAATATTAAACATAGTCTTTAATAATAATTTTTCACAAATTATCAGCATTCATTTGTAAATTTAATGGATTTTTTTTTTAAACTTTGAAATGAAATTTGTTTCTTTTATGATGTTTGGTATTAAATTCAATTCTATCATATTAAAATCAATAAAAAATACTGTTGTGATAGTGACTTTAGGGTTAAACCAAAAATTAAAGAGAAACGATTTGATCAATCAGTGTTCTGCTATTTGAAAATAAATTTGCACTTTTTTTTTGGAAATATCTTATTAATGTTTTCATATTATAAGAAAATAAATATTGATTTAATTCTGTAAGGAAGGGTTGCACTTTATAATTAAGCTCATTTATTATGATATATAGTAGTATTTTATTTGATCAAGTCTTTTTTCAATCCCTCTCCCCCTCTGTGATGGTTAATATGCACAGACATTAATTTCAATGTTTAGAATATATATATATAATTTCTGGTGCTTCTAATATTGATCCAATTATGTTTTTCTTTATTCAATAAAAAAGCAACATGTTTTGCAGGGAAATTATATTTTAAAAAGAGTTTGATATACCCATAGTTAGATAATATTTATGAAAACATTTGTAAGCCAATAAACATCACATGATCACCATTTCTTATGCTTGCTCTTAACTGCTATTAAAACAGGCAAAACTCTTTATATGTATTGTCACTCAGTGCAAACCAGAGTAATCAATGGATTTCCAGAAAGCTTGTGCATAAAATCCCCATCTAATGCCTACTCATCCACTTACGAAGGCCACAAGCTAGAAACTAGTCTGGGGATATTGAATGAGTAGGCAGGCACTGGTTAGGGATTTTATGCACAAACCTTCTGGCATCCATTGATTATTCCGGTTTGCACTGAGTGGCAATACATATAGAGAGTTTTGCTTGTTTAAAAACATTTGCAATGATATTATGACTGAATTTTGTGTCAGTAATTTTTAATACTGTATATGTCAAAATATATTTTTATCAAAAATCTGATGAATTTATAAACATTAAATCAGGCATTTATCTCCATAATATTAAGGGCTGAAATTTTTATACCATTATTGGTCATAATGTGGGATAGGGATACTTGTCTTTCTAAAATTGCTTTGTTTCACCATCAGGGTTGCTGGATTTATTTATTTTTTTATGTTATGATATTATTTTAGGAAGGTTTGTTGATTTCTTTGATATTAGTTCAGCAATGAAAATAGGCATTGACATCTTTTTGAACCTTTTTATTTTGATTTATGAATAGTTTTGTTTCTGATAGAATAAGTAGTGTTAAATGAATTATTATGAATGAGCTTTCTTTAACTCTTCTATACTTTGCCCTTATTCTAATTCCATATCAATATTGTTCTCTTTAAGGAATTCTATATTAATATTACTTTTGACCACAACAAAAGGCCACGATGAATTAAAATACCTAGGGCAACTCTGCTTAATTTTGTCAAAAAAACCACATGATTTGGTATGTAGCATTTAAAACAACCAGATAGTCTCCCTTTGCTGTTCACTTTGTGTGAGAATTTATTAATTATGTGTGTGTGTGTGTGTGGTATACATTCAATTATAGATTTTTTTTTCATTCTTAAATGAAAACCAAACTATTTGTTTGTCTGGTTTTGTTACTTATATTAATTATTGCATGTATTAATTCAAGTACCTTTGTTATATTTTGAATTGTTATAAGTTCTTAGGTACATAATAATTTCATATGATATTATGCATATTTTATCCTTTTTAAGCCATTAAAAAAGAAATTGATTTTCAACTATATGATTTTTACAAGATCTTGACTTATCTCGGATAATTTGGTTTTTTTAATGTGTGTTTGCTCTAAAGATCCAAAATAAAGCCAACATATACTCCTTTAATCATATCGGACATCAAAATTAAGTCCTTTACTTTTTTCTTATGTCATAGCATCGTCCAGGAGGTGAACCCACAACTGTCTGCAACCAACTACTTGCTTGCAATGCGGCTGCGATGACCTCTTGGCTAACAACGCTTGACAAGTCTATTACTTTTCTATCTTTTTTTCAATAGTTAGAATAAATGTTAACCAATATAAACTTTTTCTAAATAATTGATTAAATTTAATATTGTAAACTGAGTAATGCTGTTATTTGTTTCAATAGAAATAATTCAAGAGTTATTCACTATAAATATAATTAATCAATGAATAGATAATAGGGCCAATTGTCAAATTAACTTCTATTGCATTTCATTCAGAAACTACCATTATTTTTAAATTACCCAACTTATGGCTGAATAAAAACCAATGGATCACAACTCAGTTGTTTTCATTTCCAATGAGATACCTGGATTGTAGCTAAGCAATAAATCATTGGATTTCTTACTAATTCACTTTTCTAATTAAGCATGAGCAATGGAAAAAAACATCAACCAATAGTTAAAATTGTATTTATTTTGTTACATAATAACAGTGTTTAAATACCTTTTTTTCTTATCACTACAACTTCATTGAATAGATTTTTATATAATGAATGTACTTTTTACCAAAATACCATTGCCATGGTTAATCATAATGGATTTTTTTTCAATACAAATTGACATTATAATCATCAGAGAATTATCTTTGTTTTTTGAGTTGTCTATGTATACATGCATATGTTGCTTTTAATGATATGTAATTAATATTTACTAAGGCAATAAACCTAAAACTTGTGCGGTTAAAAATGCGATGGTAGTGACCTCTACAGGTCTTAACCATAAGCTTATGCATTGGAAGAAAAGAGGGGAATGTGTTCGCATTTGTTTACTGAGATGATTATATTATTTTATGAAATTTGTATTGGTAACTTAATGCATTATTAAAGGATTAGATCATCAATTTGTAATGTATTACATTTTCCTGTTTTTTTTTAATGTAATAAATAAACTTATCTTTTTTTAAAAAAAAAAAAAAATTCACAAATAAAGAAAAAACTTTTAATAAATGATTTTTATTTTACATTTATAAATTTAAAATATTTCAAAAATTTATCTATTCAATAATTTTTTTATAAATTAATTAATACTTAGCGTAAAATAACATTCATTTACTAATTTCATATTTTTCACATTCTTAATGATGATTTAATTATTATTTTCAATTGAATCTTGAATGATACATTTATTTTAATTAATATTTCATTTTTTTAGATAACATTTATTGTTATCGTTTTTTTTATTTTGCTGACTAAGAAGTTTCTGCTCTTTGAAACATTTTTTTTGTTTATTATTAAGCACTCTTGGGCAGCATACTTAATTGTTCTTACAAATAGATGTTTCTTTTACTAAGCTTTAAAAATTTAATTATTTATTATTCATAGAGGGGGGAGGGATGATTTAACTTAAAATTATAGAAACTTAACAATTGGGGAATTTATAGCAAAATTTTCCATTAATTAACATTGGCATCAAACCACTAAAACTTTCAAAAAAATGTTTTCTGTATTTTTGTTCTGTATGTATTGTAGGCTTATAAATAGTTGAATTTCTTACTCTCAGTTATAAAAAAATTAATTATTCAATAATTATATATATAAAAACATTTTCATGAATTTAAATTGAACAAACAGGACATTCACAGTAGTAAATAATGTTAGAATCTATATTTCAGTTGTTTTTGTAAAATTAAATACGATTTGAATTAATGCACAGTACAAAAATGTTTTTTTTTCTACTTTAAAGTATCCTCATGGACTACATTTTTCAAATTATGAAGCTATAACATTGCATAAAAGTCAAAGTCTGCTACTTTTTGAATTTATTCAGCTTTAAACATATTTATTTCTAAATGCATGCCTAGAGTTGATATTTCGATGCACATATCTGAAGATTGATATTGATGAAACATTCCAAAAATAAAATGCAAATTTTTTTTTCATATGTCATAGCATCGGCCGGCATGCGAACCCACAACTGTCTGCAACCAACTACTTGCTTGCAAGGTGGCTGCGATGACCTCTCGGCTAACAACCCTTGACAAATAGAATGCAGATTTTCATTAACATTTGAATAAAGTTTTCTTTTATTTTATATTCTGACATTAAATGTGCAATCATTTTAAAAAACTTTTAGAGGATCAAAGAAAAGCCTAGCTGATTTTATCAGAGACTTACTTTATCTTGAAACTCATTGTAATCTAAATATAACTGAACGACTAATAATTTTTTAGATATACTGCTAAGATGTATAAAATAAATAATTAGAAGGATTTGAACTATCTCAAGCAGCCAGTACACATGACCACACACATTCATAAAAGATACATGATCTTCTTTATATGTATTTCACGCAGAACCAGCACTCATCAGTTGGACCAGATCATAATCTCTCACACATATATACAGTCAGTGCTTGGTTTATATTAAGATAGCAATTCCTCAAACTTTAATGGACAGTCTATTCTTTTTCACATGTGTGTGATTATGTGTATCAGTTTCTTGAGATGGACTGGAGGATTCTGAGTTCAAATCACTGTAATTATATATACAAGAAAACATTCAGTATAAGCAAATTACAGACGGACAGTTGAAGAGTTGGAGTGTGGAGTAGATTGAAACCTGTCCATTAAAGTATAAGGATTAGCTATCTTAATATATATCTGAGCACTTATGGCATATATGTGTAGAGATGGTAATCTGGACCAACTGATGATTGCTGGTTTAGCGTGAAATACGTTTATTGGTGATTATTTATCTTTTCAACATATATGTGTTCAAGTGTATCAGTGTTATGAGATAGAATGGAGAGTGGTGGGTGGTGTGAAAGTCTGTGCTCATATACCCTATATATATGATCAATAGATGGAGCTTTACCAAGACCTCCAAACAAGTGTATTTTTGTTTACATAAACGTCAGAGTCAGAATTTACTGTCTCTTTCATTGCCTCCACCTTCAGATCAGCTGAGACCTCCAAACAAGCGTATTTTTGTTTACATAAATGTCAGAGTCAGAATTCACTGTCTCTTTCGTTGGCTCCACCATGCCAACGAAAGAGACAGTGAATTCTGACTCTGACATTTATGTAAGCAAAAATACGCTTGTTTGGAGGTCTTGGTAAAGCTCCATCTATTGATCATAAATACAAGCGATAGCAAGTTTACGTATATAAAACTTGTTTTTGTTTTTCATATATATATACTGCCTTAAAATGAATAATTGAAAAAATAACATTTTAGGAGACATTAAATTATTAAATGTTTCACACCAACAATTATTTAACTTGTAAATATATTCATGTTAATTTGAGGATTGTTTTTTTTTTAAAAAAACTTATTCTGAGAATAGTTTAGCACATTGGTTTTCAATTCCTGCAGAGTTTTTTCTACTCTTTTCTAACTTGTTAATAACCTTATATTAGATATTAATATTTTTATTTGTTTTATTTTGGTATTAATACTTTTAATATTTATAGAGTTTTCTACAAATATTTTGACATATGTCAACATAATTATTCAAAGATTAAACTACTGAAGCTTAGAATATTTAACTTATACTTACCAGATATCTAAAGGACAACTGTTTCATGCAGATAACCTGACTTGCGGTATTAGTTGCATGATTTTGATGAGAAGACCAATACTCATATCTAATCGTATTGAATTATTTTAATATACCAGGCCTGAAGCGTTTTCAATATATAAATTAACATTTTGTAGATATTTTTCAACTTTTTGATTTAAATAACTTTATATTTAAGAAAATGTTATCCTAAGCGAATTGTTAACTTCCGAAAATTATAAAAATATTTATTTTTAATACTCAGTATGCTATAAATACTTGCAGAGATTTCAATAAAATTAACCTATTAAAAGCATTTATCAAAATTGTTATTAATTATATTAACTGAAGTGTTTAAGTAGAAATAATAAATGTCATTTGTGTGACCACGAATTATCCACAATATTCTATTTGTTGATGATATTTCACCAATTTGTTTAATGCTTGTGAAACTTTGTAAAAGAGTTATATAAAATAATGATTAGTTATATTTTTAGAAATAGAAAAAAAAAAACTTTGATTTTTGATATACTCACACATCAAATCCAATTATATTCTTTGTATTTTATCTCACTGTTTACTTGGTTAAGATTTATATAATGTTTTAGAATTCAGTTTATTCTAAAGTCTCAATATTTTAGTTGCATATTAATCGCAATTATTATTTTTAAAATGTCACACGCGCACACATATATAATAAATAATATGTATAAATATTATGAACTAAATTACAATGATTAATTAATAAATTGTACTTTTTTTAATTACTATACGTTTCATAAATAGTGCTTCACGCTGCCAGCCATACCAAACAATAATTAAAAATAAACATTTTATAGAAAATTATTTCGAAAATTGATGAATGTTCATTAATTCCCGTTTATGAATGTTTAATTAAAACAAAATTTGAAACATATTAAGGTTTCAATTGGTATTTTTATAGATATGTTTATATAAGTATGTACGTGCACGTATTTTCTTAATGTTAAAGTAATAAATAAAAATCAGAATGAGTAACTCCAAAAAGAGCACTGTCAAACAAGGACAATGTGAGCACATTAAAAATGATATATATATATAATTTTAGCTTCAGAAAGGAGTTTGCTGTTATTTAAAAGGAGATCCTTTGATTCCTCCTTGATACTTTAAAGGAACCAAACAGACAAATTCTTAATGTCTACTTCATACGTTCTTGTCATTGCAACTGTTATTACTACGTGATTATTCATATAGTATATAAACATGAATGGACTGCTCATCAATGCATTTTAACTAGCTTGGTAAGTTTATTGGCTTTTTACCTCTGAGTTTAAGATCAAAAAACAGCATGGTCTTTCTTCTCAGTTGTCTTATAACTCTTAACTGATATATCAGTTGAATTTTCTTGAAGGCAGAATAAATATGTATGTGAATGAACTTCTTTTCTAATAGATATTTACACTTATGACAGATAAAACCAAATCATAGCCCTTATTCCCAAAAGGCTGTAAAGTCATCAGCTAAGGCAGCCATTGGCAGCCAAAAGTGGAGAGTGGTAAGATATTCCTGATGAGGATCCAGATGGTCATTTAATGGTAACTTTTTATTTATGTACTTCTAACTGCAGATCACTCTCTAGAGAAGGAAGATTGCAAATATTGGAAGAACTGTTTAATATTATATGGGATATTATTGAACTTGGTGAAATTAGAAAAAAGGTGATTAGACAATTGATTTAAAAAGTGTCTTGTATTGTACCACAAAGGCGCATATACTGGAAGTACAAGTGGAGTAGTATTCATGATAATAAAAAATGGAAGAACAACATTGTGGAGATTGATGATGTATTAGATAGAGTGGTAGGTATGATACCAAATGTAGATAATTCAGATTTATACCCCAATGAGTTCTCATTATGATGAGGAAAGTAGAGGATTTTTATATGGATATGCAAACGACTTTTGATCAGATCAAACAACATTTTAAATTGTCATGGAAGACTTTAATGCTAGAATTGGTAAACAATTGAAAGATGAAAGTACTGTAGGTAAATTTGGTTATGGTGATAAAAATGAGAGAGGATATTGTCTTATGGAGTGTTCACAATAAGAAAAATGTTATATTATAAATTCGTTTTATGAGAAAAATGCTAACTAGAAATGAACATGAAACAACCAAATGAAGGTAGAGCAGAATTGTATTATATTTTGACTAACAGAAAATATGTATTTCAAGAATATAATGTTCTCAATAAATTCATCAAGGAAGTGATGATTGGTTAGTGAGATGTAAGATACATGTTAATGTAAAACCAGAGAAAGAAAAATTATTAAGAAAAATAGTATTCACAGTTAATATTCCTAATCTTTAAAAACATTCCAATGAATTTAAATTAGAACTTGAAGATTTTGAATATGATTCAGATTTTAATGAAATCAATAGGAAAATAATTGATACACTTTTAAAAACTGCAACAAACATACCTGGTACAAAAAACATCAATTGGCCAGTAATATTTCTACTAAGATGATATATGAAGAAAAGAAAGAGTTTGAAAATATATTAAAATGATGCATTAAGAAGGATTAAATATCTAGAATTTTGTAAAACATGGTGTGAAAAGGAATTGATAATGATATAAGAAAATATAATTGTGAATTAATAAGGAAAGCTGTAGAAATGGTACCAGATATGACAGTTATTATCACACATTTATGTTATCCCTATTCTATTTGTATTAATCTATATGTCCTTATGAATTCATTAATGTATATAACATAATTCATCTTGCTTGATTATCATTTTTTTTACACATGTATTAGCTTATATTTTATACTTGTTTCCTTTGTACAATATATAACATTGATTTTGTATTCAATAAATTATAGAGAATAAAGAATAAAAGTCTCTAGAGTATAAACCAACATCATATTGGTAGGGAATTTATTTCAGTAATAAGATAAAAGGATGGAACTATTTCTAAAACAAAAGAAATGACATGTGAAATGTGTAAAAGAGTTCTATTAAGAATTATATAGCAATAAAGAACAAAGAAAAATACTTCCTATAATTTTAAAAAAAGAAGTGACAAATGCAATTAAATCTATTAAAAAGGAAAAGCTTTATGTAATAATGGATTTATAATCGATATCTTAAAAAAGCAAGTGAAGAAATAGAAATTTTTTTGGCAAAGTTATATACTAAATGTTTAAATGATAAAGATATACCAGATGATTGTAAGAATCCAGTATTAGATTAATATTTTAAAAAGCTGATAAAGAAAACATTAGATATTACAGACCTATCAGTCTTTTAATCAGTTCTATATTAAATTTGTATCAAGATAATTACAACTCAGCTACAACAAATTTTGAATTTTAATTAATCAAAAGAACAGCTGGATTTTTAGTTTTAGTGCAGTTGATCTTATCCAAGTATTGAGCAAGTTATAGAAAGCACTAGTAAATACTATTTGTCATTATGCTTTGGATTTTGTTTATGAAAAGGCATCTGATTCTATAAGCATTTCTTAGGTGATTAAAGCATTGAATTGTCAAGGTATAGATTCAGCATATTGTCATTTTCTGAAGAATATTTATAAAAATGCAACAGCAACAATTAGATTACATAATGATTCTAGGGATATTAACATTGAGAAGAATCTCCAAAACTTTTTACAGCTTTTTTTCAAAAAGTACTTTGTGGATTAAAATGGGATGCCATGGAAGTAAAAGTAAATGGGCATTATTTAAATCATCCAGATTTTTCAGATAATGTAATTGTTGTTTTTTTTTTGTTTTTTTTTTGAAAAAAATGCTTTAGAGCTTCAGGAAATGTTGCAAGAATTATCAAATGAAAGTAAGAAAGTAGAACTAAAGTTAAATATTAAAAACATTTAAGTAATATTCAATAGATTTTCTCAAAAGGAGAAAATAAAGATTGATAATGATATGTTAGAAAAAATAACTACAAATACTTTAGTCAGATTAATATCACAGCTGGAAACATAATAAATAAAATTAAAAAGAATTAAACTTAGTTGGAGTGCATTTGGTAGAAATAACTTAATATTAAAAGGAAATATACCTATGTGGTTGAAAAGAAAGGTTTTTAATAAATGTGTTTTACCAGTTCTTGCTTATGGATCTGAGACTTGGACACAACAGAAAAATAATATGGAGACTTCAAATCACTCAACACAGTATAGAAAGATGCATGTTAAAAGTAACAAGAATAGATCCAAAACAAAATACATAGGTGAGAAAACAAACAGATGTTAGTGGTATCATTGAAAAAATTAAGAGATTGAAGTGAAGTTGAGTTGAAGATATTGTTAGAAGAACTGGTACTAGGTAGAAAATTGAAACCTTAAACCGGAGGCCAAGATATTGTAAAAGACCTATAAAAAGATCACATGTGAGATGGATAGTTGAAATAAGGAAGTGTGCTGGACTGATATGGAGAAGAGAGAAAATGGATAAAACTTGGAGAGACCTTCATTATGCCATGGATTCATAATGATTGCAAATGATGATATAATTTCCATTTTATTGATTAATTAACAAAATGCTGTGACAATTTTAGCCATCGTTATATTTATTAGATTTCTATGCCAATGCAAAATAACATTTGCATTAGCAGATCCAGGGTTTATATAAGTACAGCATATCTAGTAAGTTTTAAAATAAGTATGAAATCTAATATATTCTAAAAATAAATAATATTTCTACATAGATAAAAACTGAGCTATATATAAAATTGACAGTATTTTTGTCTAAAATGTAATATTTAACTTTATTTAGAAACTTTCTAGTTATACAATGACCACAAGCAAACTAAATGAATACAAAGTGTACTAAAATTTACTAAGAGTGTTCTGTTTATTAGAGAATAAACTAAAATTTACATATAATATTGGATAAAATGTTATATTTAGTCATATTATTTTAGACGAAATGGCTTCTTTTATTCTTTAGTTAATAATGGCTAGATAATTATTTGAATATCATGTTTGGATGACAATTTAGGCTCTCTATAGTTCACTTACCTGGAAAAAAACCTTTAAGAATGTTTAGAATTGAAAAACATTCCTAAATATTGCTCAGACCAGATTTGAAAACAGGTTATATCATAGTATTTGGAAATGCTAACCATTAACATGTGGTTTTATTTATATACATAAAAATATGTACAATTAAAAAAATGAATAGATGGATGTCTGATCAGATTATTCCTGAACTATCTTACTTGAAGCATAAATAACCAAGTTTAATTGTTCTTTTCTCATTATAATATAATATGTTATTCGTTAAAAAAAAAATGTGAGAAAAAAGGCAATCATCAATGTATAGATTAACACCATAATCAAAATACTGAATATGAACCAAACTGTTGGAAATTTTTTTTGGAGAATTGATATTCATATGATAATTAAAAATTGATAATGATTTGAAAGGATATTCAATATCAATAATAATAACTTAAGTAAGGATGAATCATTATTAGACAAATATTTGAAGAAAATGCCTTAAATAAAAATTATTTAAATGTATACTGCTTGACATAGAAATGTACCTGATCAGGAAAAAAAATTAGTAATGACAGGTGAACATTCAACTGTGAATTAGCAGATAATATAAATCATAAAAATCAAGCTTACTTAATAAACTGTGAGATTGTCATATCCTATTAAAGAATTACAAATGATTAAATTTCAAAGAGTCAAGTGGTCTGACTATACAATTGATTGTGCTTGATATCATTGGTTGTAGAAAGCATTATCGATTATAATTTAAAAAAAAAACAGATGCAGATAGTAACACAACATAGCCACAAGCTATTGTAGAGTACATCAATTTGTGAAATTTATGATAAATGACATTTTTCTTACTCTTTGGATGAAAAATCAAAGATTCTCAAAAGTAATTATTAACTCTTGATGGCTTTTACAATGGTATGATCAGTAATATAAAGAATATTTGTTATGATATAATAGAAGAGCTGGTTTTTCAAAAAAATGTCATATTCAAAATCTAGGTGATTTAAATCATCTCCATTTATTGAATTTCTTATTACAATAGAATGACAGCCTGTTAAGCTAATTGCGCAGACGCTGTGAGAATGTTAT
This sequence comes from Epiperipatus broadwayi, assembly GCA_028023455.1. NCBI lineage: Eukaryota > Metazoa > Onychophora > Udeonychophora > Euonychophora > Peripatidae > Epiperipatus > Epiperipatus broadwayi. Next base: position 4,059,685 of record JAQFVV010000044.1, on the reverse strand, counting down.
TAATAAATGAATACCTCCGAACAACCACATGATATAGTATTTGTATAAGAGTGAAAAGGGTAAGAGATTCCTTTTTACTCTTATACAAATACTATATCATGTGGTTGTTCGGAGGTATTCATTTATTAATAACATTCTCACAGCGTCTGCGCAATTAGCTTAACAGGCTGTCATTCTATTGTAATTATAATCGCACGCAAGACGTTATAAAATAAATGTTTATTAATGTATATGAATTTCTTATTGTAACTCACAAAATATATTTTATAAAACTACTTTAAAAAGTTTTAGAGACCTTTTCAATCTCGATTTAATCATAGTTATATTCTGGTAAATATTCTTCAGAATAACATTTATTCCAATTCCTGTGAAAATGTTTATAGAATCAAATGCTTTTTCATAATCTATAAATCCAAAGCATAATGGCAACTCACATTCATCATTTTTCTCTATAACTTCTTTCAATACTTGAATGTAATTCATTATGTTAAACCACTTTTAAATCCATCTTTTTTGATTGATTTGAATCCAAAGTTCACTATAGATGAGTTATAATTATTTTGATAAAAATGTTTGTATAAAACTAATAAAAAGACTAATAGGTCAGTAATTTCTAATACCTTCTTATCACATTTCTTAAATATCAATATAATTATTGTAACTTTTTCAATCATCTGTAATATTATTTAAATATTTGGGGTACAACTTTGCCAACATTTTTTTTATTTCTTCATCTGCATTTTTCAAGATATCGATAATAAGTCCACCATTACCAGGAATATTTCTTTGTTCATAGACTTAATTGAAAGACCCACTTCTTAATATAAAATGCTGGTCAACTTAGAAGATATAATAATTTTAAAAGAGTCATTTTTGTTTTGTTTTTTATTATTATAAAGAATTCTCTATAAAACACTTCCATATATTTCATAATATTTCTCACTTTAGTAATAGTTCCATCTTTTGTTTTATACTTTTGAGACTAATTCTCTTCTGTAGCTTTACTTGCAATTCATAATTAATTTTCTTAAATCATTAGTAACTCATTTTCATACCAATTTACAAAAATCAAGCTACTAAACATCACATGATCACCATCTCTTATGCTAGCACATAACTGTTATTAAACAGGAAAAACTCTCCATACAGCAGTGCCACCCTGTGACAACCAGGGTAATCAATGGATGCCAGAAGGCTAGTGCATAAAATCCCCATATAGTGCCTACTGATCCAATATCCCCAGATTAGTTTCTGGCTTGTGGCCTTCATCAGTAAGGAGCCTTGGATCTGAGAGCACTGCACCTAGATCTTAGGATCTCATTAGTCTGGTGCAGTGCTCTCAGAAGGCCACAAGCCAGAAACTAGTCTGGGGATATTGGATGAGTAGGCACTAGATGGGGATTTTATGCACTAGCATTCTGGCATCCATGGATTACTCTGGTTAGCACAGGGGAGTACTGCTGTATGGAAAGTTTTACCTGTTTAAAAATCAAGCTATTGAATTATTGTCAGTGGATCATTTTTAAATATTTGTTATTTTATTCATAAATGGTCTTATCTCATTTAAAAATTTGCTGAGAATTGCTGCTTTTATGTGCAAGCAATAGTTGTTGCTGTTCTTAATAAAATATCAGTTATCTTCCTTCTAATTTCAGTTAACTTTGAACCATTTTTGTAATCTGTTAATATTTTTAAACAATTAGCAAGTTCTAATTTAAAATTAATTTAAAACCATTGGAGTAGTTCTGAAAATAACAAATATGAAAAGTTAATACTATATTTCTTGATAATTTTCATTTTTCTAGTTTCACATTAACATACAAATTACATCTCCATAATCGATTATCACTTCCTGTGTAGAATTTATCAATAACATTACTATCAGGAGAATACATGATATTCTTAAGACAAAGTATAATTCAATTATGCTATATATCTTCATTTTGAAATTTCCATATTTATTTTGATTTAGTAGTTTCCAAAGAAAATATTTATAATATACAGTTATTGGGTGGTTTTTTTTTTTTTACAAACTCCATAAGTCTGGGCCATTTCACATTTCTATTACCATAACCACATTTGACCACAGCATTTTCATCTGTCAGTCATTTACCAATTATGACATCAGAATAAGAACTTATTGGGTTATAAATCTAAATTATCTGCATTTGGTATTTTCAATTAACTTCAATATCTAATCTTGCCACTTTGTTTTAAATACCATTAATTTCCATAATATTCTTCCATTATTTATATATAATGAATACTTATTAATTTATACTTCCAATATTATAGTAAGGAACATGTCCAATTTTTAAATCAATATAATCTTTTCAGTTTTCCTTTTAACTTTGCATAATTCAACAATGTGCAATTTAATTTCCACTTCATGCAATCTTTTTTCACTTCAAAGTTATCTACAGTTGTTGAAACTTAAATAAAAGATCACCATCAAGTGAAATCCTATGCTCACAATTGAGGGATTATTAACATCCTCAACCATTATCTGACAATTTCTATCTTGATTGACACATGGATCACAATTTAATTTTGTCTGTCATGTTTGTAAATATCTATATAAAAAAGATCATTCATATGCACATTTTTTCTATTTTCAAAAAAACACAATTGATATTTAAATTCAATACTATCAAGTATCTGATAAGAAAAGCCATGATTTTTACCTTAAACTGAGAAGTAAAATGCCAATAAACTGACTATAGTGGCTGATATATTTGGTAAGCATTATATTCAGGTTTGTACACTATATTAATAATCATGTAATAATAACATATACAATAACAAAAACACATGGAATGGTCTTTAGTAATTTTCCATGCTTGATTTCTCTGAGATATCAAGGAGCCATTTTTTGATAAATCACAAACTCCTTTGTGCAACCATATATCTCTAACCCAAGTATATTTATCCAAAATCAAATTAAAAATTTACTGCCATTAACTTTTTAATTTGACAATAGTGAATTTTTAATATGATGTTGGCTGATATTGATTTGTTATATTGACTAATTTAGCTTTTGGGCTTTAATATAATATGTATATTGAGAAAGATTATGGAAAAGCCACAACTCTATTATTTTACAAATTTTAGATTTATGTAATTATTACTAGACTTCTATAAAACTTTTATTGATATTATTACAATCAGGTAACCACATGACAAACATGATTTTATTATTACTTAATAAACTATGACTAGTCCTCATTGCAATATTTCTTAAACTAAGAAAAAAATATTAACATTAAATATAACATTATGCATTTTTAGTGATAAGTACTCTTTTAAAAGATCAAACGAAAATATTAAGATTATATTTAGTATTCTTTATCTTTCTTTTTTTTTAGGTGAGAGGTATTGATATGATTGTATTTAAATTAAAGCATTTTTTTTTTATTAAAATTCGTTTCATTTACATTACAAGCTGAAAGTCATTTGTTTATATGAATATATGTATAAATAAATAATTATTTGCATATTTCTGAATTAATTTATAAATGAAATAGATTTTAGCATATACGTTCCATTATGCTCATAACTTGGTGTATACATCCTAATAAAAAAATGAAAGTTTTTCAGAGTAAAAATTTTTTAAACAAGCTAAGAATTATTTTATATACTTTTCCTATAGACAATGAAATAAGGAACTCTTTTATTGATCAATAAATGAATATTTGCTATTACTGATTAGAATGTAAAACTGGAAATAAAAAAAAATTTTTTTTTTTTAAAATTGTATGTTGACTTGTTTTATTACGTATCAATTTATGCTATACAATTTCTCTGTAAACTGATATGAAAAGATTTGGTTATACTGTTTTACCCTTTATTGTAATCCATGAGACTGTTTGCCTTGAATACGATTGGAAACACATACAATCCTTCTCTCTCACAAAAATAATATTATGGGTATCCAATGCCATGATAACTAATCTATCAAGTGTACATTTTAAATGCTATTTTTTATGAGCAGATTGGAATACTGTTTGGAATAATATAATAATTTTTATCTCTCTCTGTCTTTTGAATATATATTTAAAAAGAAAAAAGAAATGGAGTAATTATATGCATAATAATAAAGGCAGAAACGACATATTAATCTTTAACTGAGTTTAAAATTTATATCTGGAAGATGTATCTTGGGTGCGAGAAAAAAAATTGAAAACAAAACAACAGATATCATTGTTATTATTGCAAAAATGAAGATTGAATTAGAGCTGGAATAATAGTTTGACTATCACAAAAATTTTATTTAGATATTTATTTTAAAAAACTAGTAGTGAATGATGTGTCAGAAATTAAATGAAATAAATATTTCAAAAGAATTTAGATCTGAACCAGGTAAAATTTGAAACTTGTCAGTTTTAATCAGATTTGGGATTTTTTTCATGAATTTTATTTCATAACAGATAATATTCAAACATGCAATATTGGCTAATAAATGGATCAATCGTTGGTGGCCGAGTGGTTAGCACAGCCACTTTACAAGCAGTTGTCCTGGGGTTCGCTTTCCTGTGACGCTTTGACACATAAAAAAAATGGGCACAACTCTTCTTCCTTATAAGCTAAAACAAGGATAAAAAGCTACTCAAAATTTCTCATCCATTATAAATTTTATTAATATCTTCTCTTTTAACATATCTCCATGAAAGAGTTATTGGACTGCCTTTTGCTGTGCTCTATAGAGTGAAGTATTTATAATTCCTAATTTGAAACATGAATAACTTTTTATCTTATGAAAAAAAGTGAATAGATTATATGATGGCTATTCTAAATTACTTATTATGCTTGAATATTAATGATTTGTATATTTATGTCTTTATATGATTTACAATATTTTATTTAATTAATGTTCAAGATTAAAATTATGCTTAGAATAACAAGAACGTCAGAAAACATAAATCTTATAGAAAATACATAGTTGTTAATTATGTCACATTCAATTATAATTATAGACTGATTGGAATAAATATATTATTTAAAGTACTATTTTTAATGCTATAATTTAAAATATTCAAATTATCTGCTTGGTTTTCAATTATCCCGGTTGTTGCACAAAATTTATTTGGAGTTCACCTATTAGATGTTAATATTCCATCAGCTAATAATTTCTAATGAATTGAGAGTAAAACTGTATTTTAGATATTTGATTCTTTAATCTATTAAACAAAGAAATTGTTTTTCAACTACTTTGTGGTTTTTATAAGTATTTGATTTATTGTGAATCTATAAAGAACCAATAAAAATGTATATTTACTTTTCATTTAATTTGTGAAGATATCTGTGTTTGTTTAAAGATCAGAATCAAGCTAATGTTTCTCTATTCCTATAATCTTTTCCAGCATCAAAATCAAGTTATGTACTATTTTATCTTTTCTTTTACAAGTGGTTACAGTAAATTTTGTTGATAGAAGCCGAACTAAATAATTTTATTATTTGCTTTAACAGCAGTAATCCATTGTATTTCTTTATTCAAAAGCTATTTATTGTAAGTATAAATAATCAATACCTAGCATATTATGTCCCAAGCAATAAATTATTAAGTTACTTACTGATCCACTCTTTCAATACTCTTAAAATTATTTATTTTTTGCCAAACTAAATTGATAATCAACCAAACACCCGTCAAGCATTGTTAACCGTGAGGTCATCGCAGCCACCTTGCAAGCAAGTAGTTGGTTGCAGACGGTTGTGAGTTCGCCTCCTGGCCGATGCTATGATATATGAGAAAAAAAAATACATCTTTCTTTCTTGAGCAACGTATGTGTACACAGATGCATAGTAGTTATATATGTTTGTGTTCATATTTGTTTGTTTTTTAAATTAATTATGTTACTTTATGCAATTTGTATTGGCAATCTAATATATTGTTAAAGTGTTGTTCTAGCGTGACCGTAATTGTATTACATTTTCCTGTTATGCATAATTTTTTTTATTGTATGTAATAAATAAACTTGCCTTTTATACTTTTAATAAATGATTCGTATCTTTTATTTATAAATTTAATACATTTTAAAATGTTATTTACCTATTCAGTAACTTTTTCTACAAACTAATTAATAATTAGCTTAAAATAACATTCATTTACTAATTACATATTTTTTTTAGAATCTTAATAATGATTTAATTATTATTTTTAATTGAATTTTGAATAATATATTTATTTTAATTAATATTTCAATCTTTTTTGCTAACTTTTGTTTTCATTGCTTTGTTTATTTTAATGGCTATTAATTTTCTTATAAACAAATTCTTGTTTATTATATTTTATAATTGCTTGGACATTTGCTTTGCATAACACGCTCTTATCTCATTTTCTTTTTTGTTCCATTAATAAATTTCTTATGGTAAACTCTAAAAAAGTTTATGAAAGTATCTAATCATAGGATGTTTTTTGTTTTAATATAACTGAAAAGATTTTTTTAAGAATATAATAAAGTTTAATAACTAAACGCTATTAAAATTTCTGTTTAGTTAGCAAATCTGTAACAAATTACTATCGAAACTACTTAATAAATAATTCATTTTTCAGATTCAAAAATTATTTAGTAATACCAGTTATTTTCAAGCTTCCATTAGCTATCCACTCCATTGTATATAACCGATACACATGACCACACACATATGAAAAAGATAAATGATCTCCAAAATAGATACTTCATGCTGAACTGGCAAATTATCATTTGGTCCAGATCATCATCTCCCATATATAATCAGTGCTCAGTTTATATTAAGATAGCAAATCTTCAAACTTTAATGGGCAGGCTTTAATTTTATTCACCCTTCAACTTTTCAGTCTTACATATTATTGAAAATCTGATGAGGGAATGTTCAAAGCCCTCATTGATGCCAATATTGTTCCCATACCCATGTTGACTTTAAGTCACTCTGACCCCTCACATACGCCTATTTAAATATACGGAAAAGGGATAAATAGAATTGACTGAATCTTAACATTTGAATACAACCAGACAGCCACCCATATATCTACCCCATGAGTATTCCACCAGACATTTACTAGCCTAGAAAATTTATTTTCATGAGTATATATATATATTGATGGAATCAACATGACTGTTCATAGATGTAAATTTAATTACCACAGCTAGATCAAAGATAGAGATTCTTATCTAGAGAAACAATTGGGAAGCAGATAATAGCAACAAATGTCAGGTAATGAATTGCTGACAATATGCTTGTTTTAAAAAAAATATGTGGAAACAATAACTTAAATAAACCTACATATAATATATATATATATTAATACAAATAAGTGTTATTCTGGTATAATTACAACTAATACAAACACTTTACCTACTTGAGTTAGTTTATTATCTTAAATAAATCACTATTTTAACATAAGATCCATAAAAAATGAAATAATAATAAAAACTTCCTTAACTGGTAATCTTATATGTGCATGACAAGTAAATAACCCCCACTCTTCTTTTTATTTATGCTAATTCCTATTAATTCTTCAGCTTATACAAAATTAATTTTCTTTACAACATGAGTGCAGGATGATCGAACCTCAAGCCACAAGAAATAAAATATAATGATATAATAAAATTCTAAATGACACAAATTATATAATTAATAAAATACATAGAAAGCTAATCCAATGTTTGACCCATGTAATGGTAATCTATTCCTAGTTCACAGTACATACAATTCAAAAGTACCACCATAAGTCAGGTAGCAATATAACACCATGATTCAGTAGTGTTTGTTAATATACAGCAATAACTATGAAAATAAGCCAAAATTATTAATGTTAAAGAAATATATATCCAGTGGGCTTACAATTGGGTTGTCTTTATGCACACATACTCCAGAATCAATTATATATGCAAATATACGAAATAATGAATTATCAGCTTGAAAATTTACTTAATAACCAGTACATTGAATGAATACAATTTATTGGTATTCTTCCTTATCTTTTTTTATTTAACAATGCTTTCACTGACAACAAAAATTGCGATCATTAATATTGTCAAAGAAAAATATTTCTTAGATAATAATAAAAAAAAATCTAAATATATAACATGTATTTTACTCTCAACTGTATAAATTTAAAAGGTTCATCTTATTCATCCTTAATTATATTAATAATATAGCTTAATAACAAAATAAAGAAAACACTTTTCTCTATAACAGAACTATCTACTGTGGATTAATATAAAACAAGTTATATAAATTTAGCTTAAATATGACCATTAATAAGACAGTATATATATTCAATAATAAAGAAAACCAAAATAATATCATTCTTGGTTTATTGAGTTATGATAAAGTTCATATTAATTTACGGTAAGTCCAGGATGAATAGCAAACATTTTCTTTCTAGAGAAATTCTGAAATGAATATGTAATTTATGTGGATAGTTCGATCATGATTCCCATCACAGATATGTTGAGAATCGTCTCTTGTGAAATCGATATTTTATCAGTGCAGGCAGGCAGTTTTTTAATTAGTTGGCTTCACACGAGGATAGAGATTATTGGTCAAAGAGAGAAGTTCATTTTTAAAAGATTAACAATGCAAATGGGTTAACAAGATTCCTCAAGTCAGCTTTTTGGGTCATTCTTGACTAATTTATTTCAGCTGTAGGGATAATGCAGGCAGTGAATTTTAAAACTGACTTCATTAACTAAAACAAGTTGGAGTCTCTCTGTTCTTCTTCTGATGTCAACAATAATTTTTTGTATAAAGTTCAGGAAGCTTTTATAGAGCTCCTACCATTGTTCTTCTCTAAATCTTCTCCACCCAGTAACAATTTACATAAAATAATTTCAGATAAACTAATATTTTTGCACTATAATTATTGAATTCCAATATAATTAAGATTTCTTTATGACAATGTCCAATGCAAGGAAATTGCAAATTCCTCAGATTCATTATCATTAAATAGATTAAAATCAATTTACTTATATTAAGCATTGCCTTTTGATATTTACAAAACTTCATATCAGAAATATTATAAAAATAATTACAAAGTTTTTTTTGTTCTCTATTTAGCATTATGTTAATTAAATCTTTTTTCCTATGTCAAATGCGTTGACTGGGAAGCAAACCTGGGGAACACGGGAAGCGAACCTGGGCCAGCTGCTTCAAAGGTAGCTATGCTAACCACTAGGCCACCAATGCTTGACTAATTAAATCTTTAGTTAAAAAAATTAAATAATTTACAATTAGTGTGCGTGCATGACCTATGACATACCACCATTATAAATTACAATTAAATAGTAGAAACATAAAATGATTAAAATTTTAACTACAATTAAATCAACATTAAAAAAAATTAACTTTGAGACCTAACCAAGTGTCTCAGTATATACTGAACTTAGATATAATTAGATGTAAATATGTGAAGCAGTTGATCTGATGCTCAGATCCTGCTTCACAGCCCACATCCAATCTCCTACCACCTAACTGTATTCAAACCCGCCTTTACGCACGTATATACATAGCTAATAATATATATATTTCTTTTGGTTAGTATTATAACATAAATAATGTAAACACGTATGTATTTTAATTTAAAAATATTTTATTTCATAATAATATTCTCATGTGTATACGGGTGTAAATAATAAATATCTATATATTTCAGTGTAGGAGATTGTGAATAAATTAATAATTATATTATATATATAAGGTATTATATATAAAACGTAATATTTTTTCATATATAATTTTGTAGCCAGAAATGATGCAATCTTGTTAAGAAGTCTCTCAAAAAACAATTACCCGGAAGATCCCTTAGATTAAAGTAAAAGATTACGAATTGGTAATAATAAAATAAACCCATTAGTGGAAATTGTCCATGCTAGCTTGTTTTAAAATCATAAGATATATTTTAAAACAATCGTTCGAGAAACTGATAACAAACTTGCATTGTTTCAAACGTCTTACTAGATAAGAGTATCCAGTCAAACTATTCCAGATGAAACTTAAAGTGCTTAAACTGCCTCAGGTCCAGCAGTAGTTGCTAAGTTACAGCTTCAAAATAAAAGTATATATACTGCTGGATTTGAATCCATGGAGAGGAGACCATTAAATAACTATGCTGCTATATACATTCCACGCCAGTTTTAATTCTCACTCAATGTGTCGTGAGTAGGAAATTTCACCTTGTCCCTCTGTTCTAATATGCTGTTCCCATGAACGAAGCTCTGCATCCCGTACTACTGAACTTTATGTATATTTTTGCAGTGAAAGTGAAGTGCTATCTCAAATAATAATGCTACCCTAGATCTAGTGAAATAATACCGATGGACTGATTCCTAGTGAAACGCTCTTCCAAATAATCAAGATAAAAGAACTTTGACCGCTTATAATTCCTAAATCCTGCCTTCTCTGTAATATTTATATTTTAAATCATCTATATTAAATGTCTTCAAATATGTATTCTATAACTCTATATAACTAATCTATATTAAGCCTCCTATATAATGTTTTTCTTTTCTTTTATTTCCAAGCGGCAAACAATTTTCATTTACATTTATGTATGTATATTTTAAAATAAATGCCAATAGTATTCTAAAATCACCAGCATATAATTCATTTTCGTTTCCCCACCCATCATTTACTGAGTAAATAATTTATAATTTGATCAAAACAAGTCTTATTTGACTTGCCCAGGTGTTCGCGATTTTAGATAAATAAATTAATTATATTTTTCATGTTTACTGTAGAAAAACAGATTTGACGTCTGTTTTTCACATTCTCCTTCCTAAATAATGCGCTATCTTTTATGCTTAAATTATATTATATATGTAAAACCCATCTTAGCTATTACCACCACCCACTTATTTTGTAATAATTTATATATTTTCACAAGGGCATTGATTAACCAAAATTGAGATTTATTAAATGTGTAAGAAGCAATGAATAATATTAAGTAACATAATGTAAGGGGGAGGGGGATCTTAACATCTTAGTTTTATATTTAAGTATAATTATTACCCATGTTTGCTTAGTAAAGCCATGTCATTACACCGAATATTTCATAATTTATGGGCAATAAATACGTTTTGATAATCTTTACTTTTTAGAATTATATTTATATTATATCATTAAGTGTTACATGCATAAAGGCATTTCATTATATATATGTTCATGCTTCTTTCTCACATGGAGGCATCCATGAAGTTGGGCCCCATCGTTGTTCACTATGTCCTTAAACCAGGCTGTAAAACCACCCTGGGGACATCCTTGGTCTTATGTGCATACTTTTTATGGGGAGCGATCTGGGAAACCAGCCCAATAAAGTCATTGCCAACCACTCTTCATTATCCATGATTAATCTGTACCTCATTCTAGGGAATCTTGGACTCTTTCGTTTGTCAAACCGACCCTGCCTATGTTTGCAGAGGAAATCAGTCAACTTCGTTCTTCGAATTCGTGAAGCACACTCCAGGATCCATAATTGGACCATCCCAATCAGCTGCCATGCACACACCACCTTTCAGTGTCTTATTAGTCACCAGAAGTATTCATAAGCCATAATGAAATGATTTCTTTAAACAGACATATTTCCATTAGTTTAATATAAGTATTAATGCGATAGATTTAGTATCGTTCATATAATTATTCATTACCCATCTCACGCATTAATTATCTATAGCTCCAAATTAATAATCATATTGAATGTAACCAAATATAATATCTGCTTATAAAATTATTGTTTAAATTAATTAAATGCTCTTTTCATCTCTGGGGGCATAATAATATTCCAGTAATGTATTCTAATAATGCTAATTCATTAAATCACATATATATATTATTGGCATAGCCGCAAATATAATGTTATCATTAAATATGAATCAAACACATATATATATAATACTCACGAGGCTAATATCGGCTAAATAACACGACATAGCGGCTAAATAACACAACATAATTTTGTTAGTAATAAATCTTAAATATATATATATTGTAACCGCCCCACTCGATGGCTTCCGTGCCAAAAGCACATTAAAGTCACTCCTATGAATCTGCTGTGTTCTTGCGTCTGGGGGGTTACATAAGGTTCGGTGAAGATAATTTCAAACACATATACACGTACGCTTTTATTTATTTATACATAAATTCGGATTGAATCCAAGTAGTAGGCGCCAGGAGAACTTTACAAGAGTCTGCCACGTATGTGCATAAGCTCACTCAACTATATCGCAAAACATGCCCGTGCATCACTCCAGTTGGAAGCAAGAAGCGAACACAGCCAATATCACCTTTCAAATTATATCTCATATGTGACCTTTCAATTGCGATCAATCCGACTTATCGTATTAGGGCCCGCCCTATATCCCACAGAACAAATCAATCAAAGCTTAATATTAATCTAAGAAAGGTATGGTAATATAAACATAAGTTTAATCAAATCCCAACACCAAAAATATCAAATGCATTCATTCATAACAAAAAACAAATTGGATCACTCCAGCACTCATTCCCTATCATATAAATGTGAGTTGAAATTCCAATCAATCAATAACAAAATACTAATTAAATAAATGGTTTATTTTAATCTATTTAATAACAATTTTATGCCAGTATATGACTGGCAAGCCGAGATAAATTAACTATAGAATTAAATGAGACTTCGCACATATATTAAAGGATGTTTATTTGTAGACAAACTTATTCTGGTTAAGTTCTTTAATCATTCATTTATGATCATGAGTAATTTTATCATTTAGCTAAATGTTTTTCACTAGTTATTGTTTTTAAAGTTTATCTACTCTGGTGCATAAGTGAGTATGATTAATTTAAAGATAGCTACCTGTGGAATGTAGACAGCCAGTAAGAAGGATCCTGAGCGATGATTTCTTCTTTAACTAAGCATTCTGGCAATTTGCGAGGTCTCAAAAGCGTGTGTGGTCCTTAGGTGAAGTTTCTCCGGTGTTACGAGCATCCTAGGGGCAATCAGCTGAATGGAGCACGGAGGTCCGGCAGTCAAGCTGCGAATTTTAGGTTCAGCAACGCATCTCCGTTATACTATTATACGAAAGTTAGATCTTATTTCTCTGGTAAAGAAAACTTTCTTTACAAAATCAGCAACTTAATTATTCCAAGCACATCGGTGATTCTCTTAATTCCTTTTCTTTTCGCAATTCCCCTTGTAATTTCTCTCTTCTCCTGCCCTCACACCTTGAATTTTTTTCATCCAATCTCCCTCTTGCACCTGTGAGTCCCTTCATCCAATAGGCCCATCGAGTATTAACTTAATTCAGCGATTTCTGGGATCGTTTGCACCACTTTGGAATTTAACTCAATTTGGCCATTTTTTCAGGCATTGTTTAGCTGGAGACAGAAGTTTGGGTTGTACAATAGCAGTGTACACTTTTTCTCACTTCTGTTTCTAAATTTGGCTTATTTTATCTAGACCTTACCGACATATATCCGGCTTATTGTTTCATTTTTACTAACTTTACATTTACTAATTACCCCCCATTGAAAATAATTTTAGATCGCTTGGAATTTCAGAACATGTTGCAAATTAATCAATTCATTTTCTCTTTTTGTTCAAACATGATTTAAATGACTTAATAAAATGTCAAACCTGTGTTCAATCATTCATCTTTCTTTTTAAAAAAAAAACAAAAAAAGCAAACTTACAACTAATGATTACATATTTATTCTCAAAAACAACAAAATAACAAAAAAAACTCTTTTACTCTTATTTCAATAAATTTGACAGGTACTCTTATATAGCTGCGATCATGCTCTAGAAATGGGTGTTTCTCGTCCATTATTAAAGCAAAACCTTTTTTTTTAAAGTTTTGTACCTGTCATTCATTTCGTCAATTGCATATATATTTAATCTAACATCATATGCCTGGATTCAAATCCCATGTAACGCTATTCCGTTACAATATCAACTCGAACCATTGCTTTCTTTTAGTTAAGATAATATATCAAATTATTACTTATGCTAAATATGACTAGATGATCTCCGCTCAATACATAATTAATATTCTAGGTCGCAAGCCTTCATTGCTCATAAAATATAGCTAGTTATTAAGTTAATCTATCATAAGTTTAGCCTAGAGTCTTTTTTGTGTCTCCGATGATCGATGCCAGCGGGTGAGAAGTAAATTAATCGATGTCATCGGGATTGTTGCTCATAATGTTATAAATCTGGGAAATAGGCAAATAGGGCAGAATTCATGAGTGTTCCTGACCTGTGTATCTTGCACATGATTGGATTCGAGGTGCTTTTGCCTAGATGCTAGATCTTGTTACGTGAACATACAAATCCGACCGGCACATATGAGAGGTCAGAGTGACTTAAGGTCAACATGGCTATGTTGACAATATTGCAATCAACCAGGGCTTTGAGCATTTCATCATCAGATTTTGAATAATATAGATGTAATTAATAAATAATCACTTTGTGTCCATATTTGTAATGAGTAAGATATATATATTTCCCACAAATAAAATAATAAATTCATAAAGCAAACGAATAAATAAAGTGCAATAAATAAATAATATTTGTTGAATTATAAGACAAACTTTCACATTTATATAATAATATAGATTGTAATGAGTCAAGAGGTATGATATGGCATAATATATTTTTGATGTGTGAATATGAATTATAATCATGGTCAGGTGATTGAAGTCATAAAATTTATTTTTTATTATGGTAGAAATCTAGAAAATTCAGTACTTCTATGCTATATTCTATTCTATTGAATATTCCAATGAGCACATTCTCTCCTTCTAATAAATCTTACATGGATCTGCATATTATGAGTCTCAAGCTAATTAAGCAATCATTCAAAGAGACAGTAAAAGAGCCTACATTTTATATGTGCAATGTAATTAAATTTTAATAACAGAATAAGTATTGCAATTATTATTTTTGTTTACAAGGCATCATGTTTACACGTTATACAGTCAAAAATATCAATAAAAGAAGATAACTGTCTTGCATTGGTGATCGAGAGGTCAGCGCGACTGCCTTGCACTTGCAGGCAGTTGCCCGGGTTGCGGGTTCGCATCCTGGCCGATGCTATGACACTTAAAAAAAAAAAAAAGAAGATAACTACAGATTTTTTTTAAAAAAAATTATTGCATGTTAACACGACCAACATAAAGAAATAAATATTAACATATATTTTTTATTATTTGTGAATGTGTGTATAAATAATTCTAAATATACTTATTTAATACAATTTACTTGTTTGATGTGGGGTGTTTTTTGATTTTCCCTTACACACACGCATATATATAATAGTATCGTTTAAATATGTTTCCACGAATATTCATAAAGTATTCCAAGTTTTTTTACTAAAAATATTTTTATATGAATTATTTAGTCGAATATTTCAACGTTTCTACTAAAGAAACAACAAAAAGTTTTTTTCTCTCTCATTATTATGACTTAAAAGTATTTACTATTATTGAATTGCCAGAGAATGTTAGTCTTCATAAGAAAAGTACAATTAATATGATTAAACTAAGCGATATGTCTGTCTATGTACGATATTAAAATTTGTTACTTTTTGTATATTTATCTGTAATTAATTCTATTAACAATTGTAAAAGAAAAATGCTATCATTTATAATCAGGATCTATACAATTTTATTTATGCATTGTTGGCATATTTATTGAATAATAAAAACTTTACATTCCTACCAGATTTACTCTTTCCACCGTGTTGAGATAAAATTCATTTAGCTAATGAAATATTTGTACATAAGATGGTTTGATCCTTCACCCATAATTAAAAGAAAATTATTAATATTAAAAAATGGTATATTAGAAACATGGAAATGAAATATATAATTAATTTCTCACTCTTCACCAAGTACACTACCAATAAATAGTACAACAAATGGTATGTTAATTAATGCTACTAGTTTACTACACAATATCATCTTTAATTTCCACTATTATATATATATAATATCACTCATTCAAAATGTGTGGATTGTTCGCCAAATTTATATGTATATGTATTAATAAAAATTATAAGAAAGAAAAAATATTAAATTGTGGTATTTGTCAAGCATTGGTGGTCGAGAGGTCAGCGACAGCTGCTTTACAAGCAGTTGTCCCGGGTTAGCGGGTTCGCTTCCCGGCTGATGCTATGACACATGAGAAAGAAAAAAAAATTAATTATCAAAATCAAATATTATCTTATAATCCGATGCATAAATATAATTTTACTTTACTTTAAACAAATTTTTATTAGGCTAAACAAAGGTTATATAAAAGGACAATAATAATGAAAGAAAACTGTTATATAATTGGTTGTTAAAAGAGACTGGTATAATTTTGAAGTAATTAATTAATGGCCAAACAAAATAATTTATTTGCAAACTTAATGTCGGCATTTTGTTTTTAAATTGTTATTGATTTGAAATCAATAAACAATCAAATCTATCTGCTTTAATGTGCAAAATGGTTTTCTGAAACTAATTAAATAACAAAATGAACAAATTATTAAATGGTAATAACAACAATAAAAATCAAATTATTATGATTATTCCCGAAATAAAGTCAATGTTTATAAGGTCCTTCTTTGATTTTTAGATATTTGTATAATAATTTGTTAAGCTGTTTTTAATTTCATATCTACATAAGTTCCTATTTATATTTTTGTATTTAAGTCCTATTGATATATCAAAAGTTAAGCATGCTTCAAAACAAGCTAGCATCACTCCCAGACCATGTTCATCCAGGACTTCATGGCATTCCTCGCTTCATATTAGCTCATCTTAGCCAGTTTACCATACCTATTATACTCAAAATGATAGATTATCTTGCAGAAGGTAATAAAAACATACCCAATCTATACCCAATAGCCATGGTACCTTTTCTCAAGAAAAACAAACCCCCATCAGAACTCTCCAGCCTGAGACCCATTTCAATGACCCCATTATACTAAAAATCATAGAATCTTCAATCAAAGACAATATCCAAGAAAGTATTCTCAAGTACATCTCAATATTCCAAAAAAGGATCTTCCACAACTCTAGCCATGGCACAGATGAAAATCGTGGTTGACTACCTCAGAACTCACAGGAAAACTAAGCCAATTGTGGTTCAGTTAGATGTTGCAGCTGCATTTGACTCAGTCAGAATTAATATGCTTCTGAACACATTGATAGAATGTGATGTTCCAAAGGCATACCTACATATCATCTACAACCTTCTACAAAACCGTCACATAGTTATTTCTCTAGATGGTAAAATCTCAAGCAGTTTCAAACCAACACTTTCTATACCACAAGGATTCCCTTTAAGTGCATTACTTTTCATAGCCTACATCAATCCCCTCCTGATTCAAATCCAAAAGCAACTTCCAGGCATTTATGTCCCCAGACTAAAAAAAGAAATTGGTCTCTTCATGTATATGGATGACATTTGTGTTATCTTGCCCTCCCCAAAATATCTTGTCTCCCTAAATAAAATCCTTGAAAATTACACAACTAAATACAAACTTGAGTTCAACCTCCAGAAGTCAACTGCTTGGAAAATTGCAACTGGAGAAAAAATACCAACCAGTTACTTGGGCCAACCTCAGAGCTTCCTTGGGATCCCCTTTCACAAATCATCAAATGCCATCACCAAACATATACAAAATGAGCTACTCCAAGCTGCAAACAAACTCACAATATCTCTTTCCAAGGTCTATTTATCCCTACATGGAAAAGTGACCCTACTAAACATGGTCCTTTTCCTCAAAATCTGCTATAATCTTCCAGTTGTAAAATTCACAAAGGGTTTCCTCAAAAAAATTAACTCTATGTGCTCCAAACTTTTTTGGTGTCAGAAGACAGTTGCCATCAGTCTTGAGGGAATGTGTTGCCCTCACTTGCTCAACTGAATGTCACTACATTCTCCTGAGACCTTCATACTGCAGAAAACACACAACCTTATTTACAAACTAGTTAAAGCAATTGTCAATTTTGAAATAACAATGCCTGTAAACCCCACTGACAGGCCACCACCTTGCAAACAAGATTGGCTCTCTTATATAGCTTCACACTTTCACAAATGCATGAATTCAACAGCAAACATGTATGCATCCAAAATAAAATATTGGGATGTATAAACATCAACACACAAATTGTCCAACTCCCAAATTAAGCACAACAAACAAAAAGATAATAACTCAATTTAAGTTTTGGAATCTTGAACCGAAATTTCTTGATTTTATTATCAAGATAAATCTTGATGCACTTCCCACAAAATGGTTCCTGGTGAATAGACGAGGGTTCAGTAATATTGATCCCTACTGTCAGCTATGTAGGTGTGATTCTGAAACTTTTGATCACATCATAAATGTGTGCCCCTACTTCAGCAACATTCGTTACCTCATCCAAGCCAAATCCAAAATCAGTTATCAAATGATTACCTCCATTCAGCGCTGCATTGGCACCAAAACCTTTGCATGGATTAGGCTTTCCACATTCCTAACATATTCCATCTGGTTAGTTCGGTGCAGGCTAGCATTTGATGGAAGTCACATAGATGCAGTACAACATTTTATCAAAACTATAATCAGAATCAAAAAACAAGATGAAAGCCTGTCATCACATTATGCATTCACTGAGACCTGGATGCTGTTTGAGCTCCCTGCACCGACTCCATAATGGAATAAATGCATGTTAACATCCAAGAGACTTCTCCGCATTAACTGCATATGACAGCATATAGGCTGGCTTTCTGACATTCACACCCATATTATTTCTAGAGTCAAATTATGCAATAACCCAAGAAAATGTCCCATTACTAGCACAAACAGCTCCATAAAACACTCAAACTGTCATTCAAGATGACAGATACTCCCACTAACATTTGCAGAGACATCTGTTATCAAGTACAAGTGATATAACTATTGAACAATTTGTTTTCTTGTGATATAACTATTGAGCAATTTGTTTTCTTGTGATATAACTATTGAACAATTTGTTTTTCTGTATAAATGTAATTTCATAGGTTTGTTAAATAAAATTTTTTGGAACAACAATAAAAAAAAAAAAAGTTAACTTAAATGCATGAATAGAGTGTGAGTTCATTATAATGATTTTGCTATTCATTTCTGCAAGTGGGAAGTTTACCATAATGATGCTTGCTACAGGGTTTTAATTGTTTCACCTATGGTAAGTGCATTCTTTAAAGATCTGAAGATTGCCATTTTCTCCAAAAAATTGACAGATGAAAAATACTTTCATGTCCTCTCTAGATTTTTTCAGGGATATTATAATGTTTTTATTTAAATTTCATAACAATAGATTTTATGGGGAGGGGGGGTAGTGAAACCTTGTCTTTTTAAAAATTCATTATTTTAATGAAAATCGATTCTGTTTTGCTTCCAGAGAATATGTATATTTACAAGTTTGTATTTTTATTTGTATATCAGAAATTATAAATGATTCTTTCTTAAATATAGAGTTTTATATTAATATAACTCAAAATTTTATTCTGTTCTTCATTTGAAAAAAGAGATTTAAAATACTGACCTATTTTTAACTAATAAAGAAATATAATGATAATGATCTTTTATTTTGATTCCTTCTCATTATATTTATATACCATCTTGTGAAAAATTGTTATACTATTCAATATATTTTAAAGACAAAATTTTGATTAACGTTAAAGTAAATTATTGTTTTATTCATCATCATCATCATCATCATCATCATCATTATTATTATTATTATTATTATTATTGTTGTTGTTGTTGTTGTTGTTATATAATTAAAATTACCCTAAATTCAAAATTAAACAAAACTAGCCAAAGAAAATAAATTATAATGCAACAATTGGTTTCTCTGCCAAAAGTATACTTCTTAATGCCAAATAACTAAAAACATATCAATGAATATATAAAATATAGTCACAATTTCTAATTATGTCCTACACTATCTTTAATATTAAAAAGAGCTCTTAAACAAGTTAATTACTTCAGAATCATTAATTTTTAATAATAAAGACTCTTGAATTTTTTTTTCTTTCAAAGAAGACAATTTTAACATCATCAAAACTAATACTGTGGCCTGTATCTCTTTCATAAATATATAAAGCAGAATTAAGCTATTTATTTCTAACCCTACTTTTATGACTTTTATTCTTTTATTTAAGTTCAAACTACTCTGACCTATATATAACTTCTTACAAAAATAAGACATAATATACACTACTCCATGAATAGTTTTTCTATCAAAAATCTCCCTATTATTTAATAAATTACTCAAAATAATATCCCTCTTCCAAGCAATCTTTTTATTTCCAAACAAATTAATATTTTTATTTACAATTCTATAAAAATCCATTTTCATAATTAGAATACATTTAATATAATTAAGATTTTAACTCTAACTAAAGTGCCTAGATGTCAGATAGTATTTGTAATCCAAGTAATTGGCAAAAATACACAACAGAGAATACTTTTTCTTTATAGAAAAAAGTACAATCATCTCATCAACCAATCAATTTTCAGTACATATATTTCTAAGACATCATTTTCTATGACAATACAGCTAATCTCCTTTATATTGAAATTCAATCAAGCTTTTGCTTAAAAAAAGTTAGAAACAGTGGTTAGTAAATCAAATAAATTAACTTGCACTGAAATGATTTATTAGCACAAAATTTGAAGCAGCTAAAAGCAGAAAATTTAAATAGTTGCATTTTTAATTGACAAAAATTCAAAAATTATAATGTGAAAAGACATTAAATAAGTAGTTACTTAAGAAATAGATGCATTTAAAAATATTACACAAAATAAATATTCTAATAAAAATTCTATTAGAATAAAAAAACTTTCCAAATCAAAAATGTGGTTGCACAGAATATAGCAAAATTATCGTAATGACTAATATGTCATGTTGTGGAATAAAACTATTCTTCACATATATGCTATATGTACTTCCCTGTCAATAAATGTTTTAAAATCATAGTTGGTCTATCTATGCTTACAGAATATTCTTCATATAACCCAAATTGTACTGACCATGCCTAAATTAGGGCTTGAACTTATGAGTTTGATTTTTAAATTGCACAAATTCAGTGTATATATCACAGAGAAGAGAATGTTTGAGCTAAGTACAAAAACTTTTTCTATAACTAAATAACTTTTGGAAAAGCTTTGATCAACATTTTTACCATCCTTGTTTTTTGTTTATCATTACTAAAGGTATCAACTCGTTTTATCATCAATTTATTTTTTCTTTATCTAAACTGGACAGAATTCCTGATCTTTATATAGCATTACCTATCTTCTTTCTATGATAGCAAACTTCTCTATTTATTTCCAAAAAATCAGTTTGTCAAACTGGATTATATTGGACTACTATGAAAGATGTTGTTTCACTTTCCACTGAATCATTATTGTCTATAAAATAAAAATGAGAGAACATCTAATGTTTAATCAAAAATAAAATATTTGTATTTTATGAAATTCAAATGAAAGATAAAAAACATTTCAAACTCAGATACATAACATACTTAATAGTAAACAAGATGCAAATAATAACTTAATATGTAATGAACAAATCCAAATACAGTTGTTAATGATTAAATTTAACCAATTGAAACACTACTAAAGTTACTTCTCTTGAACTCTGACTACTAATTTGATGTATCAACAGTAATAGGTGCATAACATTAATAATCCACATATTCAATGAATGTAGAAAAAAATCAAGCAAAGTAATAATTTTATATATTGCTTTTGCCATTTTGGTAAGATATTTGATTTAATAAATCAACGTGTCTATGACATTATTTGAAATTATTTAATAAGAGAAATGATAAAATGCTATTTAGTGTTCAAAATTTTTAAATCTCATTATTTTTAAAATAATGATTCATACCCTTGATTTTGAAATAATTATTACAAAAATTGCAGCATGGCATATGTCATTAAAGATTAAACATAAAAAAATGGTACTGACAAAATTTTTTTTAAATAAAACTGCCATTAGATACAGATAATAGAATTTTTACTGATATCCCAAATCAATTTGTGTCTGTTGCTCATAGTTAAGACATATTATTTTAAATAATGAAGTGCAAGAATGCATATACTGTCTAAAACAGGGGTAGGCAAACAGCAGCCTGCTAAGAGTTTTTATGTGGCCTGCCAAGACAATCAGAAAAATCTACCTTGAACTGAGATTTCCTTCCCATGTGTGACCAAATATTCATCTCATATTTTCCACCAGTGCAAGAATGCATATACTGTCTAAAACAGGGGTAGGCAAACAGCAGCCTGCTAAGAGTTTTTATGTGGCCTGCCAAGACAATCAGAAAAATCTACCTTGAACTGAGATTTCCTTCCCATGTGTGACCAAATATTCATCTCATATTTTCCACCAGGATGGCCACGTCAATACACGTGCACAGTGTAGATACAAAGTGCAGTGCTTTTCCAGTTGATCTGGTTAATTTCAATTTTGTCTTTGCATTAGCAAATATATACATTTCCAACTTTAGTAAAACCATGAACCTCTGAAAAAATGTAAAATCGATGATGAATGTCATGTGTTTAATGAAGAATGGACAAACAAATATTTCTTTGGTAATACAGGAAATAAAGCCATGTGTTTATTGTGCTATGAAAAAAAGGTGTTGTCCTCTGCTAACCTTCACTTCCACAAAGTGGCCCCCGATGCAGCCCTCCATCAACCTCTATGGCCCCAAGCCAAAACAATTGCCCACCCCTGGTTTAAAATATAATAAAGGGAACCATTTTTGTAGTGTTTATAAAATTATTAAAACTTTATAGGTTGATAATGTACATATTTTTAACACAAAGTATAGTCAGTGGATAAAATGGCTAATTCAAAATAAAAACCTTATATGCTATCAAAATTAAATAAAAATGAAGATTAAAATTTTTAAGACTCAGATATATGGAATAATATATCTAATGAAATTCAAGATATAAATAGAACCCATTATATATTGAACAAACCTAAAATAGCTGTTAATGATTGCACTCAATGAATTCAAATTCTTTATGTTTCTACCAGAGTATTATAATTTGATATAACATTTAATAATAAGTGCATGACAGTAGTCCATGTATTGAATGGACCTAAAAAAGAGAAATAGTAAATAAGGATATAACTAATACTCATTAATTTAATCCAAATAAAAAAAAAATACATAATGTAGCTTTGTGGTGATGATAATGTGTTTACATTTTGGTTAACCAAAAATTATTAATATAAAACAAAGCACTAATTTTTGATGTCACCAAGAAATTATCAATTACAACTAACTGACAATCCCTGAAGTCAAATCAGTTTTTCATTAAATCTATAATGAATGGTTTTTTTTATTTGAGTTTTTTGTTAAAGTAAAAGGAGTCCTCTTTTACTTAATATCCATGTTTTTATATGGATTTAAACCCAGAAAGATATTTTTATAGGTGTGAAAATGGGAAAGAATAGCAACTTTTTTGACATTCTGTGAATAATATTTTGAACTTCTCCATGGAGTTGTGTATGCTGAATTAAATATTTCCAAAAACCTCAAACAAAAGAGCTGTTATAAGTTTTTTTTTTTTCATATGTCATAGCATTGGCTGGGATTCGAACTCACAACCATCTGCAACCAACTATTTGCTTGCAAGGCAGTTGTGATGACCTCTTGGCTAACAAGAGCTGTTATAAGTTTAATGAAAAAACTGATTTGGCCTCAGGGAATGTCAGTTAGTAGTAATTGATAATTTCTTGGTAACATCAAAGGTTAAAGGTTATTTCTATTTACATAGTTATAATCTCATTTCTATTCTTTATTATAATAACAATCTATGGAAATATTTATTCAAAAAATACTAATGTGTGCATAATATGAGCAGTACTATTAGTAACACTAGCTTTAGAAACTCTAACAGAAAACTTTTATAAAAAGGTATAAATTGTCTTTTATAACAATTAACTAATAAGAGATACATAAATATTGTTAAAGTAAAATAAATATTAGACTATCAATGTGGATATTATTAATTTAAATTAAGTGTGGGCATTCTACTATTTTAATGGACTTATAAATTGTTTTGATGTCAATTATTTTAATAATCATAACAAACAGTAAAAAACTAAAATAAATCTTTTTTTTTAATTAAATATGTGTACTATGATCTGTTTATTTATATAGCATATGGATATTTTTATACAGTTTAATTATTAACTAAATCCACATAAAGGAAGCTATAGAGTATTCAATCAGAGTATAAAATCACTATTGGCTTTATTAATTTTTTTATGTCTGGCACTGGAGACGAAGATTTGATAGTCATTAATGACGTAGTTCAAGATTTGTGTTGTTCAAATTTCCAAATGTCATTGGCTGCTAAATTTCATTAAAGAAGTATAATGAGACTTCATTAAGTCAAGGAAGATTAAATTCAGGAGGTTTTATATGAGCTTTAAAGTTAGAATTCACAAGCTTCATTCAGAAATTATTTTTAAAGACTTTCCTAAACATTTAACATTAAAATATTTCAACTTATGTAATTAAATATTCAAAATAATATACATATATTTAAACACTGTGTATATATTAATTACAAATACTGTACATTAAAAAAATCGCACATTAATAATATATAAAAATCTACATGTCAAGTGTTGGTAGCCAAGAGGTCAGCGCAGCTACCTTGCAAGCAAGCAGTTGCTTGTAGACAGTTGTCGTGGGTTCACTTCCCGGCTGATGCTTTGACATATGGAAAAAAAAATCTACATTAAGTATAAAAATCACATATACTTTCTATAAACAAATTGACTCAAAAACAAATCTGACAATTGTCCTTAGCTCCATTTTTTTATTCAAATCATGATACATATATGAACTCATAGTGAGATGCAATATCAACTCTACTTCCAAATAATATAATTAAAAATGTATAGTAAAATTAAGAGATATATCAGCTCAGCTGGATAAGTACAGTAATAAAGAGGCATTCTCAGGAGTTCAAGACCATGATGATAACCAACTCTGTCCATTCATGTTTTTGAACTTCTTATGAATTTCCAAGTAATAAAACATTTGATTATTATTATTAGTTCAGCATCATTAGAAATATTACATTTCTGCAACCAGTAGTAAAAACCATATTTTATATAACAATCATATTCTTTTTATTTTTATCACCAATACATTGATACTTATTTGACCAAATTATGTTAATATCAGCTTTTTATTTTCAACAACATTTAAATATTCATTTATCAATTACTAATTTATGAAAGGTGGATTTACTGTGAAATGCCTACCTAAAAAACCAATCAACTTGTTTGTGATCTAAACATTTCCAAGGTTCGCTCGGCCTGAATTCAAATGCCTTATCATAAAAATTATAAGCATGGTAACCTTTATCTATAGATTAATATTTATTCATACTGTTAAAAATTATGACAAGTTCTTACAAATAAATAAAAAGATGTACATATATATATTGTACCCTAACCATACAACACATACCTCTCCAACTATTATGATAAATGTACATAAACTTCTAGTTCGGTTAAATCAAATTTCTTTCTTATACATAAAATTTTTACAATTCGAATATTACTCACTTCATGTCTAATATATTATATCAAGATTAATAAATTATTTAATAATAAAATAAATATAATCATGAGATTTGTTATCTAATTATTCAGTAAGGTACCCTTTTTTAACATTAAATATATACCAAAAAATATATACCTTCAATGGCATAGGAATATTACCAAACACTACTCTACTAAAATATCAATGATATTCCCATGAATCACAAATAAAAAAGAAAATTACATTTAATATTAACATTTTCTATATTAAATTTAATTATAACTCGATATTAATATTCATATACTGATTAAAATAATTGTACATCACTCCTTTACTTACATTCCTTAACTCAATCAACACCTCAGATAATTATTGTTTCTTAAAATGAATAAATTAAATTATATAATCAAATGTAGAGAGGGATTTTACTTACATCTAGCTAGATTAAAAAATAATTAAAAAACAAATATGCTAATGTAATTAACTAAATTCTCTTATAAATTGACTAAAATCTAAATTAAAATTCTTCACCAATAGTTATCACTATTAATTAAAATCCAATCATTTTTATTCTTATATGGCATACTATTTATTCAATCTTCATTATGATCATTAATTGAATTAATTAATATTTTGGATATCAAATGTCTTCAACAATCATAATATTTTTTCTTATTTATATAGGCAAAACTCTCTCCATACAGTAGTGCCACCCTAAGCAAGACAGAGTAATCAATGGATGCCAGAAAGCTTGTGCATACTCATCCAATATCCCCAAACTAGTTTCTGGCTTATAGCCTTCGTCAGTGAGGAGCCTTGGATCTGAGAGCACTGCATCTAGATCTTAAGATCTAATGCAACCCTCCAGCATCCACCTTTTAACTCTACATAACTACTAAACTATGAGAATAAAATTGAAAACACACAGATAGTTTCAATCTAAGCTCAATAGCTCAAATAGTCATATGGGTCTGAAATCAGTTCAGCACCCATACATTTTGGTGGCTTTGGCTCTTCTACAACCATAGCCACCACCTTCCTATAAGGCAGGATTGGTATTAAACCTTAAAACATCACATGATCACTATCTTCCATGCTTGCTCATAACTGTTGTTATAATAGGCAAAACTCTCTCCATACAGTAGTGCCACTCTAAGCAAGACAGAGTAATCAATGGATGCCTGAAGGCTTGTGCATAAAATCCCTATCTAGAGCCTACTCATCCAATATCCCCAAACTAGTTTCTGGCTTATGGCCTTCATCAGTGAGGAGCCTTGGATCTGAGAGCACTGCACCTAGATCTTAGGCTCTAATGCAACCCTCCAGCAGCCACCTTTTAACTCTACATAACTACTAAACTATGAGAATAAAATTGAAAACACAGAGATATTTTCAATCTAAGCTCAATACCTCTCTCTGTCTTGCTTAGAGTGGCACTACTGTATGGAGAGAGTTTTGCCTATTATAACAACAGTTATGAGCAAGCATGGAAGATAGTGAATCATATGATGTTTTAAGGTTTAATACCAATCCTGCCTTATAGGAAGGGGTGGCTATGGTTGTAAAAGAGCCAAAGATGCCAAAATGTATGGGTGATGAAGTGAGTTCAGACCCATATGACTATTTGAGATATTGAGCTTAGATTGAAAATACCTGTGTGTTTTCAATTTTATTCTCATAGTTTAGGTGTTATGTAGAGTTAAAAGGTGGGTGCTGGAGGGTTGTATTAGATCCTAAGATCTAGGTGTAGTGCTCTCACATCCAAGGCTCCTCACTGATGAAGGCCATAAGCCAGAAACTAGTTTGGGGATGTTGGATGAGTAGGCACTAGATATGGATTTTATGCACAAGCCTTCTGGCATTCATTGATTACTCTGTCTTGCTTAGAGTGGCACTACTATATGGAGAGAGTTTTGCCTATTATAACAACAGTTATGAGCAAGCATGGAAGATAGTGATCGTGTGATGTTTTAAGGTTTAATACCAATCCTGCCTTATAGGAAGGTGGTGGCTATGGTTGTAAAAGAGCCAAGGATGCCAAAATGTATGGGTGCTGAACTGAGTTCAGACCCATATGACTATTTGAGCTATTGAGCTTAGATTGAAAATATTTGTGTGTTTTCAATTTTATTCTCATAGTTTAGTAGTTATGTAGAGTTAAAAGGTGGCTGCTGGAGGGTTGCATTAGATCCTAAAATCTAGGTGCAGTGCTCTCAGATCCAAGGCTCCTCACTGACGAAGGCCATAAGCCAGAAACTAGTTTTGGGATATTGGATGAATAGGCACTAGATAGGGATTTTATACACAAGCCTTCTGGCATCCATTGATTACTCTGTCTTGCTTAGAGTGGCACTACTGTATGGAGAGAGTTTTGCCTATTATAACAACAGTTATGAGCAAGCATGGAAGATAGTGATCATGCGATGTTTTAAGGTTTAATTTTTTTTATTTCTTATCTTGTTTAGATTATGTGCAATAATTCCAAATATTTTTAATTATAACAATATATGGGTGACAAGGATGATAAATAATGACTTGGAAACAAGAAAAGAGACTCTCAACACTTGAATAGAATAAAAACAAACATTAACATTTATTACAAAAGTAATACAAAATTTAAGAAAAATTTACACATCTTACATTTAATAAATATATATATATATATATTTAACGTATACAAACTTTAAAATATATTAACAAAATATTTAGAATAAAATAAATAATTTATACTTCACTCTAAAATTATTTACAAACTAGAATATAATATATAGGATATATGGGCATAGACTTTCACACCACCCACTATTCACCACTCTATCTCAAATCACTGATACCCTTGAACACATATGTCGAAAAGATAAATAATCACCAATATAAGTATTTCATGCTAAACCAGCAATCATAAGTTGGTCCAGATTATCATCTCCACACATATATGCAATAAGTGCTTAGATATATATTAAGGTAGCCAATCTTCATACTTTAATGGACAGGTTTTAACACTCCAACTCTTCAACCGTCCATCTAATTGAAAATCTAATGATGGAATGCTCAAAGGCCACCCTGAGGTCAAGTTTCTTGTCACACCCACATTGACCTAGGGTCAATGTGACCCCTCATGTACAGGACATAATCCATTTAATACTCATACAAGGTATGGGAAGACATCTTTCCTATGTAATAACTGAAATACAGGCTTATTAAATACCTGTATCAATTTATGTAATATGTAGGGTATATGAGCACAGACTCTCACACCCTCTACTACTCACTACTCTATCTCATATTGCTGATACATTTGAATTGTTCATGTCAAAAAGATAGTATATTCCATATAATTTGTATTTTATCACATTCTAAATATTTCACAAACATGTTCTGTTATATGATCATTACTTTACCTTTAATCTTCCTATGATATTATTATCTAATTATAACTCTATAACTTAAACAAGGCAAAACTCTCCATACAGTAGTGCCACCCTGTGCCAACCAGAGTAATCAATGGATGCCAGAAGGCTTGTGCATAAAATCCCTATCTAGTGCCTACTCATCCAATATCCCCAGACTAGTTTCTGGTTTGTGGCCTTCATCAGTGAGTAGTGTATGTGTAGGCACTAGATAATAATTTTATGCACAAGCCTTTTGGCATCCATTAATTACTCTGGTTAGCACAGAATGGCACTACTGTATGGAGAGTTTTGCCTTGTTTAATAACAATTATGTGCTAGTATAAGAGGTGGGGATCATGTGATGTTTAGTGGTTTAACTTTATAACTTGTTATATTTCTTCTATATTTATTAATTTCATTAAAAAATAAATTTTAAATAATTTGGAAATTTTTCTTAAGATATAGCAGATTATATTGCTTACACTAAATTGAGAAATTATCAGGTTTTCTTTTCAATATCATATCTCTTATATTCCAGACTTTCTTTCTGTATTTTGATCTCCAATGTCTGATAAAAACATTCATAAAATCTTTATTTTTACATTCTTTTAATATCTATTTGTTTTATGTTTCATCTTTTTTGCATTAAATTTATTTATCTTATCAACATTTGAAAGTTATTCTTTAATACAATATATATACCAATGCAATTTTTCATGATAATAAATGTGGGGTGGGTATCTTATAAGATTATAATAAATAATGATATCATGGATTATGTAACTTAAGGCCACATTTTATGGCATCTACTTTAATTTTCTATTCTGGCTTCTATTTTAAAGTCTTACGGATTTTTTAAAAATGTCACTATCCATATATAACAAGTTCTATACTATATCATATTTAACCTTAACACATCGCTAACACTACAGGATTTTCAATAAATCTATACTTTCCTGTGCCACTACTTACCATTTAATACTCTATATAAAATATTTAACATCACATAAAATATTATTCATCATTTTTCATATAACATCTAAACTTATCCTTAACATCTACATACTTTTGAACATACCAAGAAGATTAAAAAACAAAGAAATAGTTTATGATATAATTTATCATAAATATAATAAGTCAGTTACCTTTAACTTATAAAGAGATCAATCATACATACACTTATGTACTTATATTAATAATATAATAGATATATGTAATATTTTCACATATACTTTCATGTAAATATGCATATTATAAATATCATATTTATTTATTTTACCTGATTCCTTGTTGAAAAATTCAGTACAAATATCTTTTATTTTATAAAAATAAAATTACCTTAATCATAATATCTTATGAGTATTATTGATGACACTCTTGTAGATCTAATTTCTTTTACATTATAGCATTATAATCAAGAAAAAAAGAATTTTTGTTTTTTATATACAAAAAAAATTCTAAAATACTTAAATCTAAAAAAGAACATTGTATAAAACAAGTACTTAATACTGTCTTCATATTATAGTTCATACTAAAAATAATATCAACAAAAAGTTTTCTTCAACTCCTTGAACTAAATAGAAAATCACATTTCCAAGGGAGTATTGATTACTATGATTTCCATAACTAGCAGTTACTTAAAACAATAGAGATTTCTTCCTTTTTCCCTCTTTCCTTCATGCTTTTTACTGTTATTTGTAGAATAGATAGAAACATGAAGAAAAATCCAAATAAAAGTTATTTATCAATAATAATAATAATAAATTATTGCATTAAAAGTTTATTCTTTTCTATATTATTGATAAAATTTCTTTATGTTTTAGTAACTATGACTATTTAATAAAGAAATTTATCATATATTTTTTTTAAAAAATCATTTCTTTCTTCCAACTTCAAAAATATTTACTGGTAGAAGTACTCCTCCAAATAATTCATATTTAATATGTTAATAGTTTCAATACTTAGACAACATTAAAATTAGTAATAATAAACTTTTAA
Organism: Epiperipatus broadwayi; assembly: GCA_028023455.1. Taxonomy (NCBI): domain Eukaryota; kingdom Metazoa; phylum Onychophora; class Udeonychophora; order Euonychophora; family Peripatidae; genus Epiperipatus; species Epiperipatus broadwayi. The sequence goes on along the minus strand of JAQFVV010000044.1, from coordinate 4,028,734 downwards.
TAAGAATTTGTCTGCATTATATCTTTTTTCTCTAAGGTCATTATCATCCTAATAAAGTCAGTGGTAAATTCATATCTGGAAATGTCAATAGCATTAATAAATAGAAGTAATTATCTTTATCATTATTAAAGATGGGATTTAGTAGAAAATGTTTTCTATCATTCTGCATGTGAAAATTAATAAAAAATGAATTCCTTATGTCTCCTTTGCATTTTTTGTAGACAAAACGGTTTGTTAATTTGCAAGGTTTCTAATTAAAATACATTTTTATTAACTTGTATAAAGTTTTGCTTCCTTCCATTCTCACAAGTTTATAGTCAGCTCTTGTAGTATACCAATGGGGATAATTTGCCTTCTTATTCCATGATGAAATTAATAAATATACTTGCTAATGTACTCCATGCTTTTTAAAGTTATTGTTATTACTTTTAATGTTGAAACAATAATATTTTCATAAATTTGTCCTTAAAAACTTTTTATGACAAAAAATACAGCTTATTTCTCATTTTCTTGACCCCCCCCCCTCCATATCACCTGCTCATTTTCTATTTACAGGAAAATTTTCACATAACCTGATTGGTTAATTACTTTCAGATATCTGGCAAAAAAATGAATATTAATTATTTTATCTACATTTTTAAAATGATTTATAATTAATATTATGAAATTAATATTTTCTTAAATTTAATAATGCAAAATTTAAATTTTAATATTAAATTTTATAATTTACATTATTATTCAAATTATTGATTTATGAACTTTTTATAAAATTTTTATAATAGAAAATAATAGCCTAAAAACGATTTACTTGCTGACGAAGAAGCTTCCAAATAAACAAAACAAATTTCGCTTAAAACTATTAAATGGGCCAAGCGCTTTCGAGGTTTGCCCTCATATTCATGGCCGACGAAAGTAATAAATATTTACGTAGTGTTATTAAAATAACAAATATGCAAATGTAAATGCAAATCAGTTTGACAATTTTTTTGAAATGGAAAAACACGTGTCGCATCTATTGATAGAATTGTTGTCACAAACAATAAAGTACGCCTCTTTGATCTTTCTTTTACAGTCGTTGGTTTCAGGGCATACAATCCTGGGGTTGCCTGGTTCGAACACGTGGCCAGTCTGCTTTTCATGTTCTAGATATATTGAAAAGTTATCGCTGTTCTTTTTTGCTCTTCTATAGGTATACAAGTGTTGAGCAGCTCTGTTGTGAACAGTGGCCTTAGTTTCCCCATAGTACATGGCTTTGCATCCGGCCTGTGGACATGACATGCTGTAAATCACCTGGGGTGTCTGAGATGGGTCTGTTCTATCCTTTGAATTATTAATGAGTCTATTCATAATTAACAACTTTTTAAAAATGTACCAAGAAGTAAATTTAATTTATTATTTGATGAATGTACATGTGCACATCTATTAATACTGTGCCGGTCGAATGATGTATATCGGTTTAACCCAGTTTGAAGACTAGGTGAAAGTACCTCGAGGCCACTCATATGCGAGATATAAAAATCAAGAATACTATGGCCTCTGGCCTATTCATCTATTTTCGAGTCTAACCATGAACCAACAACATATCCGAAACACGCATAAATTATTTTATAACCCTGGCCCAAGCTTAGCATCAGGGAAAAACAATGGACTAGAATACTTAAAGAACTAAAATAAGTTAAATGTGCATATAATATAACACGAGTTAAGGGTTTGTGCATGCTTGGATCATCGGATGATTAACATAAAAGGTTTAAAGAAAATTATAAGACAAAGCTTTTGTTTTTAAATTAGATACTTTAATAAATGCAGTTTAAATGTTATAAATGTTTTAAATATCTCCACTATTCCCCAATTGATCACTGATGAATAATTTTTACAATGAGGTGGTTGCAATTATATAATATTCTGCGGCCTAGGTATTACTTTTCCAATTTAAATAAATTTGAGAACTCATGTCCCCTCAATAAAGCAAAATATAAATAACTATTTCACAAAGCATTCTTGTTGCTTTGTGTTTTATAAATAATTTAAGAAATTTAAAGGTTTCTTTAAATAACTAAAATTTAAATGTGGAATGAATACAAACAACATCAGCACTATCAAGGAGATCGAATTGGCAAACAAAAGGAAACTTAACTAGTCTTAAATTACAAATATTCATTTTAAATTGAAATATTTTCAAATAAAGAAATAATTTAAACTGCATAAGGAAACAAGAAGAATACATATATCATATTAAAATGAGGAATAGTGAAGTGGAAAATTTAAGCATAAAATAGATGGTCAAGTTAAAATAAATATAAATCTAATATTAGGAGAAAAAGAGTTACATTATGACATATAATAAATTAATGAAACATTTAAAGAAAGGTACTTATATTAAAAGGGAAAGTAAAAGTTCATGAGGAGATCAATAAAAGTTACCAGTCCTTGTTTAGTTGGTCCAGTTCCCTCGATGTCCATGGCTTGGTTACATATGTAGAGTTATTTGTCCTGACAAAGTGATTTGGAATATGAAGTATTTTGAATGAAGGGTGCACACACAGCTCACAGTTTGGTTTTACTATTTATTTGACACTTTATGGCATTTTGATGGATTAGGACCTCGATGGCAGGCAAAGCTGATAAGCTTAGCCACTGTACATGGTCACATCCACCAAATTAATAGAACTTTTAAAGGGTCACATGTTTAAATCAGAACAGGAATTCTCCACAAAACTAAGACACAGTGGTTTTAGCATTTATTTTCAGTGCAACCTCAGAGGATCATTAAACTTGGTTGCCGTAACAGGAGCAGCAGAGGTAAGTAGTAGAACTCTTCAAAAGAGCTGATTAGCAGAAGCTAAGTACATTTTCAAATTTACTTCAGTAACACTTTTGGAAATACGATCAGAGTCAATATCTGAATAAAATAATTTTAGATTAAAAAGGTGAATTTCAGCAGAGTTTCTTCAAGAACAAAATCTGAATCAATAATCTGAATCATTTTAACGAACTAAATCTGAATACCAAGTCTTTTGTTCTCCCCACCTTTTATACCTTTCTGGAGATACTTTTCTATTGTTTTGCATATGATTTTAGATCTTGATAAGCCCCCTACGCTCCTTTATTTCAAAGTAACTTTTTGCTAAAAATAAACTTTAATTTCTAAAGAAATTAATCAAATTTTGCTTTTAACTTCGAATGTGATTTATTAAAAAGGCCATCTTTAATTTGCCCTGAATGAAATACTAATTGAAAGTGCCATTACTTTAGGAATTCTGGCAGGCTTATCTTGAAATAAAATCATACACATATATTTTTAACAAAATTAAAAGAAAAATATTTTATTATTTCTTTTAATAAAATGACATTTTAATTTCAACAGAATTTTGCATTTAATCATATATATACGATTCCGTACATATATGTTTCGTTAATCAATTTTTGAAACAGAAATTTTAATCAACAATTTAATTTTAATCAGAATTTATTTTAAAAGAAATATTTTAAAGTAAATAGCGAATTCAATGACTGTTGAATAAGCAAAATGAAACACTTTAGTTTTATATTTAATGCAAAATTCTGTTGATACTTGAATATAAACTTAACCCAGGTTTACAATATCGGTAAGTTTATAGAAGACTGTGAAGCATGGATCGGACTTCCGGATCCATTGCTTCAATACAGACCTCACTTGTAATTTACTTTATCATTAATTAAATGATTTCAAAATAATAAATAAACAGCAATTTTCAATTTGATTATTAATAATTATAACAATATTATTTTTTTATTAATTATAACTACTGATTTAAAATGCCTTATATGATTTTAATTATTATTTACTTTTTATTTTAAAATAAACAATACACTTTATATTTCAAATTTATAACTCACAGATTATATTTATCTAAAGAAAATTAACTTAAGTTCAGCATTAAAAAAACAACAAAATATTTAACTTCTACAAATTAAATAAGTTTCTATTAATCATATATAAAATTTATTTTTTTTTACCAAAATTGACCATTACTTACAACCATATAATGATGTAGCAAAATAGGCTACAATATATATATACAAGGGGAGACCCAAAATTTACTAAACTTTTATAATAAAAAATTATATATTTATTTTTTAGGTGCTGCAAATTGAATTGCTTTAAAAGGTATATTTTATTTAATGCAATGCACTGATCTAAGCCTATTTGTCACTTTTCAAAGTAGTCTCGAAATGCTTGCAAAGTGATGCATTTTAATACCTCCATCAACCTTCCTCCTCCCCCCCACCCCCAGTTCTAAGTCACAAAAAATGAGACATTTTTCATTCAAAGCAATAAGAAAAGTTACACAAAGTGAGATTAAGTAAATATGACTGATAGATAAGCTGGATCATGCTAAATCTAATTAAAATGTGTTAAATCTAATTAAAATGTGTTTGACACTCAAGGCTTTGAGAAAAGACAGTTGTGATGGAGCTTGACTGTTATCTTTGCCACATAATAGGATGTTACATTTTACCATATCATATAAATGTTTCAGAACTTACAGATAAAATGCCTGACAATTACAAACTAAATTTGAAAAAAAAAAGCCATTTGTGTTATAACGTTTTCCATTTTGCTAGGCCTTTACACGCTAATATAAACTGTGCGTGAGTTGATCAAGCCATGTCAAAAAAGAAGAAAGTTATATTTCTATTCTAAAAACATAGCTATATTTCCTGATTAACTCGGCCTAGAATTATTGCTAAGTACAATAGTGAGCTGACTCAGTTTTTAATTTCTACATGAGGGCGCCAGAGTCGTTAGACCCACTGAGTCGGCGTCAAATATATTGTAACTCGTAAACTAAACAGAAAAAAAATGCTTTTAAACTAATCGATATTGCATCATACCGTAACGAGAACTATTTTCTCCTTTTTGATTATTATTCCTGGGCTTGTTTAAATATATTGGCAAGGTAAATTCCGTTTTAAATCCCACTAAACTAATAATAAATTTAATACTAAAAAAAACAACAACTATTATTAATAACGCACAATGAAAAGGTTGATAAAAGTAAAATCTCTTTTATTCTAACAAACTAAACATATTTATAAGTTAAATTACGAATTAACTAAACAGGAAAGTCCACACACACCAATCCAGATAATGAATCGATTAACAAAAACAGATTAAGCAATTAAAGCAATTTAATAATGTCCCAAGATCTTGTATAAAATTCTTTATTAGAAAGTCCCTTGAATACGAAAAGTCTATATCAGGATGGTAGTCTAAGCTTAGATAAATAATTGTTTGCAAACTTTTAAGTCACTATCAAGAAAATTTATTCTTAACTTACTGGTAAGTTCACTTACTGGTAAGTTCATGTAGGTTTATGGGATCCCAGATCATGAGAATTTCCATTGGTCTCTCCTGCCAGCGTCTTCCATTATTGTTCCGTTCTATAGCTGGAGAAAAGGCACGGTTGTAGTGACCCTTTTATTGCAAAAAGCGGTCTTCACAAGTCCCGTTTCCATGCTTGCGTGACAGCTTGGTACAGCAAGGGGCATACCTGTGTAGAAGTATATTTCTTGCCACAGGTTATGCTCGCGGAAACCTCCAACTTTCAGAGACGTAACTAAAAGTTAAAGAGAAGACCTAGATTGAAGTTGTCCTCTCCTTTTTATATCGCGATCCAGTTTATGAAACTTCTGCGCACTCTTTTGTCTTTTTATCAGCATATAAGATAATAATCTTGTACACTCTCTCTTAAATTTAAATTACAAAGTCTTAATTTTTTTCAGCATAACTCTGCCATCTTTAATTAGTTGAAATATTTTTACTTTCTCTTATCTAGATTGGTAATTTGTGTCTTTTGTTCTCTCCAATTCTAACTTTTATTTCTAATTACATAAAAAAAAATGAAAGAATAATTTAACTTTCATTGTATATTATTTTTTTTTAAAAAAACATTATAGTCAAAAAAAAATAATAATCTAAATTTATTTTTATTTTTTTAGCTTTTACCAAATGCCAATATATTTGCAACGTATATAAATAAACGTTACAGTGTCAAAAAAAGGTGTTATTTTGACTTTGGACTTCACTTGTGACAATTTTTAGGGATGTGGTAAATTTAACATTTTAATTAAATTACTCCTAAACTTGTGTTTTTATGAGATCACTTTGCTTATAATCTATTTCAAACATTACAACTTTTTTGCCTGCCGTTTTCTGTAAACAAAAACAGAAATTCACATTGTTCGAACATTTCTGCCATTATAAAAAAAATTGATAAATATGCAAAATGTACTTTACAGAAGTGCGCTATGTAATACCACAATTTTATATAATGCTGTCATTTAGCAGATTGTTGCAGAATAGTTGTTGCAAGAAATATGAAACAGCAGATGTATATACACAACCAGTATGCAAACCACAGTATGATTCCACTTATTTATGGTCACCCCTTGTATATATGTTTTGCAATAGTATGACTAAAGTAAGACATCTATTATATATTACAAGCCATCTTAAAGCCAGAGATATAGAGCAAATATTGTTAAAAACAACAAAATAAAAATAATGGAAAAATATTCTCTTGATTGGTGATTTATATTTAATTAAAAGATGATTATATAATTTAAATAAGATAATAATTTTTATAAAAGTGATATACTGAAATAAAAATATTTATAAAATTGTCTATTTTAAAAGTAATAAATGTTATAATTTTCTAGACAGTGAATATTAGCCGAGAAAGATGTGGAAAGCAATTTATACCTTCTTATAAAAAAGATGGAAGAGAATATTAAGGTATGAAGTAAAGATTTATAAGTCAAAATTAAATAGTTTTGGCATGAATCTCCACATTTGGATATTAATTTTTGTACTTATAAAAAGTATGTTGTAAAGATAGTTTTATAAAATGTAAATTTCATAATATGATGTATGAAAATCAACTGATTAATGGCAAATATCAGGTATAATGTTATAGAACAAAAATGAATGACAACTGATTAGTAGTAATTAGCAGTTAAAGTACAATAAGAAGAAAGTAAAACAGCAAGAAAAAAACAAGCTGTGGGTTTATGGGAAGATATGTTCTCATTGGTCATTGGAAATGACTATATATATATATATATTAGATAAAGAAAAAAGTAGATGTGAGCTGAAAATCACAGTGCACATCAATACTATTGTATAACTAATAAAATTAACAACAAAAATTTCAAATAGACTGATCTTTTAGAATTGTTATTCTTGTTGTCGCAGTCAACAATAATTCCTGTGCATTTCATTTGTAGACTTTGCAGAAGATCATTAACAGCTAGACCTACCGTTGGGAGACTTGAACAGATTAGCTAAGAAAACACCAGATAATATTGTAGTTTAAATTATTTAAGAGAAGTTTTAACTTAACTTCATTCTCTATCTTTACAAACTTTTTTTTAAAAGAGAAGTTTTCCTTTCCTTACATGTTTAGCAGTAAAAAATAAAATAAATATTTAATTTTTATTACACACTTGCTTTCATTACAGCTGTTCAAAAAAAAAATCGCACTGCAGTTCTATTTTGTTTCTTAGCCAACTTAATTTCTTCTCATTTGCATATCTATTTTAATACATTGTACAGGCTTAAACCTACATTTATATAAGTAATATATGCGGGATTTGAACTCAGACTTTCACACAATCCACTACTCTCAGTGCCATCTCATATTGCTGGCCCATCTGATAACACACATGTTGAAAAGATAAATAATTACCAATATATGTATTTCGTGCTCAGTTAGTCTAGATTACTATCTCCACACATATATACAATCAGTGCTCAACTTTATATTAAGATAGCAATCTTCATACTTTAATGGACAGGAGATAGTAATCTAGACCAACTGATGATGATTGCTGGTTTAGCATGAAATACGTATATTGGTGATTATTTATCTTTTCAACATGTGTGTGATCAGGTGGGTCAGCAATATGAGATGGCACTGAGAGTGGTGGGTCGTGTGAAAGTCTGAGTTCGAACCCCGCATATATTACATATATAAATGCAGGTTTAAGCCTGTACAATGTATTAATTTATATAAATAGTAAGTAAAAGGTCTGCCCATCCCTCGCATATATATGTTTAAATGGATTATTCTCCTGTACATGAGGGGTCAGAATGACTAATATGTCAACATGGGTAGGATGTCAACCTTGGCACTAACAAGGGCTTTGAACGTTCCATCATCAGATTTTCAATGAAATGGAAGGCTAAAGAGTTGTGAGTTGGAATAGTTTGAAACCTGTCCATTAAAGTATAAAGAGTGGCTATCTTAATATAAATCTGAGTACTGATTATATATATATGTGAGGATAGTAATCTAGACCAACTGATGATTGCTGGTTTAGCATGAAATACGTACATTGGTGATTATTTATCTTTTCAACATGTGTGTGATCAGATGGGTCAGCAATATGAGACAGCACTGGGAGTAGTGGGTCATGTGAAAGTCTGAGTTTGAATCCCATATCTGTTTTAAGAAAAATGAAAAGAAAAAAATGTGTTCATCTTATATTTTATAAATTAATTTAAAAGAAATTAAAGAAATCTTTTAAGTAAACAAAAATAATCTCTAGGATTATTTAAAGAGGAAAACAAATAATTATTTGTCTTTATCTACTTCACTTTCAGGTTAAGCACAGTTTAACTAACTTAGTGTTTGGAAACAGAGAAAAACTAATAGATTAAAGAAAGAAGGAAAAAAATTATATAACAAGTAAGGCAAAAAAAGAAAAAATGGAATTATATATTCTCATTGTTCAATTAATTTGGACCTAAGTGTCAAGTATATGCAGCCATGTTAATCAAGTCATCTGAAAGAAGATAGAGAAATTTTAGACTAGATCAACCAAACTATATATTTTATTTATAGTAAAATATAAGGTTACAATATATATATATTGTAACATAATAAGTATTGGCAAAGATTATTGAGTAGTGGCAGGTGATCTGATAAGTTTGGAGCTTGAAGTTTGGTTCAACTCTCTTGTGCTTAAACTTTTTAAAAATAAAACTAGTATCATTACTTAAGACTTTTTATAATAAATAAATGATTGTTTAAAGAAAATCCAACTACAGATCTATATTTATCTCTAATAATATTAATATGTCAGGATTTTATTATGTCTTAAAATATAACTGTAGCTTTTGAAAAGTAAGTAAATTCTTTTAACATTCTTTTAAGCTATCGTATTACATGAATTTGATTTAAAATTATCTCAAGAGTTCTAATATTCAATATAATAAATGTTCTTACAATTTTAACTCTTCAATGTTGCAAATTGCTATTCTTTATATGATTAAATAGCAAAGTGTATTTTGTTGTTATGTAATTTATATTTTGCAAACTAAATATTTAGATAGAGATGACATTAGTGCATAAAATGATGTACAATTTTTTTATCAGGCAATGTTTTTAAGTAAAAATAATAATTACAAAATCATGTGAACATTTAAAATTAGTTGATGATGAGATTAACTAATTAATGACAAAGATAATATATTAACAAAATATATTTAATTTATTAAGAATAAAATAATTTAAAAAATATTTAAATGAATGCAATGATAATAATAAGTTGTTCATAACTGAGTATCAATATTCTTACATTTTAATTAGGAAAATGATTTATTAATTTATTACTAACTAAATGTGTGGTCTATCTTGAAGTGATGTAAAACAGAACACTTTGATGGAGAAAGTTGTTAAGCACTAATTAAAAGACTTAATTATAAATAATCACTAAAATAAAGCATGTTTTTTTTTATACGTCATGGCATCGGCCAGAAGGTGAACCCGCAACAACCATCTGCAACCAATTGCTTGCTTGCAAGGCAGCTACACTGACCTCTCGGCTAACAACGCTTATTGCATCTTTAATTAAATAATTAGATCTGTTTTCTCTATGTATCTGATTTGCAAAGTTAGCTACTTCATAAACTAGAAAAATCTTAATCCAACTTATAATATTTTTATTTTAAGTTTGTTTTTAGTTAACCTAATTCCAATTGATACGGATGACATTCCATAAGAGGCTTATTAGGCTTACTTTAGAAATAAAATGGCAATATAAGGTGTCAATAGTTTTTATACTAATATCAGTGCCACAAATATGATTAAATGTAAAATAGAATTTTTATAAATTCTTGAAAGTGCCTAGGTGGGTAAACAAAAAGAGTAATATCTATAAAATTTCTCAAATATATGTTTTAAATACCTTTATTTAGAGAAATATCAGATTGAATTAACAGACCAATAAAACATAAAAATGTTGAGTATTGTATCTTAACCATAAATAGTTTAATTATCTTTAAATATCAATAACCAATCTCCAAATTACAAAGAATAGATAACATACACTTATATTAAAAATCAATCATAAATTAAATATAAGGCCTGCATGTTTTTTATTATATTTCCTTCTCATGAGGACTTTCATTGACCAAAATAAATATAAATATTATAACACTTAAGCATAATTGAGAAATATAAAATATATCTCATAATTTAAAATCAATTTTGTCTTTTTAAAATGTTCAGAATATTTATTCAGTGCATTTTTTCAAAATGTTTTAAAGTGATAAATCATTTTGTTGGATTATAAATCTTAATAGATAGGGGAGACACAATTTAATCTATATAATGAGTAATTGGTAACAAAGTTTGAACCTTTTCAGCACTATCCAATATGGGTGAATTTAAATTATTTCAAAGCAACAATAAATCATTTTATCTCCTAGGTGTGGAAAGTAGTTATTAATCTCTAAAGAATGGTTATCATAAATTAGTTTTCTTAAAATATTTATGAAGGCACAATAATGACAATTATTAAAACAGGCAAAACTCACTCTACGTATTGCCACTATACATATAGTTTAACAACAGTTATACACAAGCATAAGAAGTAATGGTCATGTGATGTTTATTGGCTTAATGACAATCATTCACAGTAAAATTGTTTATCCATGAGAAAATAAATTCACTGGTTAAAATTCTTATTTTAAAATGATGAATATTCAATAAAAGTAATTATTCAGGTGAAAAGAAAATTCATTAATTAAATTAATATTTAATGATGATTATAAAATATAGGTGCTTATTCAAATGAATTTAAAATTCAGCAATTTAAATTCATATATAAAACAATGAATATCCCAAATATAAGGGGTATCCAGGTGAAGATAAAATGCAGTAATTAGATTTGTATTTAACGAATAATTGTTGATTCAGGAAAGTTTATCAACCAAACATTTTGGAGATGAGATAAATAAATAATAGTAGTATTCTCATATAATTTAAAATTTCAGATCTAAATCTAAGTTTTATATTTTCATTCCATTTGAAAGTGCATAATAAGATGATAGATGTCAATGTTTATTTTTTTATTCACTATAGTTTTCAGGAACATTTGTCATTAAGGCAAATGTTTATTAGGTTTTCCTACTCCATGATCATTGAAGTGCAAAATGCCAATGTGGCTAATTTTAAATTAAGCACAATAAAAGTAGTTGTAATTAGTTAATAAAAAAGACGAAACAATTTTAAGATATAGTTCTATTTATAGGTTTGCATCATATGATCAATGATCTCATCATCTTAATTTAAAATTCTCTCTTATTTTGACTTTTTACAGGAAAGTTTACCAGATTAAACAGGCAAAACTCTCCATACAGTAGTGCTATCCTGTGCCAACCAGAGTAATCAATGGATGCCAGAAGGCTTGTGCATAAAATCCCCATCTAGTGCCTACTCATCCAATATCCCCAGACTAGTTTCTGGCTTGTGGCCTTCATCAGTGAGGAGCTTTGAATCTGAGAGCACTGCACCTAGATCTTAGGATCTAATGCAACCCTCCAGCAGCCACCTTTTATCTCTACATAACTACAAAACTATGAGAATGAAAGGAAAACACAATAATATTTTCAATCTAAGCTCAATAGCTTATATAGTCATATGGGTCTGAACTCAGTTCAGCACCCATACATTTTGGTGTCTTTAGCTCTTTAACAACCATAGCCACCATTATCCTATTAGGCAGGATTGGGGTCAAACCACTAAACATCACATGATCACCATCTCTTATGCTAGCACATAACTGTAAGGGGAGTTTTGCATGTTTAATAACAGTTATGTGCTAGCATAAGAGATGGTAATCATGTGATTTAAAGTTTACCAGAGTTGTTAGGAAATAATAAAGCTGCAGACAATATTAGAAAGTTTTAACATTTTACAGCATCAATTTTATAGAATAAATTATTTTAATATTATGAAATAATATATTTAAACTATTTTAAGCACATTATTACATGAATTAATAAAATTAAAATACATATAATTATTTTTACAAATAAATATTTATTTAGTGTTTTTCTGAAGGTTTGTGATGATGGTGTTCTAGCTGTATTTTTATATTGGACTATTTCCATCATCTAATATGTGTGTTGAATGTCTTTAGAAAAGTTTAATTTTTTAGTTAAGTCAGGCCAGCAACACCTGAAGAAGAGGGGAGAAAAATACCTCTCGAAACGTTGTGCATATACTAACCTGTTTGCTGTGATATTACTAACAGTTAGTGCATATACTAACCTGTTTGCTGTGATATTATTAACATTTGTTTGCTGTGATATTACTAACAGTTGGTGCATATACTAACCTGTTTGCTGTGATATTACTAACAGTTGAATGCATTTGGAATATTTAACTAAAAAATTAAACTTTTCTAAAGACATTCAACACACATATTAGATGATGGAAATAGTCCAATATAAAAATACAAATATTTATTTACTTTATTAAAAATTCTCATTATATCTAATATTTTACAAACTATAATTATAATAGATCTACTTAAGTAATTTAAAGTTAAAATGCAGTCAAAACTTAGAATCATTCATACATGTACATGCATATATTTAAATACAATGTTTAAACTTTTTATCATTATTCAATGTAATTTTAAATCATGTATGTACAATAATAAAATTACTACTACATTAATAAGTAATATTTACTAAGGCAATAAACCTAAAGCATGTGTGGTTGAAAATGCGAAGGTAGAGACCTCTATAGGTCTTAACCACAAGCTTACACATTGGAAGAAAAGAGGGGAACCTTTCTTTATTTCAACCTACATTCTATATAAATAGGTGAAGCTGAAGTGGTTAGATCTGAGAGCATGAAGCTATTCAATACTTCACTGATTAAGTCCACAATGTGCATTAAATAAATTTATAATTACTACATTAATATTATTTTTAAATAATTTATCTTTATTATTTTGAGCATTATGTCTTTTTTATTTTGTGTAGTTCTTTTAAAATGACATTAGCATGTGTGAGTTTTCTAAATAAATGTTAATTATGATAAAAAAAATATGATAGATATATTTAAAAAATGCTAAATGTAGACATCTTGGATAAATTTAAAAATTTGTTTTATATGGCAATATTGCCAATAATGTAATATCACTTGCACAACATTACTCATAAGTAATATTTGTTATATTGTTAAGCTAATAAAAAAAGTTAGAAACACTTCTTATAATCATTAATTTGAATTAAATAGCATTATAGTATTATATAAAATCAATTAACATAATTAATATATATATATATATGTATATATAAGAATTAATATAATATTCTGCTTGTTTTCTGGTAATAGCAAACTATATATACCCTAGATTGTTCTAATTTAGACTTGGTCAAACCAATTGAACAAGTAAATTAACTTAATATTCAATCAAGCTAGATATCATTACATTAACTATTTATATTATAAAGTTCATAATATAATATAAAAAAAAAATCATTAATTCTTATTGAATAAGGGCAAATGTGAAATTTAAAAATTTTATTAGGTATTTTTTAAAAAATAGCTGCTATGGTGTACCTATGATTACTGCTGTACGTTGATTACTGCTAATTTGAATACAAAAATTGTTTAATGCAATTCTTATGATGATTGTTTAGGTATTGATGGTCAATATATCGTTTGTAAAGTACGTCACAATCAACATCATTTTGCATGTGTATTCTTTGAAATGATAGACAAATAATGATTAAGAAAAGAGATGTATAATAATATAATACACATAAGTCAATACTCACCAGATAATGATTTGGAATTAAATGCAAAAAGATTATGATTTGACTTAGATTTACAAAATAAATTCAATTTATTATCTACTATTAAAAAACTCTCAAATAAACCATAAGACTTGTTGACTAAAAATTATTTTTTGAAAGAATTGCTATGCTCAAGATAAAAATTATTCTATGAAAGAATTAGGTTGCATAGAAGACTTGAGATATTTTAATAAAGAATAACTATATCTTAAATCTGATCATTTAGAAGAATAATTTTGTTTATAAAATTTGTTTGTATTTGTGGAAAATGTGTTGGATAAGGACAATTGAAAGTAATCTTTCTTTTGTGTCATATACTGCTTAAGATTTTAAAGAGTTATATTGTGTTTTGAAGAGAGAAGATGAGAACTGTCCTCCTAATTTGATGTTTATAATGCACCTATATTCCTCTTATATTCGCATATATGCATCAGAGTTAGCCTTTATTGTGGTATTGAGAGGTCATGATTATTAGCTATATAACTCTGAGCTTATTATTATTATTGCTGTTATGTTTAATGTATCAGTCACCATAATCCTTTATTTATCCATCACTCATTTCATTGATTGCAATATATATATGTACATATCTATTGTATTCTACCCTGATTTCAGAAAAAAATTGTTTCACAGATTAAAGATATTTTTTCACTTTTTGGATTCTTGATTTGGTGATGATGAGTCTAGACTCTTTTTTAAGAAGTAGGCAAATTTTATAGACATCTGTAATTAGCTTGTCATTGATTCTGTACATCTGATTCTTTTTCTAAATGACTTCTGTCACAAATTAGTGACTTTTGTTTTCAAAATAATGGTGTCAGCACAGTTAATCTTTGACTGTGAATGTTTACTTGATATTGTACATCTTGTGTGGTTTACATGTTTTGAATACCAGTTTCAGTTTCAAGTGATAGTTCTCAGCAATATTTTTACGAATATATTATACATTATTTTAAACCCTGAATTTTTTGAGCAAACTTGTGCTGGTCTTTGCTTAGCAATACTATTGTCAACTTGTTTCTCAATTCTCTGCCCAATAGCAGTTCAGTGTAAGACTTTTCAGCAGCTGCTGATTTCATACTTTGCTAATAAAGTATTATTACATGTAAAGCTTTGAAACATTTGTCACTTTATGCTCTCATAGAGTCTGCTGTAATTATAGAGTCAGTTTTTCTAATAGTCTATTAGACTATAGGTGGTTTGACAGTGCTTGTAAGAATTTATCTCCCATTATCTTATATAATCTTCAAAAATTAATTGAAGAAAAATATGCCCTGTTATTTGACAAAGCATCTCTAAAAGCTTATATGAAGAAAAAAAATGTAGTTCAGAGATTATTTTCCTAGAAATTATGTTTATTCAGTCATCATAAATAAGAGATATTTATGTATCTATTAACTAAAGATTGATCTGCAAAAAGAGCAATCTCTAAACTATAAATGTTCCATAAATTGACCAATATAACTAATGTGCATGTGTTATAATGGCTTTTTTACTATGGATTGGACTATGCTTACATATGTTTTGCACATTGATTCAAACATTTTTTAATACAATTATCCATTTCATTATTAATTTTGATAGTTATTAATTATATCTTAAATATCCTTAATGACTTTTATCTAAATTTCTACTCAGAATAAATACTTTACACTCCATTAGTGTACAATTTTGGTTCACTGCCAAGTGTATGCCTGAAGGCAATTATGAACATTTTGAGAACATTGGATCATAATCCCATGTCAATTCAATTTAGTAGCATCTGGTAACCCATTTTAGCTTTTGGCCAGCCTATTATCATTTCACTATTTAATTGATTCAATTTTAATTTATCAATATGGCTTGTTTTTATCTTTTTTTTAAAATTAAACAGGGGTAATGATTTTTTCTTAAGAGTTTTCTTGTCTTGACAATAATTATTTTTGTTATTGTAATTATAACTTTAATCATTTCTATTTTTGATTGAATTTTCATTTAAATTAGACGTGGTTCTAAAGTTTCTTTTGGTCAGATGTAAAGGATTCATGTGGTTAGTGACTCCCAATCCTATTTGTTATTAATGAAATTCTTGTCCTACTATCACTTCCATGAAGGCCTATTACAAATTTTAATTGTTAACATTAATTGTCCAGGGCTTGCTTGCTTGCTTGCAATTTTATATATTGTTGTTGTTTGACTTTAGAGTTGAGAGCTCCCTTCTCTTGTTTTTAATATGAGTACACATCTTATTATGTACTTTGTTTTTGTTTTTTTTCCATATGTCATAGCATCTGCCAGGAGGTGAACCCACAATTGTCTGCAACCAACTGCTGCACTGATCTCTCGGCTAACAATGCTTGACATTATGTGCTTTGTTACTCTATGTTTTCATCATCATACATTCCTCCATTTGCAACTTTGAATAATATGACTTAATATCTCACAACAACATATTAATTTATTATTTTATTTCCCATCAATTTATGGTTTTGGCTTTCAGCTCACTCTTTTGTGGATTACTATTTTGTAATTTTTTATTATGTCTGATTAGATACTATCTTGTGATCTGTTTTTTATTTGATGGCTTCTGAATACAATAATTTGGTTATGGTAAGTAATTAATGTCTAACCTGGTCATACACTATTCATCATAATAATTTCTCTAATAAGGTTTATTCTAGAATGTTCCCATAGTCATAAAATTTCACCTAGACCCTTAAAACAGAGTCAAATTCTTCAAGTTTTCCTTGATTGCTTTAGTATCTGTTAGACATGCAATATGGAAATGTGCTTAAAGAATTGTGAACTAAAATATTTTATTTAATTTGATGACTACTTTAGAATACTTCTATTATTCAGGTACTTCAGTTTTCCATAACTGATTCATATTTTTTTAAATATTTGTCATATAAAGCAGAATAAAATTGGTAATTCTACTTTAGGAAGAATTTTTCTATCTACTTGGTATGCAGTGGTGCATCTGTGATATTCTATGTATAAAATTCACTTATGTTCACATGTTACTTATTTATTTTGTCAGTTTAAATGCATTTTTAATTTGATTATATATTGTTAGTTAGGCAGTTTTTGTTTCTAATCATAGGATTAATTTAAAAATGATCACTAATGCATATTTTCTTTAGGCAAATTTTAACATAATGGTTGCTATATAAGTAGAAAATACATGCACACATAGACATTCAATAAATTAAACAGACAGGATACAAATAGATAGGTAGGTGAGTAGTGGAAGTAGAATAAATAAAAAAATAGATAGATAGATAGATAGATAGATAGATAGATAGATAGATAGATAGATAGATAGATAGATAGATAGATAGATAGATAGATAGATAGATAGATAGATAGATAGATAGATAGATAGATAGATAGATAGATAGATAGATAGATAGATAGATAGATAGATAGATAGATAGATAGATAGATAGATAGATAGATAGATAGATAGATAGATAGATAGATAGATAGATAGATAGATAGATAGATAGATAGATAGATAGATCAGCTAAACAAATTTAAAGAACATACTTATAATGGCAAATTAGAAATAAATATAAATTAATAAGTTATTTTATCTGCTGTACTCACATACACAAGAAACTAAACATCTCGAATAGAATAGATTTTAGCTTACTCAACTTATATTAATTTATGTGGACTCTAAGTCACATGATCTTTTTTTTTTGATACCTAGTCCTGCTTTGTTATTGTTAGATGCAAGAGTCTATGAGTCTATCAGAGTCGCTCCATTAGCAATATACACACACAAGAGTTATTACTATATGTTCCATTTTATTAAAAAAATACAATTAACGAGGTTTCTATTCCCTTGGTCCCTATTGTTCTCCAGAATCAAGGGTTGCATATATTCCCAAAATCACATAAACATTCCTAGGAAATTTATATATTTCTTTTACTATGTATGATTCTATCTAGTCTTGTTTGAATGCAATTGATATTTTAAAATATTTGTCTTTTTATTTAATAATATATTTAAACAAAGATTTCATAATATATGTATTTTTAGGTGTTTTATGCATGTCTGTTAATATAATATTGACAGATATTATACATATTCAATATAGCTACAACTGCATATATATGCATCACATCATTCATTGGTTTTGGTTTAATATACTTATATATGAATAAATTAAAACACATTACGATGAAAGTTTGATTGACAGATATATATATATACATATGAACATATCTATATCATATTAAGTATTTTTCATGGACTTATAGAAATAAATTTAAAATATAACTGGGAAATTTCCATAAAATAAGCCAGATAAGTGTTTGTGATATTATGTTTAATTGTGGCCTTGGTTAGATCATAGTCGAAAATTTTATCTAATTTATTACACGAACATTTATATTTAAGTTTTATATGTACATATCTATTATATACATAATATTAGATACAAATGAACATCACACACTGATCAGGACCTTTAATGTTTGTATGTCTGTTTCAATAAAGTTGATTTTTTAACAGTAGAATGGATAAGCAATGTAGTGTTGTTCACTATAATCTGTTATCAACTATATGGAAATCTACATATATTGACCTTTGTAACCTTAATAATTAAACTATAGTTAAAAACTTATCGGCGAAATTATATATATTGGAGTATATATAAAAATAATAATATATATATATTTCAAGTTACGGATATATTTATGGCTAACCAATATCATAAATTAAAGATTTGTTTTTACGTTGTTCAAATGTCTGCGATAGCATTAAATATTGATAAACTTCAAATAAAATATATATTGGTTCTTTGATAGGTAAGATTATTAGTTAGAAGATTGGATAAGAATATCAAATTTATATCTTGTTAACTTTAAATTCAAAAAATGTGGGTGAAAGAAGACTAATACGATTTTTTTTTTTAATAACAAAAAAAAAAGAAGACAAAATCCTCTTTTTAAAAGAACTGCAGTTATTTTTTCTTTTTCGATGAAATAGGCATAATTTCTAATTAGGATTGAGTTTACAAAATAAAAATGTTTTATTAATGTAAACGAAGATATAAAATCTTAATTGATTATTAAATGCCTCGTGATAAAATGATTAACGCATCTAATCGCCATTTTCAATATCAGTTACTTAAAATCATTAGACTGTCAATTTTTCTCATCTATACTCTCTGGTTGCTCCGATGTGCCATCATCCTTGACCAGAGAGTACTTTCATTAAATCAAAAGCTCTTGGACTTAATTCGCACTCTCAAAACCCGAGATACCAAACTAGCTCCATCTCCACTCCTCACAGACACTTGGGCAATCCTCCAACTCCCATCCTCTCAGCCTCTGCCATAGGACTCAATCACAAAAACATGCTCTTCTAGCCAACCTGAACTACACACCAATTCCCCTCTCCACTTCCCATTCCCTTTTACATGTATCCACCCCTCTTACCATTTTGTTCCTGAAATTTCATTTGTTTCACTGTATCTGTTTTTTTCTTGATGAATAAACATCTCATCACTGAGAAAAAAAAAAAAATCTTAAAAATTTTGAGGTAAATGACTACAATTTTTATTCAATATCCTTTTAATTATGCAATAATTTGCGGATAAATTGATGAATAATCCACTTATTTGTCTTATGCAACATAATCTTCATGAAAACATATATATAATTCTTACTACCTTTTTTTTATTTTGCCATATCCTGTCTGCTTTACTGCAGAATTAGAATGGCAGACTTTGGAACTCAAAGACCATTATTTATGGCAACAACATTTCCCTGTATCAAACTTTTATGTTCTTCCAACAATAAATCATTAGATTATTCATTTATTTTGTCTTTTTTATCCTATTTGTTTATGTTTTCTTAATGTTTTAATACTAATATATGTGGTATAATTGTAAGGTTTGTTGCCTGAGAGGTCAATGTTTGAGCACTAGGAACTATAACTGCTAACCATCACATGATCACCATTTCCTTTACTCAGATTCAAGATTCCTCTCTGATGAAATTCACAAGCTAGAAACTAGTCTGGGGATATTGGATGAGTAGGCCCTAGATAGGGATTTTATGCACAAACCCTCTTGCATCCATTGATTACTCTAATGTGCACTGGATAAAACTACTGTATGGAGAGTTTTGCCTCTGTTATTGCAAGTTGAGCTTTAATCCAGAAATCTTTAGCTTTATTATTAGAAATAGTTGGCCACAATCATATTAACAGCAGATCATGTTTTCAAAACGATACCACATAAAATTAAATTTTTTTATTAGTCATTCATTATACAAGAGATTATCCATTTAATAAATAATATTTTTGTATTGTAATTTTCACTATACCCCTCTCATGTAAGGTAGAGGGATTGATTTCTATTCACTTTAAACACCTTGTGGAGGGGTGTAATCATAAACATATGACTAAAGACATATGAAAAAGGCATATGATTATCAAGATGCATATTTAGTGTTGAACCAGTATTTATTGGCTGGTCCAAGTGAGTGCTGTTTCTGCATAAAATGAGCATCTTGGGGATCATATATTTTTCACGTGTTTAGCCACATGTTTATCATTATATCTCTCTACAAGGTGTTAAAATTGCATAAAAACCAGTCCTTATCTTGCATGAGAGTGGTGTAGTAAAAATTGCACTACCCACATATTATTCATATACCATATAATACTAAATCATCCAAGCATTTATTGGCAGTGCAATAAGAAAGAGTAATTATTATTATTATTCATATACTGTGTAAAAATATTAAGACTAGTTAAACTAGTTAAAAAACAGATTCACTTGACTGTTAACTTGACAGTATTTAATAATAATAATAATAATAATAATAATTATAATAATAATGATGATGATGATGATAATAATAATAATAATGATGATGATGATGATGATAATAATAATGATAATAATAATAATGATGATGATGATGATGATAATAATATAAACACAAAAAATACTAATTCCTAAAATATGGAGCACCCTTGTCAAATACAATAAACATAAAATGAAAAAAAAAACTGTTACACATGTTAAATCTCAATATGGAAGTTACAAAGGCATCAGACTAATTGTGCATATTCCAAACAGTACTCAAGTGAAGACTATTAGATTTTCTATTCATTACATGTTTACCATTAGAAATAAACCAAACCTCTTTAATTTTACAATTCCTATCATTCATTGTATGTACTACAAACCATTTTTATTTCACTAGGATTGACAATGTAACCAAATAAATGCTCATATTCCAAATCCGATGACAATGAAAAATCCAATTTAGCTTTATTATAACAATAACATGCTGTTTAAGCCTTACATTAATGTTTACTATGGCTTCACCATAATAAATATAAGGGAAATTATGTTGCTCACAAACATTAATTTAAGGCTTAATCAACACATGTATTGTTACAATAATGATAAATTGGATTCTTTGATGTCATCAGTGTTTTTGGAACATATGTGTTTATTTGGTCACATTTTCAATCCTAGTGAAATAAAAATAGTTTTTAGTAATGGCAATTCCAGGAAACATAAAATTAAAGAGGCTTGGTTTATTTCTAATGGAAATTTTGTAATAAATTTTCAAGTCTACTAGTATTCAGTTGAATACTATTTGGAATAGGCACAATTAGACTTATGGCTTTATAACTTCTGTGCTGAGGTGTAAAATGGTTTTTTTTAAAAAAATTATATATTGCCTTTGACGAGGGTGCTCAGCATCAAAACTGCATTTGGATTATATTGCCATTAACTACTATTTATCTCTGTGTTTTTAGAATTAGTGTTACTTTTCTTTATATTTATTTTAATAATAATAATAATAATAATAATAATAATAATAATAGTAGTAGTAGTAGTAGTAGTAGTAGTAGTAGTAGTAGTAGTAGTAATAGTAGTAGTAGTAATAATAATAATAATAATAATAATAATAATAATAATTATTATTATTATTATTATTATTATTATTTCATGGGCCCAAAATGACAAGTATCAGGTATAGTTGTGATCTTGAGTGCAATATCAATAGGGTGAAATTAGATTTACAAATACATATCTATGTTACTTAGCAAACTATTTCTCACAAAAACTCTATCGCATAAATGGACTATACCTAATCTCATTAGTTTCATTCAACAAAAAACTAACTCCAATACACAATCTCTTTAACCTATGGATCCTTTCAGCATCAAAATTCCTGAAAGAGAAAATGGAATTGGTTCTGAAAGAAAAAATAGAACTGTATCTTCTCCCACTAATATCACCTATGCAATTCACACAAAAAGATTCTTCTGCAGGCCAAGCTGCACTTCTATTTAAAATGGTCTTGAAGTTAGATCAAGATTTTGACATTGAATCTTTATGTGATTCAACCCCTATTGATATCTTAACCCAAACACTTGCTAACACAACAATACCCTGAATATTTTTATCACTGTTAACCATTCTATGACTAATACAGGAAATTCACATTATTCTCAATGGAAAATCATCCCCTTCATTTGTTTTCAGTCAATCAGAACCATAAGGATCACCACTTAGTGCCTTATTATTTATTATGTATATCAATCCCATCATAATAAAATATAGCTAAAGCTTCCATGCATACAAATTGCACATACTTGACTATATATACCATGCCTAATTTCTTAATGATTATACTTCTGACTTTAAGCTCACATTTAATATTAATAAAATTTCTGCTTGATTTCCCTATTAAGGCAAACAACACACTCAAATCTACCAATGAAATTCTACTGCCTTCCTCAGCTTTTTTTTATATTTAGGAACTATTGGGATGAGATTAAAAGTTCACAACAAGAAATGATTCTAAAGTGGATAACTTTCCAAAATGAGAGACACAAAAGTGTGCCTCTTCAATCAGCTAGTAAATACAAATATCGCTTATTTTTTGTCATTCATTAATTTTACTAAACTATTTGTTTTATTAATCTCCTCACTGTATAGCAGCAAGATGCTATAGTGCAGAAAAACATTATCTTTGTAAAATGACTAAATCTCTCCACAACCCAGAATGGACTATGCCTTCACTCCATCCAAGTGTTCCATATTCAAAAAATCATAAAGCTTCTGGCAGCCATTATAGATAACTTTCCAGAATTTGAATGCATTTTGCATATAACACCTACAGACTGCCCTCCTCCTGTACATGGATTTATATCATTCCTCATAAGCCAATTTCAAGATATTCACAATTAAATGTTTACACTTAAATGCAAAAAAAATTATTTATTGGAGCATATATAATATGCTATACCCGAATCAACCTGCTGAGTATCTCTTCCCAATGCTAACAATTAACAACAAACAATTGCTTCATTAATTTAAAAAATAGTAATTGGAGACTTTTTTTTCAATTTCCTGTTAAAGCTCAACTTCTATTCCTTACCCATCTCACTTTCTCTGATATCACAGACTCTATACCAACATTGATTCTTTATATAGCTTGTGCCACAGGAAGGAGGGAAGGCAGTTCCATCTAGTCCACAATTGCCCTGATCTGGCACTGATCAGAGAGATCATGTTGAACACATATAGAGTCATTGAAACATATTATCAAGGTTCCACACCTGACATCTATGCAGCTACATTCAGCCTTTATGCATGTTGCTGTATGAAATTTACTTTCTGCCTTGGTAACAACACTAGATACCACCCAGCTATTTTATCCAATAAGGTTGAGAAGCTGAGAACTAGAGACAGCAAGATTGCATATCCAGACATTTTTGCAGCTTCATGGTCACTCTTAAAATCCTGCCAAACTCTAACCTTCTGCCATAATACCAAAACTCCAGCTCTTAACATTTGATTAAATACTTAAGCCATGATTCACCCATATATCTTCTAAATGTTAGCTAAGAGGCTTGCTATGATTTTGTGATACCTAACTTCAAAAGCAACCCAGTATTTCCTCTTACTTTTTTGCCTGCCTAAGAACATCTAATTATGTATAGAAATATAATAAATTTAGCCAATATTCAGCTTTTTCACAACCGATGAACACTCCAATGGCATATATTTTTAGGAACAGATAAGTAAATGGTACTCTATCTGATCCATCATTCAAAGCTGCATACTACTAAGTTGCCTATCTACGAACTTTTTAAACAGCCTCTATATAAACTATACTCATAAAAGAATTGCTGCTATTGGTGTATCTTAATCTACAGTTAATGAACTTTATATTACACATATATCCATTTGACAACATCCAAGTATTACTTATTTTGCCATCTATAACCAAGTTGCTGTTCATTGAGCTTTTAATTATTTTTATATTTATCTAATAGATAACTATGTTAATAAGTAGATCACACCTATATGCATATATAACTATCAATGTAACTTTTGTTTACTAAATAAAGTTGTCTTTCAAGCATAATAATAATAATAACAATAATAATGATAATAATTACAACTAATCTTCACTAGACAGAAATAACCTACCCTGAACGAGTGACTATTCTTTTATTCTTTCAATTTGTAAAGCTGTTGTGAAGATATTTACCTATAATGGCTTTTAAAGCTTTTTATATTTTATATTTACATTAAAATAATTAAGAAAACTTTAGAAAAACTATCAATTACATCATGAATAAAAATTAAAAAAGTGATATATATATATCAAAATGATTCAAAATTCCTCAAACATTTTTTGTGACTATAGAAGGCATCTTATTTTTAGTACAGTACCAACCCTGATGAGTTGTAATTAAAACTTGTAAGCTAACTTCAGCTAATTTGCAATTAAGCTTAAAAATAAATTTTAATAATAATAGCAATTAAGACCTAATTCATTGTGCATCTCTTTAAAATAGTCAAGGAAAACCAGATGGCAGTAACAACATCTACAGACTAGGTTTAGCTATTGGCTTTCATAAGAAATAAGAATAGAATTACAAATATTTATCAAGCAGTCATTAATTACAAGATATTTGTCTTATGTAAAAACATTTTGATGAAAGTTATAAGAACTGAAAATGTTTGTTTAGTTACTAATAACTAAAGTTAATAAAATGAAATAAATAAATAAAAGAAGTCAAATGGTATCATATAAATCAGGGGTGGGCAAATAGCAGCCCGAGGGCCACATGCGGCCCTCTAAGAGTTTTTATGCGGCCCTCCAAGACAATCAGGAAAATCCATCTTGAACTGAGATTTCCTTCCTGTGCACGATCGAAGATTTATCTATTATTTTCCACTAGGATGGCCACATCAATACACATGCACAGTGTAGATACTATGTGCAGGGCTTTTCCAGTTGATCTAGTTAATTTCAATTTTGTCTTTGCATTAGCAAATATATACATTTCCAACTTTAGTGAAACCATGAACCCTCCGAAAAATCGGTGATGAATGTCATGTGTTTAATGAAGAATGGTCAAACAAATATTTCTTTGGTAATACGGGGAATAAAACAGTGTGTTTATTGCATCATGAAAAAAAGGTGTGGCCCTCCGCTAACCTTCGCTTTTACAATGTGGCCCTCCACCAATCTCCATGGCTCTCGAGCCAAAACAATTGCCCACCCCTGATATAAATTGATAAGCCTTTATATTATTTTTAAAATAATAATTAGATCGCTTATTTCTTAGGAGTTTATAAAAGGTTCAGGTATCTAGAAATGACAAAGTGTAATCATAGGCTCTAGTCCTGAGCTCCAAAGTAATGTTTTATCTGTGAAAAGACAAGCTTTTAATCAATATGGTTGCCTTCTATAAACAAAACTTCACATTCTAAAATAATACAAAAAATATTGAAAAATTATATGAAAATTACAAATAATAATAATATTAGTGAATTAAACAAAAAATTTGTCAACATGTGAGACATAGCATTCGTTCTTCTAATTAAACTTTGATTCAAATAATCATTTTAGAAAAAAATTAAAACGCATTCACTTTCATTCTATAGTAAATTGATATAACTAAGATAACTAATCATAATAAGATTATAAAAATGTTCATAAGTTCTTTTGTTGCTGATAATGTTGATCATCTAATCAAGAAGTCAATTGTAACAAAAAATTCTGTTTACTTTATCTATTTGATTACAACCAGAACAGTCTAATTTATATAATTATTTTATGAAGTTAAATGTAATTTGGCTCTCCTTAATTGTATTACTTTTTAAAAACTTTTTACTTTAAAACTTCTTAAGATTAACCTATAGAATTGCTGCTTTAGTATTTTAAAAGCTTTTTATTTATAAAATATCTCAAATATTAAAAATTTTACTGAAATATCTATGGAAATTGATGTCATTCTAGCTAGTAGATATACTTTAAATTTAAGTCAAACTTCTTTGTTAGAAGCTATTTCTTTTTTGAAATCAAAAAAAAAAAAAAAACAGCATATGAAATAATTCATCAGATAAACCCTCAGGTACTAGGAAAATTAAAATAGACTTTTTAAATTAAATATAAATATATTTATAATTTCTATTTCAATACAAATAGTTTAATTATGTGAATAAAAATTTTGAAATGGATAAATGACTTCCAATATGAATTTCTGGATGAATCAGCCTTCTTCACTTGGTCCAAGGCACAATCTTTTACATGTTTTTATTCTATATTTTCAGTTATTTATCAATATCAATAAATTACAATTTATATACAAATGCCAAACTTTCTGCATTTAGACTGATTATTACTAATAATTTATTAAGCTAGAAATTATCAAATCGTTTTCATCTTAGATATATACTTTAAACCAGAGGTATTAAAACCTTTTTCTGCCAAGGCTGTTTGAATATTTATAATTCACCAAGTCATAATTAGCCTCCTATATTGTCTACCTATAATGTGATGGCTGAAACTGGTTCTCTTTGGTGAGGCATGTGATGTTAACTAGTATTGATGATGTTGCTACTCATAACTGATTTTTCAGGTTTGTATCATTCAACAGTTGATTCTTTGTGATATTCAGTTTTGAAAAGAACTGCTCACAGTAATAAGTTGTTCTAAATACACATGTCAATTCATATCTTTTCAAAGAGAAATTCATCATTGCTTATGTGATATTTATAAAACTCATGCCATGGAAGATTAACTAGCTTTTAGCTTATCATCACTTTGAAACTGAATGATTTTATGTTGTAGGCTGTCAGGCATATTAGCTGGTTTCATATTGGAAGATGTACCAAAGATTTTCCAATTCCATTCACGTATTTAAATCTATTGTTAAATGCCCAAATTAATTCTGCACACTCCCAGCATATTCAAGTGTTGTAAAAGGTCTCTATCCTTTTAGAATGGAGAAAGGCATTAGATCCCCCCCCAACATCTACAACCTCAATTTAGCTTCAAATAATTTAACATGTAAAGCATGAAACTGAGAAGCTGCTTGAGGCCTTGCAATTTGATGTTCAGTTCTGAGAGATATTTGTTAATGCCCACCATAAATGCTAAATCATACAATCACATGCTATCATTGAATTCCTTCACAGATTTTCTGTTTATTTCCATGAATTATTTGACTTCATTGTGCAGTTTGTAAAACCTCATGAGCATATTTTCATAACTCAGCCACTACAATTGGCAGTGATAAATAAGATCACTGTATTCAGAATCAAGATCATTCAGTAATTCCTTAAATTCCCTTTGCTTTGATAAAATTTAGGTATGAACTACTGTTGACATCACATTATTAAATAATAATGACTATATGCAGTCTTCTTTGCTGCATAATGAAGTAGCATATAATTAAATCACTTGGATCAAGAATGAAATAAATCATTTTTGTAAAACAACTATGGCTGCAATTCCATCTGTAGTAAAGCCAATTAATTTTTCAAATGTTAATTCAAATTTTTTCATTGAGGAAAAAAGTTTTTCAAACAAGTCTTTGTCTCTTGTGGTGAAATACATGGCTTCTAGTGACAGCAGTATAAATTTTTTCATTGATAAAAAAAGTTTCTAGACAAGTACTCATCTCTTGTAGTGCTATGCATGGCTTCCAGTAATAGAAGTTTCTCTCAAGTGTCAAATTTTGATTTTATTTCTCAAATGAAAATAGACAATTGAGCAGTATTTGCTATGCCTATTGTCTCACCACAAACCAGAAAAAAAAATTGGAAGTTTCTTGCATAATCCTTCAGTGTGTTTTCAGTATCTTTTGCTAATTTAGTAGCATGATCTGAGATGCTTTTCCAAGATAAACTAACACTCAGAAACAAGTTTATTTTGTCTAGTGCTAGTAATTCTGAAGCAGCCACTATGCACTCTTTTACAAATTCTCTTTCTTCATGAGGCCTCAGCTTTTTTGCAATTAGCTCACTCACTACATAACTCATTGAATAATGACATCTCTATCATAAAAAGGTCCAGTGAAAGCATCTTGTTGTGATTCCAAACTTTGCTGAAGAAAATTGATTTTATTCAGATGCATTTGGCTCTTCAATCCATGTTTTAAGCTGAAATGATGTTCTAGATTGCTTTTTTCATTACTGCTAATGAAATCCCACTAGGCACACAGATTTGCCTTTAATTTCAACCAAAAATAAATCATTTGTCCATTTCTCTTGGAAATATTGATACTATGCAACAGCTTTTCTTCGTTGTGGCTTTTAGTATAATTCAACAATCTTTAACTTTTACTAACTCTCCATTACACCATCAGTGATGAGATTATTTTGCTTTGTCATTGTGATTGTTAATGAGAATATTTTGCTTTGTAATCAGCATTTGTAGAATATCATGTCATTTAAGATTTAATAACTATCCAATGTGTATCATCAGAGATGTGATTTTTTGCCTTGTTAGATATTACATAATTTAAGATTTAATAGCTATCTAGTGTGCATAACCAGCAATAATATTGTTTTACTTTGATCACTGTTCTAACCCTGCATTCTGAATTTGGAGATTATTCAACATTCATATCACTGATTTTTAATGTCTTTTCTGGGTCCAATATCAAGTAGTAGAAACTTTTGTTGGAGTAAAAAGTTACATTTTTTTGAATTTCCAAGACCTGTCTGTGGTTGCCTTGGTAGACCAGACAAAATGATTTTGTGGGCATCATAAGGCCTGAGAGCTGGATATTCTCCACCCCTGCTTTGAACTTTGATATAAATATTATGAAATCAGACATTTTACTTTCTCATCTAGTGAGAGTTTTTGAAAATGCCCAACCTTTCATTCAAAATTTTTATTTTAGGCTAAAACTTAATAAATAGGAGTTTATTTGTTTTTAAGTTAATTTTATATATGAATAATAATCTAAAAAATCACAAATGACCTTTTCAAATCTTTAAAAACTGACTTGTAAATAATAACAACGGACCTTAAACATTATCACCTATGTTTGTGCAAATTCTCTTTCACAAAATGAATAATTTTTAAGCTTAGTTTTTAAATGCAAATAAACAAATAGTAAAATATTTTAAATCTAATAAATTCTACTTTAAAATCTGATACTTGCTTTATAATTACTAACAATATTTGAAAATATTTTAATGCCAAAATAATTATGACAGTTATTATAATCGGTTTTATTAATTTCTATTTCTAAGATAAATGAATAAATCAAAAGTATGCATGTGTATTTCTTTTTTGTTTTAAATAATAATCAACTAGTTGGTGTGTAAAAATAATCAAAAATATTTTATAAACAAGCAAAAAATCAATTTTTTTTATTCTAAAATCTTTTGCATGAAAACTAGACTGGAAGCACCTGAACACCCTCCGGGTACTTTCTCTGACATAAACAACAGAGTAAAGCCTTATAGATGTTAGCTCAATCCATGACATATTGACCTCCTTCAGATTTTTTCAAATAAAAAATCAGTAAAGGTATTATGGAAAAATCTACATTATAAAAAAAAACCTTATGTTAGTAACAATTATGATAATGTTAAAACAGCAATATAAAACATCAGAACAATCATGGTTTTTCTCAGGGAAACATCCAATAATTCTCATTGAATATGAAAGTTATCAAGTTAAAGATTACTATATCTATTATTGAACTACTTGGAGTAATTAATTCAACCCCATTTTTCTTTTTCCCAGGAATGGAGTTGAATTAATTATCCCTTGGGATTGTGTTTATAATCTGGAATAAAATATAATAATTTCTAGCCTAATAACTGATTAGTGGAACTGATTAATAATAAATATTAAGTTACCTTTGTAAAGTGGATATTGTCATAGATGTGAATGCATGAAACAATTAATTCAAGTAATGGAACAAACAATGGTTTTAGGTAGTTATACAATTACTCTTCAAGGAATACAAAAGTTCTAATTCAATACACATACAAATGTTTTTTAAGAAAATAAAGAATTAGACAACAATATTTCTATTAGCAATGACTTGGGTTCAGCCAACAAATATTACAAGGGAGAAATATTCAGAATTAAGTTCAAAACTCAGTGCAATAATCTTTCCATCTGCTCTGAAATCTTTTACAAAATACTATAATTATCTGATAGGTAAGGGTAAAAAATCAAATGTCGTAGATACTGAATTGAAATAAGTGGGAACATACAGACATATTTTAAAAATAAATATTTAATTAAATTAGTAACAAAAGTAACTCTTAAAGATTTTAGAATATTTTTAATAGATATATGCCCGCCCCCTCATGTTGACATTTACAAGTGAGAAAATGAATAAAAGTAACATGCATTTACAGGATCAACGGAAGTCTAAATAATGCTGTTGCTGTTAAATCTCCAACTTAGGATTTATATGTTTTCTGGTGTTATTAATCATATAAACATCAAACTTTGCATTCAGTCTTTTGATCCCTGAAATCTGACCAATTAATTAACTAATTGTAAAATAAAATTTTCCCAGTCAAGCAGTTCTTATTAAAATTACAACAAATCAACTCTTAAGAACTTTGCAAGATTCATATTGAATTACTCTAAGCAATCCATTCTTTATAAAAATCATCTTGTATCAAACACCCTCATTTTAGTAATTAGAAAATATAAAACAACCACCTTTTCTCAAAGATCAGACAATAAAATCTCATTGGCTGAACAATCTGCATAAAGTTGAAGTTGAGAAATCGAATTTGCAGTTCAAATAAAGAATTCAGTCATAATAAAATCTCATTGGCTGAACAATTTGCATAAAGTTGAAGCTGAGAAATTAAATTTACAGTTTGAATAAAGAATTGAGTCACCATTAAAGTGAAATACTAATGGAAACAATCATTTGGATATTCGGTAAAGAAATAAAAGGCATATAGATTTAAATCTAGCCAACTAAGAGACTTCAAAGTGAAATCTCCAAAATTAAATTCAAATTAGTTAACATTTCCAAGGTGTTTCTAACTTTAAGCTAGAGATCGAATTAACTTTAAGTCAGGATATCTAAATAGTAAAAATATTGCTTTTATTTCACTCCAGATATTTCTACTAAATATATATAAATAGCAATACAGACCATGCATTGATAATCACAAAGTGACATTGGGGGAAGAAAGTCATCATTCTTGAAGCTGTAATTGCCAAATCTGAAATGAAATCAACCTAGCATTCACCATCTATGCTGTGAAACATCACATTTATTATTGAGAAATGAATTAATAAACTCTAGATCTTAAAGCAGGCCTTCTAAGAAGAGAAATTATGTGACATAATGGATGTTTTAGAACACTCAAACATTACCACCTATTACCTGGAATGGATTAAAAAGGATGATTATAATCTTTTACTGGGACATTTTCCTTATGAATTCTCAAGTTACATTTAGATTGATGTCATAAATTTTAATTATTTATTCTATATAAATTACTTTGTTTATCTCTTTTCTTTAATACGGATGAAGAGGGAGTATGCATTATTGATCCATAATAGAAGCGTTAAATATTAATAGCCTTGTTATAAATTAAAATGAAATGTAGGTTCTGATGAGAACTTGCTTGCTATAGGTTTGATTATCAATGGAAAGGTAAGCTTTTACCATAATATATATTACTTGCCAACACTTATACAATGACACTGTTATTTATGTTTTTTTGTTTGTTAGTACTAATCATTTAGTTGTTTTTAGTGTACCTGACTAATTATTTCTAGTATAAATGGTCTTTCCTGTCTTTATCATAATAAAACACTATAGCAGGGGGATCCCACATCATCAATATATGATTGATATGAATTAATCTATCAAGTTATTGTGAGCAATAACAAATTATAATTTTAATAAAATAGTTTAGCAAGCAAGGATGATTTAAATGATCATAAATTGTAAAATAATTTTCTCATGTGTTGATTTGAACATCAAATGGTTATTCTCTGAAGGGAACAAGGGTTTGGACCAATGATTAAAATAATGATAATCAAAGAATGTCCATCAATGTTAAATTAAATTATCTATATTTTGTTATAAATTTCATAGCTAAGTTTACACTAACTGTAAATAAACTTGGTATATATATTTTTAAATTAAAGACCATTGTTTGTATTTATCCTTATTCATTTTTCAATTGTCATATATTCTCACACATTTACATATGTTGACACACTCTCATATACCCTCATATATTCATACATTTTCACATACCTGAACATTAAGTGATATTTATATATGCCAAACTAGATGACTATATAGATTCTTCCTGAGTTTGAAATCTAGGAATAACTGAAAATAAAGATGATAAGAATGAAGTGAATATATGGATATAGTTTAATATACATTCGACTACTAGATTAAACTTTGAGAATCCTTCATTTTATAGAAGTTTGATGATGATTAAAAATGATGATTATATATAACCATTAGAACATTTTCAATTTAGAAGTAAAAGTTTGATTGTTAAAGTGTTGTGCAACTTGTAGCTATGTTTTATGTACATCAATGAGTATTGTTTTCCATTTATTTTTAAATGTATTCAATTTTGCATTGAATTTTTTTAAAACGTAGTCTTGCATAAAAATTTGCTTAACTGAATTAATCACAAAGATTGTTTTATTTTTATTTTTTCTACAAATTCACATAAATCAACAATTTTATAAAATTACAATAGTCAAATCAGCAATTAGATTTTTTTAAAAAAATGAAAATGTTTTCTTTTCCTTTTTTTTCTTAACAAATCAATATTAAAATAAGAAAACGTAACTTTTATTGTTTCAAATTCTAACATATCTGATAAATAGCTTTTGTTTACACTTCTTCAGCTATTAAAAAACCTGTTGTGGATTTTATTAAATGTTTTTTCCCTATTATTTACTAGCTATCGTTTTATTTTTTAAACTGCTTTGAATGACGATTGTTTTTTTTCATTATTCAAGTTTATAAATAGAATTCGTTAAATTCATTTGAAATTAAAAAAAAAAAACTTTTTCGTATTGAAAATAAAATTTAAACATTTAAAAATAAAAAGAAATTATAGAATAATAAGTAACTTTAAAGAAAAAAGTAAAGAATATAATATACTGCTCTTGTTTAGCAATGTTACTGAACTTTTTTCTATAGGTTTTCGTAGATAGCTGGAAAAAATATCATTGTTTATTCTATTTTCATTTTTTTTTTTTTAATTTTAAAAACAATTCTTTAATAACATTCTCACCTTAGAGCAATGTTTTCTTGATAATTTATTCACATAAAATAGTGAAAGATAAACGATTGTTTATTATTTCAGGTAAAAATAATAATACATACAATTTTAAAAGTACATGTGCGTAAATATACAGATTTGCTTTTACTGCTTTTTTTTTTTTTTTTTAAGTGTCATAGCATCGGCCGGGACGCGAACCCGCAACCCGGGCAACTGCCTGCAAGTGCAAAGCAGTCGCGCTGACCTCTCGACCACCAATGTCGAAAACGCTACTTTATCATTTACTTTCCAATTTTTAAATCTTGATTACTGAGAACTCCATATGTATGTAGAAGTGCTTCATGACGTAGTAGTTAGTGCATCTACCTGCTATGCCCATAATTTAGGATTCACATCAGAGCTAGTAAAACATATTACTTTTTACATTCTAAACACGATTAAGTTGTTTTGTTGTTTTTTTCAGATAGGTAGACCGTAGCCAAGCTAGCTATTTAATTAGCCTAAGAAAATATCTAAAAATCTCGGTAAAATCAAGTTGAGAAACCCCTCACAGTTTCATAAGCCTATAAACGGCAAGCATAATAAAAAATACTCATTCATTAAACCTTATTGGACAGTATAGGAGAGAACTTTGCAGTTTTACACACATATATGTTGGAGCAATATTTTCATGATTCAAAAAATGTAAATATATTTTAGATTTATTTATGTATACATACAGCTTGTTTTTAATAATAGCCTTATGCCAATGTTTCAAATGAATTATGCTTGCTGTTGTCTCAATACTATTACATTATTCAAGGCTGGTCTACAGACTGGGCATCTTTGAGCATCCTTAAATAACTTCTACTATTTGAGCAATGATGGTTGTGATTCAACTGAAATGTTGCTATAATGCTTACATTAAGCAAATGTATCAGAACTATACATTTAAGTACATATAATGTTTATTAACATGAAGATATAAATATCGAATAACTAGAATAGTTCTTGTGATAAAAATGTGTAACAAAAAATCAAAACTATATGTTAGAACACAATTTACAGTACATTCTAAAAGTTTATCATTACATTTTATATATTTTGTTCTATGGCTTTAGACTCCTGGAGTACTCTAAAACCTAACAGCATAATTTCAACAAATGTGTAGAGTTTTTGATATACACCTGGGTCTCATTTTATGCGGTAGATAGGTTCCTCAGAAAACGCGCACAAAAAAAATCGCACAAAAATAGACATAACTTACCTTGAAAAATGGGGATAGGGGTTGTAATTTTCAGAAATTGCATAAAAGCAAAGCCAGAAGGAAAAATTACTTTAAAATTTGCATTAAAAAAAAAAAGGAAATAAAGTATGACTAATAAAAAATTTCAAATATTTGAAAAAAAATAATACAAGACAAACTTTTTTTTACTTTTTTTATTAACTACAGTATTTAATTTTACATTTTTTCATACATATTTTAATCATTAGCAGTTATTTGGCTATTAGAAAATATGCGTTCATTTGTGAACTGTTAAAAAATCAGATTAGTCATGTGACATACAACTAGCACCACTTTCAGTCTTGAGCTGTGTTAATAGTTTTTTGTTTCTATATTAAAAAAAATGAGATCATAACCAAAACAAAAAGATTATAGATTATCATTAGAAAGATTATTTTCAGTTTATAAAATCAATAAAATCTTCGTTAATATTTATTTTAAAAATCTAAAAAATTATTTATTTCTGTTATAATTAACAAAATACATTTTAAAAGTTTAAAATTTTTGAATATTTATTGCGATATTTTTATATGTAAATATAAATCTATATAGAAGCTAATATTCTAAATACAGCTTCAGGCCATATTCACGTTAGCTGCTAATATAACATTATATTTTTGAAAAAAAAAAAAAGTATTTCAAGTCAAAATAAGTTATTGATAATTTAAATTTCTTGATATTTAATAAATATAGTGAAATATGAAAGATATTAAAAAGAAACATGAATCGCATAACTTCAAAATCGCATTAAAATAATCCGCATAAAATGAGACCCAGGTGTATATACATTTTCAATTTTTTTTAATCAGGGCATTCCTAATCTCCACCATACCACAACCATCACTAGTGCAGAAAGTCAAACCACCATCTCTCTTTATGCATGATTTTGCAATCTGTGCTTTTTTGTGTGAGCTGGAAATATCAAACATTTTAGAACAATAGATCTCAAAGCATTCATATTAAAGAAAAATAATAAATCAACTTGTGTCTGTTATCTTATATGGACAGTAGATTAAAACAATAATAAATATTAGGATAAATATCAAATAAGTTGAAATATTCTTGCAGCTTCATTCAAATCAGCTAATATTTAAATTCACAAGACAGAGAGTTCATTTCTACTCATTTTAATAATCTTGCAAAAAGATCTTCAATTAGATTTTTGTGACTCCAATAAATATTTGCAACTTAGAATGATAAACTACCAAACACTGACTATATTAATGCAACACTATTGGGATCAAAATCATTCATATTACAGATGAAAAATATATATATATTTATATGAAAAATAATTTTGTATTATTTTCACAGGAAAACCT
This sequence comes from Epiperipatus broadwayi, assembly GCA_028023455.1. Taxonomy (NCBI): domain Eukaryota; kingdom Metazoa; phylum Onychophora; class Udeonychophora; order Euonychophora; family Peripatidae; genus Epiperipatus; species Epiperipatus broadwayi. Next base: position 3,992,470 of record JAQFVV010000044.1, on the reverse strand, counting down.
GAAAAATTTAAAGCACCAAAACATCACATGACCACAAGATCAGCATCCATTGGAGCATCATACTTTTTGCCATTAATGGCAAATTTCTTATACTATGGTCATATTATTTGGATTTTTGTCAGTGCATCAACTCTCATCTCCTCAACTTAGATTAAACCTGAAATTTTTACTCTATAACTAATAATGGCTAGATAACCATTTCCAATAAATATTGGCTGATTGACAAGCTTTGTTATGGGATAGCTTCCTGATTTATAAAATAATATCAAGAGTTTACTTGGAAGGGAAAAGTCTTTATACCATATTCATGTCCAGTTTATGCACTAATAATGCACCAGCATGATCCTTAATATTTTAGCCAAGAGCTCAAATAATATTAAAATCAAATACATTTTGAAATATATTAAACAAATGTTAGATGTTATTTTAGGACACATTTAATAAAATGATTAACTATTATTTTTTTAAGAATGTAAATATGTATGTATTATCAAATACCACATTCGACAATTATTTCCAATAAATAATAAGCTTTGTGAAAGCGGGATCTTTCTTGTCATTTTGTTTAATTTATTTAAAATAGTATAAAAGATTTAAAATTTCAGTTTTATCAGCCATTTTTATCATATATTAAAGAGTATAATTATATGTGTGTGTGCATGCATGCTATCAAATCCAAGTATTATTTGAGTTTTTGATGTTAAGTTCCAGGACATCTGAGGAGTCTCTAGTTATTATGCTACATACTAATCATGTAAGAACTGATTATGGTAAAGTTTTCAAATGCATAGTAATTTGTATGTCATGAATTATAGATTCGGTTTTATACTTTCATGGTTAATGTATGATTAACCATTCATTCATTAAATATTTATATGTTGCTTACTGATAGAAGAATTTGCAATATGTAGTGAGATTTTTTAAAATGAAACTTAGTCGTGCTATTTAAAATATATAACATATTTCAATGTATTTAAATATTATACATATGATTGCTTAAAACATTGCATAATTAATTTGCAAATACCATATAAAAATATTAAATTACTAGCTGTACCTACAGCTTCACTCACATTAACAGAATAAAATAATATAACCAAATATGTAGCTGTTTTCATGGCTTATATATTTATGTACTATTTAAATGAAATAATAATGCATAAATTATCAATAGCAATATTGCCAAAAAATTAACTTTTTATGATCAACTTTTAGTATTTTATTTTAAATATATTTTTCACATAATAAATTAATAGTTATTAAGCATATACTCCGATGTATATAATATATCCAAGACATGTCAAAATATAAAAACAGGTAACAAAGTTGATTAATTATTACAAATAATTATCATTTGTAATTAATAGTTAGTTTCATGGAATTTGTTCCTGGCATGCTATTTATAAATTATTATATTTTTAAATATACATTACTTTTCAAGAGTTTTATTATTATTAAATTTTATTCTATTGATCAGAATTATGCATTTCTAATTTGAATAATTGCATATAATATTCATTTGTATGTGGTAAACAAGTTTCAAGAGATATAGTTTCTGGAATTATATTTGTAATACATATGTATTTATGTGCTTTTCAATATATATATCTTAAACAGAGTCATGCATTTTTAATTTAACTAATAAATATCACGTTGACATATGGAGAGAGAAGATAAGATAGGTTAAACTCCAAGGTCACATGATGATTGTTCTTAGCGAAAATACTGTAAATTTATGAGATATTTGTTTTTCTTTATGCGTTGACATAAGTATCTAACTATTTATTCATTTTCACGCATGTATATGTTTAATTAATAAACTTCATTAACAAATATTATAATTGGCAATCGCAGTAATTATATTTGTGTTCAAGTTAAAAACTAATTGGTAATCTCTCCAACCTGAAGTATCATCTTTAAATCAATATATATATATTGAGTAATAAGCTATTCACCACAAAAACTGCAAGATATTAGCATGTGTTCTATATATATAAAGGATAATAAAAATATATTTTAAAGATTCTTTAAAATATTGTGGTGGATAATTTTTAATATTATTTAAAATATATAATTTATAACGCTCTTAATAAAAGCTTATTAATTTATTATATACACTGCAATTGTTTTTAAAAGTAACCAATTTATAGTATTTGATACTTTTTAATATGTTTCAAGTAATTGATTTATTGTTTAAAGTGAGAAAAGTTCTGTAAAGCAACAATCCATAACCTATATAGATATATTACGGCTGTAAGTTTATGATTTACATTCAAAAAATTTTTTTTTTTAGTTATAAGAAATGAGGGGGTTATAAAAGACAAACGCTTACTTCAAGAGCTTATTTTTTTATTAACATAATACGAATCATTACTTTGTATTTAGTTTAAGATAATATCTAATATATATTTTATTTTTATATAACATGAACCTAATTATTCGCGTTAAAAACTAAATAAAAGCGGCGATAAATCGGGATAAAAATATATGACATTTAATACATTTTACGCACACACACATATATATATGAGTGAAGTGTGTATAGTTTGTATGCGTATAAATTAAAAGATGACTTTTATATGTATAAAGGGGGGGGGGGGTATCTATTATTATTAGAAACAAAAAAAAAAAAAAATAAATAAAAAGTATTTGTCAAAAAAAAAAAACGTAAGTTAATACTTTTTTAAAAAATCTTCTTAAAATTATTAAGAATAATATTATTTGATGATCATGTGATGAAAATAAAAAGTATATAGTTAAATCTATGAAAAACTATAGAACGTGAATTCAAAGAATATGTGTGAGATGCTTAACAAAAAGACATTTTTAAAATTAGCATTCTTTGGACATGATTAAAACTTTATAGATTTTTTTTTTAATAGTTTAAAAAAATGGACTACTGCAATAAAAATAATATTTCAAAAATCAGTATGATGAACAACAAAATAATGAAAAAATAAGTTCAATGCATATAGAAGTCCTTTAAGAGACCTCAAGGATTATCTTCTTTCTTTTTTTTTCCATGTGTCAAAGCATCGGCCGGGAAGCGAACCCGGAACAACTGCTTGTAAGGCAGCTGGGCTGACCACTCGACCACCAACACTTGAATAAGGATTATCTTCTTCACCACCAAGAAACACCTGACTACAACATTATCGTTATTATTACCAAAGGATTATACCAACAACAGCTCCTACATGTAAATGAAAATAAAAATCATCATGAAGTATATAAGTTACAATATCTTGTTATTATAAATTTATTTAACGCACTACGTAAGTAATATTTACTAAGGCTGTAAACTTTAAGAATATGCTTGTGAAAAGGTGAAGATAGGGACCTCTACAGATCTTAACCACAAGCTTACGCTTCCCCTCTTTTCTTCCAAAGTGTAAGCTTGTGGTTAAGACCTGTAGAGGTCCCTACCTTCACATTTTCACACACATATTCTTAAGGTTTACAACCTTAGTAACAGGTTCCCCTCTTTTCTTCCAAAGTGTAAGCTTGTGGTTAAGACCTGTAGAGGTCCCTTCCTTTGCATTTTCACACGCATATTCTTAAGGTTTACAGCCTTAGTAATATCCTGTTATAAAATGTAAGCAATAAAAGTTTTTTTACTTTATTCTAACTGAAGTACCAAAACTCTTGGGTTTTATTTCATTATTAAAACCTATCAGAACTATTTCAAGAGTGAGCAGTATATTCCACTGAATGAACAAATTAATTATCTTAAACTAAATACAAAGTAATGATTCATATTATGTTAATAAAAAATAAACTCTTGAAGCATAATTTCTAATTAATCATTAACTAAATTTAAATTACATCTTTATTGATAATTTCTTTATATTCCTCACAAAATTATCTTTCAAACCATATATAATACTCCTTACCTGAGATAATCCATATCTTCAGAATCTCCAAAATATGTCACATATGAATTCTTCATTTTTATCTTGCACCCCAAAAGTTACCAAATCTCAAAAGCATCTAGAAGAAAAAGATTCATTCTAATAAAAGATACAAAGCAAATTATGTCCAGAAGATGGATATGCATTTGTCATCATAGCAATTGGCTTCTTGTCTTTCTAAAACTAGAAATTGTAGGCTACTGTCTGTATAACTGATAAAATAAATTTCATCTCTTCATTTTATATTTTTTGTGTACATCAGTGAAGTTTATATTCATTATGCATACCAGTGATGCTATCTTGTTATATTTATTGTCCTGCCTAGATATAATCGATTTACATATAGCTCATTTGCTAATTATAGACTTGAAAATAATGTGATGTAAGGTGTGGCAAAACTAGACTCCACAGCATGATTATCAAGGTATAGGCAAGAATCATAATTTTATTTTTTGCCTGCTTACAATTCCATGTGGTATATGCATAACTATTGTGGCGACCACTACACACACACTATTTGAAATTCTCTTTATTGGTTTTAAATGATTATATTTTTACACTGTACTATGCCCAGTAAATTTTGTGATTGTTTTATCAACTGCAACCTTTCTGTACATTTGATTATCAGTTTTTAAAATTTACATTGCACTGCTCTATATATGTAAATCATTACGTGTTATACAAACATGCAAGAGAAAGCACAAACACACCAATACTAATATAAACATAGTAATAAATTGTTAAATATTTTGAGAATCATTATGTCTATAAAATAAGGTTGCCTCAAACATGGATCAGCGACACAAAATTACACTGTCCAAAAACCACTTTTGTTATATTTGAATACAAATTTATATACTGTATAATAAAGAACATAAATGATTTAATATTATATAATTATATACTACACACACACACTAATACAAATGGAAATTAATAAATTATACCATTTATCAAAATAATTTTAAAAAAATTTAATCAAATAAAAAATTAAAATTATATAATTACGATATTCCATGATTACATTTGCATCCCATTGTAGGCTTTGAATGCAAATATCAGCATATTTTTAATCCACTTGAGTTAGATAATGAGGCTGATAAAAATTTTCTACCTTTATCGCTCTCATGTAAACTGGAAAATTGACCAAAATAGAAAAAAATTAAATGCACCTATTAATAAAAAAAATTAATAAAAAGTTCAAATTTTATCCAATTTTAAATTCTGATATATAATTTTAATGATGGAATTAAGCAGCAATGAATGCTGGGATTTCTGTTGACATCATGCTTATAGTTTTTGTGCAATTTAAAAAAGAAAACAAAATTTCAAATGGATCAGCTGTGACACGTGAATGACAATTAAGTAAGAAAGGAAAAAGAAATTACACAATTTTTTTTCTTTGTGTATAACTAAAAAGAATCTTAATTAATTTACATTACTGGAAGAAAAAAAAAATACTTTATTTTATTTTCTTTTGTATATAAAAAAGAAAAAAATAGATATTTTAGATAGCATTAAAAAAAAGTGAATATAACATTTTATTTTAATATACTTATATTTGTATTTGTTGATTTGAATTTTTTAATTTAGATTTTATTGTATAAAAAATTTTATTAATGATTTCATGAAATAAGCTATAATTGACTAAAATTGTGATCAGAGAAAGTTGCACTGTATTGTTGTGACAAGGGTATGAATATGCAGATTGCTCTCTCTTCTTTCAACTTCTTATTACTGAACAGTATTTGTCTCATTTCAGGTACATTGAGAAGACAATTTGGAACATTTATTAGATGGTGGCTGAAGAACTATTTTGGCAAAGTGACATGAAGACTGGTGGCATTTAAAAACAAATATTAAGGTTTGCCATTGTTTAATGTTGACCAGGAACCATTGTGTACCAGTCATACTCTGGATCATATAGTTTTCCTACCAAAAATGATTAACTGTTGCCTGGATAAGGTCAGAAAAGAGAAAATAACCAAATTATAAGACTAAATATTATCCTTTCATAATAAGAAGTATCCCTCTGCCTATCATTAGAACTCAATATGGGAAAAAAATATGGTATAATTAATAATCCTAATTGGATGCATTAGTCAAAAAATATATAAATGTAGTATATATTAAAGTAAAATGATGCTATGGCATTAAAAAGACCAGCAGTTGAATTACTTTGAATAGTAAAAAAAAATGATTTTATTACTTTAAATAATAGAATGTCTCCTAATATTTTGTTTTATGTATGAATATTATTTCTTAATGTTTTTTTTTAATATTGCAACTCCTACATATGTATTTTAATTAATTAAGTCTAGAAAGTATCATTTTTTATATTTATTTAATATTTAATTTCAATTTATATTTTTGTATATCATATGTGTATTAAATTTGTATATAAGTTGGGTGTTTGACTTAATAAATTTATTTTTACTAATTGTTAAAATGCTTCTTGTGTGTGAGAGATGATCTCTGTGAGAGATGATCTCTCCAAGCAAGCATTTCTAAACTTTATAACTGTCCCTTAAGAATTATGTTTTATATTGAGAAAGTATTGATCGGTAAAGAAGTAATCAAGAAATATTGGCAAGTAGATAAAATGCTATTTAGTCTGAGAGTATCATTTCTTAACTGAAATGATACTTTGGATTGAATTAATTCATTATCTATGAAAAATATTGTTAAAACTGAAGAAATATAATAAGCATAGGTTCATCAAAGCAGGGTTAATCATTATCAGTGATCGAAGTCATTAAAATAATCTAAATAGCCACGTGATATTGTGTATTTAAAATTATATTATTTAAAATTATCAGTCAATATATAATAATTAATTTATGTATAAGATACAACAGATTTAGAAATCTGGATTGATATAGTAGGTGTCATCAGTCAGATTATATGATGATAATTAAATCAGGTTGTTTCATAAAATATAAACAAAATCAATGCATAACTGGTTTAACCATAAATAATTCATTTTCCTCTTGTGGCTGGTTTTCTTCCATTATATATTAAGCACCCAATGTGGAGCATGAATTTGTTTAACATATTTTGAAGCATTAATAACTGAAGCACAGGCTTGTTATATACCTGTGTCTATATATATATATGTAATATAGGGTATATGAGCACAGACTTTCACACCACTCACCACTCTCCACTCTATCTAATAACACTGATACACCTAAACACATATATGCTGAAAAGATAAATAATCACCAATATACGTATTTCATGCTAAACCAGCAATCATCAGTTGGTCCAGACTATCATCTTTACACACATATATAGTATAAGTGCTCAGATATATATTAAGATAGACAATCCTCATACTTTAATGGACAGGCTTCAATCTACTCTACACTCCAACTCTTCAACCGTCCATCCAATTGAAAATCTGATGATGGAATGCTCAAATGCCACCCTGAGGCCGAAATTCTTGTCACACCCATGTTTTTTTGAAGCATTGTAAGACTATAAAAAAGAAAACCTTGAGAATATACAATTTATTTTATAATTGCCTTTATGGTATGTAAATAAAAATTTAGTTGACTGGGATATTATCAAGTCATAAAGATAAATGTAAAATTAAAAATTTAACTATAAATTGAATTAATTCGGTTTAATTTGATTATTTAAAAAACTATAGAATAAAATACTTTATTAAATATAGGTACATGTTTACTTTAATGGAATGAGAGATATGATTTATACAGGATGGATAGATATATATGAATACAGAAATCATATCGCTTCTTTTTTTATATTTTATTTTTAATATATTTATTGATAATTTTGAAAACGGAAGATTTTATTTTTTGAAGTATTTTGATTCTATTTCCTTAAACAGACACCTGTTAAACATCAAACTGTTTGAATAATTTGCTTTGTTACTAATGTTAGCTTTTACTATAGTATTAAATTTCTTAATATATATAAATAAAAAGAGTATATATATATGTCAGTTCTAAGCAAATAAAAAAATAGGCAGGATTAAGAGAAGATAAATATAACTAAGATAGTACATAAAAATAATTTAACAGAAACCATACCAGTGGGATTCAATAAATGTTAACTATTAAGGGATATGTATTTCAGGTGTGAAGTATATAGTAAAGGAGGATTACATGAGAAAGATGAGTATTGGCATGCTAAATTCAAGATATTAATCAAAAGTTAATTATTAAGTATAATTAGAAATAGAGTAGTATTAAAAAAAGTTTTACTTTTGATAAATAAATGATAACATGATTAAATGAAAAAAAAGGAAAAGCAGTTCAACATGGAACCCATGACAGGAGAAGAACAGACAATATCAAATGAGACATTAAAAACAATAGAGAGTGTGAATCAACAAGACTTGGTAATTTTCATAGGGATAATGAAAAAGACATAAATTAAATTCAAAGAAAATCATCAAAAAAAATGATAAAAAGTTTTAAAAAGATCCACAAAAGAATGAAAACAATTTTTTAGAGAATGAACAAGAGATAATTTTTAAAAAAAATTCATATTAAATTCAGAAAGAACATAAACTATCTAGAAGAAAAGTGTGGATTTATGGTGAACAATATCAAAAAAAAAATAGTGATCAAAGTTCATTGAATAGAAAACTAAGTATAGATATAGAAGAAATTGTACATAAGGCTATATATGTTAGTACACATGAAATAAAATAAATATGCCAAGCATGATGGGGAGAATAGAAATTTTGGAAGGCAAAGACACTCAAATGTAATGATAATGAAGATGTAGCATGAGCCCTGATAGTGAAAGAAAACAATGTTGGAAAAGTACAGAATAGAATGTGGTTCAAATTCAGAAAAAAGTGATATAGACTAAGGAATGTATGGATACCTCCATAGATAAAATACAGAAGGATTATAGGAAGATGAAGAACACTATAAAAATAATGAAACCTAATGAAAAATATGAGATTAATGTTATTGGAATAACATGAATGAAAAGTATAAAAATCATTAGTGATGTCAATTTTTAAAAATAAATATTTTTCTGAGGAAATAATGGTGAAACATTTATAGAGCATCTAGACAGACTGGAGAATTACTTTTTACTAAGTCAATTGACAGAAGGTAAAAAGGTAGCATTTGCCTACAGCCATATACAAGGCCCATCCAAGGAATGGTGGAAGTCATTGACACAAAAAGCAATTCCATATATAGGTTATTGAGAAGTAGTCAGAAATATTTTTTAGGTAGAAGAAAAACAAGAAGGAATACATTACCAGATCATGCAAAAAAAAGTTTAGAATGAAGAATAGGAGAAATTACATACAGTTCTTTTGAAGACAGATAGCAAAATTACAGCTATTTACTGCATGTGATCTGTCATAAGAATAAATTATTAGAATAATCTAATTTATCATTTAAAATAGAGCAAGTGACATTAATTTTAAGTATTGACCACAAAATAATAGAGCAGGTTGCACAATTCTTGAACCCATTAATATGATCTTCCAGAATACAGAAAATCTAAAAAGGGAAAGCAAAATTATTCTACCAAATAGATTTCAAACAAAATTAGAAATGACACAGCTGTTAGATGTATAGGGATAAAAAATACCATACGTTCAAATTTTATTAGCATCACAATAAAATATGAATTAATAACTTAAGAGAAACACATTATATAAGATGTTGATAGTTTTAAGAAAGCAAGATGACAAAAGAATGCATTGCAATCTCCAACTAAGTCAACAATATTGAGCATGAGTGAGACCCCCATATAAAATATGGGTTTTAGAGAAAAGAAGCCAAATTATGATTATTAAAAATCTTGATGGAATGTACCTCACTTTGAGGTCTACATGCAAAAAGAAGGATACTGCCCTGAATCAATCTGAAAATCAAACCACATGTAATTGATTTATAATTGTAAAAATAAAGTACCCCAATCTGTATTGTTATTATGCTTCAAAACTAAACATTGATTTTGAAGCTATCTATACCCATCCTTAATTGATTCTGAAAGTCAAATATTAGTTATATCTGAAAATTTCTATAAGCAAATATTAGAAATGAACCTTAACTTAAGAACACTGTCCATAAAAGCAATATATATATATATATATTATTCTGACTAATAAAAGGGTACAATTAGGAAAATATTAAGTTTGATCTAACCAAACAGATATTTTTTATGCTTATGCCATACATATTTTGCACTGAAAGGATTAATCTATAAGGTTCTATTAAGATCCAATTTTATGTATCAATCATACTGTATTTTGGATTACACAGAAACTAAGAATAAATCCACTATATATTAATCCAAATTTTAATGCTGATTTATGGTTCAATGGAGATAAGTTGTACAAGGGATGGTGTGGATACTCATGATCTAATGAACAGTGTAAATCAAGGGGAATTGATGACAGGAACCTGGAAAAGTAAATTTATTGACATGTTGATAAAATATCAAACAGTGTTTTCAGAAATATCTTTGGATATGAGAATCAAAGTTTTAGTCAATCAGTCATATCAGGCCAGGTCTTATCCTCTATCTCACCAATTCAAAAGTGAAGTAGAAAGAAAACTAAGGAAAATGATGGAATGGGGAATTATTATCAAATTTTTATCACCTTATAATAACTCTTTGGTGATGGTCAAAAAGAAGAATGGATCAGTAAGGCTATATCTGGATGCCATACAACTAATAAAATTACTATTCCAGATTGAAACATACCCTCTCCCATTGATGATTTGATAATTAAATTAAAAGATAAGCAAGTACTTTCACCATTTAATCTCACTATTAAGATATCGACAAATCAAGTTTCATCTGGGTGATTCAAAAGTATACCACATTCTAATATAAGAGATATTCTTATCAGTTCCAATACATGTTCTTTGAATTGATTAATAATGAAGCTGGTTTGATGAGATACTTAGATAAGATGTTTGTCAGAGAAGGTTAAATCCTTGGCAACTCTATGTGAATGATGTGATAATTATGTTGGTATTATCAAATATATGATTAATTGTCAGTCTATAAATTGTAAATAATAGAATTAATATTTCTATTATGAAAAGTTGCTATTATAGTTGTACTTATTGATTTATTTTGTTAGCCATAAATATAATTATAAAGCGTACACATACATGCCAAAACAATGTATTTACATATACATACTTTAAGAGCAATATGTAATGAAAATACAGACATTTTATTAATTTATTTATTAACTAAAAAAAGAAAAATAAGTTACATGAAATTTTGTTTCAGTTGTAATTAAAAATAAGCTCTTAATTAATTTATGTTACTAGTAGATAAGAAAAAAAATGTATCTTATCTTATTTTCTTTTTTATGTAAAAAAGAAAAAGATAAAATAAAAATATTTTAGATAGCATTCAAGAAAAAACAGATATACAATTTTATTTTAATACAATTATAACTGTAATCATTGATTTGAAATTTGTAATTTAGTTACTACTGTATAAAAGAAATATCTATTAATAATTTAATGAAATATGATTAAGTTGCTAAAATTGTGATTAGAGATAACTGCATTGTATTATTATGAAAAGAGTATAAAAATGCAGATAACCAATCACACTCCTTTTTTGATTCTTGTTTCTGGGCGATAATTATCATATTGCAGGTATATTGAGGAGACAATCTGGAAACAACCATTATATGGCAACTGAAGAAGTGTTTTGGAAAAGTGATTGAAGACCATCGGATTTGAAAACAAATACTAAGATTTGTCTGTTTCTTGCCTTTATTTAAAGATGATTGAAATCATTATTAAAATGGAACCATAAGAATGTGCTAATCAGAATCTGGATTATGTAGCCTTCCTGTAAAAGATGATTAGCTGTTTCCCGGATGAAGTAAAAAATGAGAAAATTGTCAAATTATAAGATTTATCTGTTATTCCTTTGTAATAAGAAGTATTTCTTTGCCATTCATTAGAATCCAAGATAACTAATTAATAATTCTGATTATATGCAATTTGTCAAAATGAAAATTTATAAACATAATACATTTTGAAAGTCACATGATACTATGATATTAAAAAGACACAATCAAATTATTTTGAATAGTAAGAAGAAAACTTATTTTTATTAACAGAAATTATAAAAGACTTATTAATATTATATTTATTTTACGCATGAGTATTCTGTTAATGTTTATCTATAAAGTCACAACTTTTTTACATATTTATTTTAATTAATTCGGTCTAGAATGCATTTATATATATATATTTATTTAGTATTTAATCTCAAATTGTATTTGGATATCATGTGTGTTAAAATATATATAGCTAGGTGTTGGGTTAATTTTTTTTTTGTTTATTATTAAAATCCATCTTGTTAGTGTGTTTTGGTCTCATTTCAAGCAAATATTTCTAAGCTTAATAACTGTCCCTTAAGGATCATGCTTTAAGTTAAGAAATTTCTGGGGTGTAAAGAAGCAAGTGAAAAAAAGTGGAAAGTAGATAAAGTGCTCTTTGATCAGAGAACATTATTTTCTTAATTGAAGTGGCGTTTAAAAAGGAATTAATTCATTATCTATAAAGATATCGTTTGACTTAAGAAATATAATAGTTTAGACTCATCAAAGCAGGGTAGTCAACTTCATTGATCATTTGATTAGAATAATTTAAATAACTATATGATACTGTGAATTTAAAATTTATATTGTTTAAAATTATTACTAACTAAAAAGGTTATAGATATAATAATTCATTTATGCATTAAGACATGATAGGTTTAGAAATCCAGGTTGATATATTAGGTGTTGTGAGTCGGATTATATGATGATGACTATAAAATACAAACAAAAAAATAAATAAAAAGTCAAACAAAAATGTATCTGTAATCAAATGAGTAACCAATGCATAACTGATGTAAGCATAAATTACCCTTTTCCTTTCTATGACTAATTATGTTCCATTAATATATACACATATAGCAATAAAAATAATAAATATAATGGTAACTAACTATGATATAGTCTTTTAATCTACAGAAGTACTTTCTGTTAATTCCTTAACTCTCCTCAACAGCTGTTAAATTCAAAAAACATAACGGAAGCAAACATCATCAATTCAATTCCCATAAATCACAAATTTTAATGATAACAGCTGATCTATGAATTGTATTCATTTTATTTCTATTTATTAAAATTGCCTTTTTATTATTTTTTTTTAATAAATAGAAATAAAATAAATAATAGACAAACTGCTAACATTAAAATTTGGTATTCATGGAATTTGAATTGATGACATTTGTTCCGTTATGTTTTTGAATTTAATAGCAGTTGAGGAGGGTTAAGGAATTAACTGAAAATACTTCTGTGGATTGAAAGACAGCATATAATAGTTAATTACCATTATATTTATTATTTTTATTGTTATTACAATAGTTTTTAATTAATGGACATTTTATTTGTATTATATATATTGTAAAGGACTAGCATAAAAATGGGGATTCTATCCATGCACTATCTTTGGCATAGGCCAAATGTGATATTAAATATGGAATACTAGTATCTATAGAAGATGATCTGAAAATTGGAGTTTATATACCCTAAACGTGCAACCATATCTAATTTATGGATACTGTTAGTTCAGAATAATCACCCAAAGATAATAATGAGTTGCATATTTTTACTAAACCTCTTCATTCCCTATTATACTATCATGAAATAAATTTTGGTTTATTGTTTCTAGTAAGGAAGAATATATAATGAAATCAGAATATAAACCCATTAGGGTAGTGTATACTAATAAATATCTATAACATTAAAAAATAAAAATACTAATGTGAATCATGGAGACAACACTAATACTTAGTTTTATTACAAATAAAAGGAAAAATTAATATTTAATATATATATAAAAATGAAATGAAGCAAAATTAAATAGTGACTATTAATAAAACAAACAATAAATAAATAAATATAACTGAACAAGTATCAAATTTACTGTACATGCCACTTAGCTATCAGCTACTTCAGATAAATATTTTAATTATTATAAATTAGGTAAAATTAAAGCAGAAGTTACTTTAAGCCCCTAGTGAGCTACATATAAATTTTTCTCCCATTCATCCAAACAAGTTCTCTGATTACTTAAGACAATCCCCAAATAATTATACCTATTCACCACATTTAACTTTATATCCCCCAATACAAATTCTTTGTCTTTTCTTTCCCCACTATTAATCATCAATACTTTTGATTTTTCCTCAGTAAATTTAATCCCATCTCTTTACCAACCTTTGTGCATGTCCTCAGCATAACTTCCATATTTTCCCTTCTTTCTGTGTACAAGAAGACATCATTTGCAAATAAAAGACCCAATAATGTATATACTTACATGCCACTTATTAATGGTATTTCTACCCCTTTTCTTAGTCTTTCTATTGCTTTCTCCATTTCTCTCAAGTACAACAAAAATAAAATAGGTGACATAGGGCATTTTTGCCTTAGTCCCATCCCATTTTTAACTTTTAACTGATTTTATATTTCCTAATTGATACGTATAGTAATTATTTTCATATAATCTCTTAATAATATCCACTAAAGTCCATCCATTCCCAAATTTACTAAACTTATCCATAATCTACTTCTATTTACTCTATCATATGCCTTCTCTATATCTATAAAAACCATATATAACTATCTACCTGTATTTCTACTCATATCTATAAGCTGTATAACTACAAATAAACTATATATGCCTATCTGATTGAAAACCCTTTTGCATTTCTCCCATTACATTATTTTTTCCATCCATTTTGTGACTCTTCCAGCCACCATATATGCAAAAACATTATGTAATATTGACATTACCACTATTGGTCTATAATTGCTTAACTTTCTATGATTCTTACCCTTTTCTTTAAATAGTAGCCTTACTCTTGTATTACTCCAACTATCCAGAAAATCTCTCTTCTGTGCCATCTTATTAAAACATGATAATAGTTTTAATTTTGCCTATGCCCTAAATTCATTACCATCTCTGCTTCCCATCTATCCAAACCTCTTACCTTTCCACTTTTCAATTTCTTCTTTAACTCATTTAGTTCATTTTCTGTAAACCTAATATTTCCATTAGTATATGTTTTATGTTTGATATCACTCTGTCCTTCACATCTATCATCTTTTCTATATCCATTACATGCTTATTTAAGATTGTGTCTAATTCTTCTTCAGAGCTACACTCTATTTCCTCATCATCTAGTAATACTATTTTTCTCCCCCCTACATTCCTTCTTTTAATGTATTTCCAAAATATTTTACTCACATGTCTTCCACTTTTATTAATATCCTCCAACAATTTACTATTAAATTTCATTCCCTCTATATAATTATCTATTTTAGCCAACTTCTTTTGTTTTAAATACTTTTTCCATTTAACATTAACATCTTCTTCACTTTCTTTGTTCTTAATAGCACACTTATATTCTCTACATGCTTTCCCCCTCTCTTTTACACTTTTACTAACTCTCATTTTCCTTTTTTTTTTCTTCGGAATATTCTCACCTAAAACCCTATTTGCCACTTTTTCTACTTCACTACACCAATCTTTATATTCATCCCCAACTAATTCTTCGATGGTTTTTTCAACTTGTATTTTATCTTCTTCTAACTTATTCTTATCATTCATTCTTCATCCATATCTTTCACTATCCTTTCTACTTTTATGACTATTTTCCATCACATTACTAAAAAAAATTATGATCAGTATTACATACTCTCTCTTCATTATCAAACACTTTTATTTTCCATACTTTATTCATTGTCTCTTTCTCTACTAATAATAATCTATTATGTGAAATATATTATTTCTAGACTGGGTATTGTCCCTCATAAATATTTGACAAATTTCCAATTCTTAAATTCACTCTCTGACAAAAATTCTTCAAAATCTGTCCATTCTTATTATCTACATCATCAATTTCTTCAATATGCCCATTCATATCCCCTATAACCATTATTCTCTTTCCCTTTTCTTTAATACCCTGTATATCCATAACTAGGTATTCATATATGTTACTGTTCCATTCCATTATAGTCTGACTATCTTCAGTCGCTATATTCACTACAGCCACCATCCACTCCTGTCTTTTAACCTTAGCTCAAACCACAAATGTTCTTGATATTTAACAGTATTTAAATATTTTTTGATATAACTTTTATACCACCACCTCTTTTTTCTTTTTCTTTTCTATTTATACTCTTGCCACACCAGGTCCTCCAGTATAGGCTTTTTTTTCTTTTCTTAGATGTGTTTCCACTACTGCTAGTACCTCAAGCTCTTCATTTTTAACTGCTTTGTTTAATTCCAGCCAGTTTTCTGGTCTTCTACCACCTTGCATATTCAAATATCCAATTTTAATAATTTCTTCTTTCCTAACTACTCTTTTATAAATTCTTTTGATTCTTCCTTCTCCATTACATTTATAAATAACTTGCTTACCATTAATTTTACAGACCCATTCCTTCTCCATATCTACATTTATGCCTAAACCAACTAACCTTTGTTTATTTCTTACATCTCGACCATTTTTCTTCTTTCTGATAGCCTTGCACTTAAATTTCTACCCCCCTTTATAAGTTTCCCAAACTATATTCTTTATAAATCAAACTCCCTAAAACTTCACTTCCTTGTTTGCTAAGTGCAATCCATCTCTACTATATAACTCCCTCTTATTAATGAAAAAATGCCACACATCCACAAACATAACATCATTTCTCTCATAATTTTTTCAATCTCTCATTTACAGAACATGCCCTATCTAACATGTATCTATTATCAAATCTTGGTAGTAATCCAACTATATCTACTCTTCTTTCATCTTACTTAAATTACTAGTCAATTCTATGTACTCATCCATTACTCTCTCTGATGGCTCTGACAAATTATTTGTCCCTACCATAACATACACATCTCTATTCCCTTGTTTCTTTATCTTAATTGTAACATTTATAATTCTATCTCCAGGCAGACATATTCTTACATACCTGTTTCTATTTTCTCTTGCAATATATATCTCTATACTCTCCAGTTAATGAATCTCCTATCAATACTGTCTCATAGGTTACTTTCACTACTTTGTCCATAACATTTTCTACCATCTTCTGGACTTCCTTATCTACTTCTTTATCATTCCTATTCAACAATTTCTTTATCCATACACCCTTTGTCTCTAACAATTTTAATTTTACTTCTACATTCTTTATCTCTTCCTCTATCTTACTTATTTTTGGCTAACCAACTGCACTGCACTACCTATTTTTCTATCCATATTTCTTGCCACTCCATTAAAAACATACTCTATCCTATCTTCCTTGACTATATTTTGCTCCATTTCTCCTGACTTTCTCTTTAATCTATCTACATTTAAAAACCATTTTTTCACTTCTTTTGTGACACTTACACACTGTCTACATGACCATAAACCTGTTATATCCTTCCTAGTCTTATTTAAACATTTCACGTGAAACCTCATTATGTACGGTACACTCTACCATAGCACACCTAATTTCTTTCTGACTCTTATATATGCATTGTGGGATACAAATGCAATCCATATTTCTTATTTTCAAGCCCCCCTACTCTATATTTAACTTTATGCTTCCTCTCCTATTTTTCAACTCCCTTTACACAAAAGGCGAAAAACTTTTTTGCAATGGTGATCAATAAACACTTATTTCCCAACTTAGGCCTCAAAACATTATCTTTCTCAAATAAATCACTTCCTTTCTTAAATTAAAAAAATCTTTAGTATCAAACTTACTAAAAACCAAATAAATAAACAATTTTGGTATCAATTAAATTCTCAGTTCTCTAAAGGTAATTCGCAAATATATTTATATAAACTTCAAAACTTGCAAACAAAATGGCCATGTCACAACAGCTAGACAGTCAAAGCTTTAAACCTATTTCTCTTGATCACAATTATTTCTCCACCTCCACACCATCAACAGACAAATTGTATAACAGTTAAATTCTCAGTTCATCAAGATAATTTGCAAAAAATAAATCATAAACTTTAACTAAACTTGCAGAACAAAACAGTTACATCAAGAAAACAAGACAATGAAAGTAAACACGTGTGATGCACTGTGACTTCTCCTTAATCAAATAAGTGTCGTCTAGTGATCAAGTTTCTTGTAACTTTTTCTCTACTCCAACATCTACTCTATTTATTTCTATTTGTGTTTCTTCTTAAAGCTTTTCTGATATCTTCATTTCAATTTCAGGTTTTTCTCATCCTTAGCATCAATTTTATTTTTAACCCTTTCTGTAATTTCAGTACTTTTTAGCATTCTGTTAAGTGCTAAATTTTTATCTCATTTTTTTAATATTTCTGTTTTCTTTATTTCATGATTTAATTCATTCTATGTCTTCTGGAACTTTTTTTAAATTTATTTATATATTTATTAATCTTGGTTGGTGTTATCTTTTTAATCCCAAATTTTGATTTTTTTGTTTGTACTCTGGTATTCTTTTTTGTAAACTTGTCTCCAGCTATATAATTTGCTGTTATTCTTTTACTATGATTTTTCTCCATATTTTTTTTCTCTATTTGAAATTACTCTGGTTGCAGCCTAGCTTCTATACATCTCACTTTGGTTTGACCTTTTTTGCATCTTTACTTACTTATTCTTGTTTTTATTTTAAATTCTTGTTTACCATGTTTAAACTCCTATTTTAAATCTTGTTGCAATTTTCCATTTTAATTTTTAGATTTTATTTCCTGAGTTCTTATCCTGGTTGAACTCTTCTGAAATCTTTTAAATTCTCAATGCCTTTGTTGGAATATTCTTAATATATTTCTTATCAAACAACAATTTATTTTTAGAATTATATATTTCTTTAAATTAGTTTCTCTTATCTCATATTTCTCTTTTTTTTTCATTTTTAAATATAATTTATTAATTAAATTTGTTTTCATATATGTTGTTAGAATTCTCTTCATTGTAAAAGTTGTCTTATGAGAAGATATCTAATCTCAAAGATTTAAATGTATTTCATTATGTTCTATTTTCCAAGTTTATTATAAGCTATTTCTTTTTCCAAGATTTAATTTTCACTCAACCCAATGTTTTATATCATATTCGATTATGGCAAAATGATCAGTTAAAGTGTTGCAGTTTTTCTGGCTGTATCTTTTGTGAAAACTTTCAGATTTCTGATGCACTATCTCTGATAAATGACAGCCCAATTTGCCAAAAATTTATGGGAATAAGCTGGATTCATCAGAATAAGCAACTAAAATAAATAAATTTCCTTTCCAGTAACTTTGAAATCATACAAATGTAAAATAAGCTAGGAATTAAGCCTCTGATAGATACATTTTTGATAAAAGAAGGTATAAGTTATCTGTAATCTTTTCTGAGATTGGCATAAGCATAAGAACAAATACTCTACATTTGATTATTTTGAATCCTTTAGCCCAGTAATCTTTTGTGGATAAATAAACATAAAAAACATTTAAACAAATACTTAATCATGCACTTTTACAATGAATCTTTGAAAAAAATTCATTCTACTATATCTCATTCAAAATATTTGATATAAATTTTTAGGTGTGATAATATGTTGGACTATTTCCATCAACTATCATTAAATATTGGATATCTAAAAAAAATTTTAACTTTCATATAATTTTTAGATGTGATAATTTTCTAAACATTCAACATTTAATAATAGATGATAGAAATAGTTAAACATATCACACATAAAAATGTGACATCAACTTAGACAATAGATTTGAAATGTTGGATTATTTATTGTGTCAGCACTATTTTTCTAGAATTATATATAATTATATTCCAAGTGTATTGATTTATTATAAGGAAATGTATTGTTGTTTTTTTCCTCAAAATATATGTTTTTGGAGCTTAATTTTAGAAATCGCTTTTTATATGTCTATATTTGTCTTTCTAATATAAATTTCCCAAAAGAATAAAGAGTCATCTTATTTTTATGGTACACATTTTTGAGACCCATGATTGAGGTCCTCATTTACATGTAATTAAACTATCTTGTGGTGGCAGTTCTATCTATGCATTATCTTTGGTGTAGGTTGATCATGATATAAATATTATGGAATACCATATATAAAACAAAATCTGAAAATCATTTTATTTATCCTAACTTGAAACTATTTATTTATGAACATCATATAGATCATAATGATTACCTATGGATATACTATTTCCTTACTCACACTAAACATCCCAACTTTTTATTAAAGTAGTTTTTATATTGATTACCCTGGGCTTATACATCATGAGATACATTTTGTTTTTAATGTTTTAATTAAGAAACAGCATAAAATTAAATGATAACATAGATCTGGTAGGCTATTTTATACTAAGAAATATCTATAAAATCCAAAATAAAAATAATGAATGAAAATAAGAAACATCATGAAGACAACATTAATACATAATTTTATTATAATTCATTGTTATATCATTTTAGTTTTGTTTAATAAAGTGGCCAAAACATTTTGAATGTTAGCTAAAGAAAAGGTTTATTATAAATATTTATTTTTATTAAACATAGCTGAGTGTACTTTCAGCTTAGAAAACCAGATTCATAGCACTTGGGTGTTGGCCAATTATGCTGCAATATTAAAAAAAACTCCGAATATAAATGTTTTTGGGGAGCACGAACAACAATTAGAAGCACAAACAAAAATTTGGTCATGACTTCAACTCAACAAATGTCAATATTGTTTGCATGGAATGAGACAACAGAAAAAAAAAAGTGAAAGAAGTGTGTCATTAACAAAAAGGAAAACAGTATCCAACTCTCAAATAAGTGCGTCAAGCGTTGTTAGCTGAGAGATCATTGCAGCTGCCTTGCAAGCAAGTAGTTGGTTGCAAATGGATGTGGGTTCGCCTCCCGCTGATGCTATGGCATATAGAAAAAAAAAACCTCTCAAATAAGTGGAATATTTAAATAGCTCATTTAAATAATTAATACTTCATCAAAAAGTACTGCAGCATACCCAGTCAACCTGAGTGCTATGAATTTGCTTTTCTAATTCTAAAGTATGCTCAGATATGCTTAATAAAAATAAATACATAATAAATATTTTCTTTAGCCCACGTTCAAAACATTTTGGCCAATTTTATTATAAGTGTATATAATATAAATAAAACATAAAACAAAATTGATCAGTGACTTAACGAAACAAACAAAAAATAAATATCTGATGTAAGCATTGAAATTCTATGATCTTTTATTTGGTCAGCCTTGGAATCTTAAAATGTGTGCTCAAAATATCATTCATTATAGAGAAGTTGATTGTATCCCTTTTGCAAATATATATATAATTTTTTTAAATAAGTTGTAGTTAAATCTATTTATCATTACTCATATTCATATATACCTAAAAGAAAATAAGTTGCAATGATTGTAAGACAATAACATATATTTAAAATTTTCCACAGTTTCTCCTCATTGATGTTTGATTATCACACATACCACTTATTAGTTTGTTCACATAAATTAGTTTGTTCACATAAACTTCATTTATGAACTCATGTTCTGAATGACTACTTCAAATTAGTATGACTGAATATATTCTTCCTGACTTAACTATATACATAGAGAAAGTAACCGTTTACTGTTTTTTTTTTCCATAGCATTGGCCGAGACGCGAACCCACAACCATCTGCAACCAACTACTTGCTTGCAAGACGACTGCGATGACCTCTCGGCTAACAACGCTTGACAACCGTTCACTGTTTTATAAAATATTTTTTACTGTCATAATAGTTTAAATTATATTATTTTAAAAACAAAAAGTATCGCAACAATATCATAAAAAAATATATTTCATTCCATGAGAGTTTTGGAGAGAAAAAAAATATTTTGTTTTTACTAGACTTTGAAGTCAAAATAAAATATTTAAGACTCCGTCTATTCATAAAATTATTGTGTCTAGGAATTGCCACTATTACTTTATAAGTAATATATCTCGTTCTGTAAACATATATATTATCTCTAATAATAATTATCTTTATTTAACTTAAAATAGAACTCATATATGTCCTTGGATGATTAAAATAATAATAACGAAGCAATGATATCTAAGTGTATTTCTTTTACTAATTTAAAATCTGCCAATTTTTATAAAATGATATTTATTTTACTCCTGAAATAATACTATTATTATACTATCCCATTTTGATATATTTATGTTTGTTTGTTAGACATAAAAAAAAATGTTTTTAGGCGTTTTGTTTATTTATGTTTATCTTGGAAAACATAAATAACGTGATTATAACACTCAAATATTTTGGGTGTGTTTATGGATAATTTTTTTTATATGAAAACATACACATATCATCATATATGCGGGATGGTGTTTAATTAAAGTATGTTTTAGATTTTTCTTCGAAAAATGTTTGAATATTTCTCTCTTTAAAAAATAATAATCAGATATTAATTTAAAATGCTAGCCACAGAATCATGATAAAAATTTATATTTATACATTTAATATTCTGCAATAGATAGACAGAAATATAAATATTAAAAGGGGGTTACTATTTATACTATCATCAAGAATGGTAAAAAGTGTAATCTATTTTACTGCCTTTTCATATATTTAAATAAATCATACAATACAATATAAAATATCTTAAGATAATAGCAATCATCGATATATAATAAAAATACAGAAAAACTTTCAACGAATATTGATTTTTGCTCTTTTCAGTGTATTGAAGCTATTTTATAATTTCACTTTACATTGCATTGCTGGTCAAGAAGTCAGCGACAGCTGCTTTACAAGCAGTTGTCCCGGGTTAGCGGGTTCACTTCTCGACTGATGCTATGACACAAGAGGGAAAAAATGTCTCCTTTATATAAAATTAATTAGAACCTACTATGTACAAGGAAGAAAGAGGGAAAAACTATATAAATGTATATTATATAATTTTCCATTCATTTACTATTAGACAAGTATTAGCTGAATTAATTGATATTTTATATATAATCGCACAATTATGCCTTGATCACATTTTAAGAAATGACTATATAAGGCAGATTTATCATCTCTTCTATTAATTGCATTACTATGTTTCTTTGCTTTTTTATCTAATTGCTTTTCTGTATGTCCATAGCAAATCATATTGCAATTTCCATTTATACAGATTCACCCTCTTTTCCTTGTAATAGTATTATTGTTATAAAAGGTTCTAATTAATTTATATAAAGTAGATTGAAATTGTAAAATAGTTCCAACACATTGAAAAGGGCAAAAATCAATATTTGCTGAAAGAGCTTTTCTGTATTATTGTTACTACATAGATACAATTATTGATATTATATAAAGATATTTTATTTTTTATTATATTGCATGATTTATTTAAACATTTATACTATATATACATTTTTTTTAAAAGTACATTACTTTTCTTTATGTTTATCTACTCTAAGTTCATGGTTTTCTTTCTCCAGATTTTGTTTGGATCCAAAACAATGTGTCAATAGATATCATTTTATTGATTAAGATGAATATTCTTTTGGTTTGTACTTCTAAATATTTAGATATTGTACTGACATAAAATGAATTAATAAACTGAATAGAAGAAAGAGAGAGTGTGACACAAATTATCATTAGTTATTTAGACTTTTCAGTTTTCTAAAAATGAGGCTGATGAGAGAGAAAAGAATTACTTTCTTAACAAGATATTGCAGTACTAAAAATATCTATGAATAACTATTTTTATTAATAAATCCTGAAGAGTAAGTTCTTAAAGATTACGAAATCTTTATATCTACTTTCTTGTAGTCCTCTTTTAGAAAGTTCTTAGTTTAAAGAACTAATTATTGTCAACAAAATAAATAAAGCTTAAACATATATGCCTTCCACAAATATTTAACTTTTTTTTTATTACTCTGATTTATTATAGTAATTATTGGCTGCAGAAAAAGTTTGCTTTTAACTGGAACAAAGCTTTGATTCTAGTTTGATATCTTAAAGGAACCCAGCAGGACAAATTTTTAATCTCAGTTCTCTATGTTCTTGCCATTGTAGCTCATATTACTACAAGGTTATTTATACAATGTAAGAATATAGATAGACTGACTATTCTTCAACATACATCAACTAGGAGAATGAGTTTTTTTTTTACCTTTGTGTTTAAGATGAACATGATTTTTCTTTTTAGCTATTTAATAGCTTTTAATTGGAACATTAGTTGAGTTCTCTTGAAGGCAGAATAAATGTATGATGAAGTATTCAATAGTAATCAGAATTTTATAATAAAAAATTATTTGTTTACTTTTAAATGTTATAAATTTAATTTCTTCTAAATTACTGTCCATTTGATGCAATACACTGGTCTAAACATGTTTTTCACTTTTTAAACATGTGTATTTTTTTTCCATCATTTTCAAGACCATAAAAAGGAATTTTGAGGCATTTTTGTTGAAGTAAGACCGAGTGAATATATGCTGAATTTAATTAAAAAATTGTTTCACACTCAATCCTTTTATGCACTGACATTTTGTCATGATGAAGAATGCACTCCCTCATCTTGCCAGAAAATGGAACTTTTCCATTTTATCATATCATGTAAATGTTTCATAACATGCAGATAAAACACCTGACCATTACAAACTTATTCTGAGAAAATTCATTTAAAAAAATCAGTATTGACTTGATATTATACTTAACATAACATGCTTTTTAGGGACATGGTGAATTTGATACTTCTATTAAATAACATGCTTTTTAGGGACATGGTGAATTTGATACTTCTATTAAACCATTCTTAATCATCTGTTTTTCTGATATCAGCTTGTTTGAAATCTATTTCAAGAATTATAACTGTTTTCCATACTGTTTTTCTTAAAAGAGAACAGAATTTCACATTATTCCAATTTTTCAATCATTACAAAAATTGTCAAGCATGTGAAATGCTAAACAGAGCAAAACTCTCCATACAGTATTGCCACCTGTGCTAAACAGAGTAATCAATGGATGCCAGAAGGCTTGTGCATAAAATCCCTATCCAATGCCTACTCATCCAATATCCCCAGACTAGTTTCTGGCTTGTGGCCTTCACTGCATCTAGATCTTAGGATCTAATGCAACCCTCTAGCAACCACCTTTTATCTCTACTTAACTACAAAACTATGAGAATGAAATTGAAAACACAAAAAATATTTTCAATCTAAGCTCAATAGCTTATATAGTCATATGGGTCTGAACTCAATTCAGCTCCCATACATTTTGGTGTCTTTGGCTCTTTTACAACCATAGCCACCACTATAGTCTGGGGATATTGGATGAGTAGGCATTGGATAGGGATTTTATGCACAAGCCTTCTGGCATCCATTGATTACTCTGTTTAGCACAGGTGGCAATACTGTATGGAGAGTTTTGCTCTGTTTATCAACAATTAATGTGCTAGTATAGGAAATGTGATCATGTGATGTGAAATGCTCTTAATAAAAAAAAGTGCTACATATATCATGATTTCAAAACAGTGATGTCATTTGAAAGATTGATGCAGAAGAGTCTCTACAAGTGGTATGCAGCATGGCAGAGGCATATATTACAACAGGCATGCATACCAGAGAACGATTCTGCTTATTTTTGGATTTTCCCTTGTATGTGTAATTTTTTTAAATATTTATAATCATGACCTTTAAAATTAAATTATGATTCTTATTTCTAGAAGTTTGTAAAGTCATCAGCCAAGACAACAATAGATGGGTAAAGATAGAAGATGTTAAAATCTAAGCTGCCAATCAAATAGTAGCACCACTCACTGCAAGCCTGAATAATTAGTGGATTCAGGAAAGTTTGAGCATGAAGTCCCTATCTTGTGCATACTCAACCAATATCTCCAGACTAGTTTTTAGCTTGTATCTTTCATCAGTGAGGAGCCTTGTATCTGAGAGCATTGCGGTGCAAGGCTTCTCACTGATGAAAGTCACAAGCTGAAAACATAGTCTGGGGATGTTGGATGAGTATGCACTAGATAGGGATTTAATGTTCAAACCTTAATAAATACATTGATTACTCTGTTTTGCACTGAGTATCACTACTGATGGAGAGCTTAGTTTCTGTGTAAACAGCTTGTGTAAGCATAAAGAATGGTGATCGAGTCAAGCACTATTAGCCGAGAGATCATCGCGGCCACCTTGCAAGCAAGTAGTTGGTTGCAGACGGTTGTGGGTTCGCGTCCCGGCCGGTGCTATGACATATGGAAAAGAATGGTGATCGTATGATGTTTAGTGCTTTGTGAAATTAGAAATGCAAGTGAATGATTTGGAAAGCATTCTTTACTATAAAGTTGCAAATATTAAAAGCCCAAGACTGCCTATTGTAAAAAAAAATTTTGAAAACAATACTGAGATTGATGGTATACCAGATACAATAGATTAAATTATTCAACTTAATAAAAACTAAAATTGTAGATAAATTGTTTTTGCACCAACAAATTCTTATTGTGATGAAGAAATAGAAGTCTTTTATATAGATGTACAACATGTTTTTGTTCACACTAAACAATATTTTTATGTTGTCATGAAAGATTTATTGCTACAATTAGAAAACAGTTTTTTAAAAAATGTTAAAAGTTAATTTGGTTACGGTCACAAAAATAAGAAAGGATATAGGTTTGTGAAATTTTAAAAAAAAGAAAAACTCTATACCATGAATTCTTTCTTTGTAAAAAATGTAAATAGACATGAAACAATCCAAATGAAGATATAGCAGAATTGGATTATATTTTGTCTAACAGAAATTATATATTTACTGATTGCAATGTTTTGATATATTCTATACAAGAAATGATCACAGGTTAGTAATATATAAGATACATATTAATGCAGAATATAAAGACAAAACCTAATACAAGATTAATAGTTAATATTCCTAGTCTTCAGAATCATTTCAATGAATTTAAATTAGAATTTTCTCATAATTTAAAATACTAATAGATTTTGAAGAAGATTCAAACTTAGTTGAAATTAATAAAAAGATAGCTGATCTTTTACTAAGAACTATAAGAAATATAACTGGTTAACAGTAATTATTCAAATGACATAAGACAATATATGAAAGAATTACAAAGAAATCTAGTCATATGTCACATGATCTAATTTAACAAGTTTGTATCACAAATGTTATGTATAGAGCTCACAAATAAGCTCTTAACATGCTTTGTAGAATATCCCCAACCTCAGACCAGTTTCTGCTAATGGCTTCTTCAGTGAGGTGCTAGGATATTCAAGCATTAGATTCTGCAAAGCTTGTTAAGAGCTTATTTGTGAGTTCTATATACAACATGAAACAATATATTAAAATGATTCATTAAAAAAAATGAATATCTGGATTTCTGCAAAATTGTACAAAAAAAATTAATATGATATAACTCTGAATAATCAGAAAAATCTATAAAAAAAAAATTAAAGTACCAAAAGGGCAAAAAAAAATTTGTATTGAAAGAAAAGTTGTTTTAATAATAAAAAGTAAATATAGAACTATTACTAAAAAGATGACAATAGCACAAAATATAAGAAAAAGTTCCTCAATGAATTATATGGTTATAAAGAATAAGAATAAAAAATATTTACTACAATTATTATATCTTCTAAATTTTCATGCATTTTAAGTGAAGAGAAGAGACATGCAATTAAATTAAATCCATGAAATAAGAGAAAAGCTATAGGAAATGATGGAAATATTATTGATAAGATGATTGATAGAATGCAATAGTAATATTGTTATTTAAGAAAGATGATGAAGTAAGTATTAGAAATTATGGATGTCAGTTTTTTTTTATAAATTTCACAAAAAAATCTTCACTAGTATCATCATAGCTTGCCTATAATGAATTTTGGATTAAAACCAACTAAAAGAAGTTAGTTGAGTTAAAAGTTGTCTTAACACAGTGGATCATATCCACATATTAATAAAATTCATAGAAAATAAATGAATATGAGTTGCTATAATGCTTTGTATTTGTAGATTATAAAATGACATTTGATTCTGTATTCATTTCCTCAATGATTAAGATTTGAAATATTAATATCTAAACCCAGGATATTGCCTTACTGTGAAGATTAAAAACAAGAAATATTGCAAGAGTTAACAAATGAAACTAAAAAGTAATGTTCAATAGATTTCCTCAGAAGAAAAAACAGAGATTAATAACCAAGAATTTTAAGATGTTAACAGTCATAAATACATTAAAACATTACTTGATCACCATTTAATATGCTTTCACATACTGCTAATAAGTGTAAAAAAACTCTCCATACAATAGGGTCACCAAGTGCAAGCTTTCATAATTAGTGAATGTAGGAAGATTTGTGCATAAATCCCTATCTATTGCCTACTCATCCAACATCCCCAGACTAGTTTCTACCTTGTGGCTTTCATCAGTGAAAGCTTTAGATTTAAGAGCACTGCACCTAAATTTTAGGATCTAATGCAATCCTTCAGCAGTCACTTTTTATCTAGTTGGTTAACTATAAAACTAGGAGCCCAAAAAGAAAACCTCATAATGTTTCCAATCCAAACTCAATTACTTCTTATAATCATATAGATCTGAACTCAATTCAGCAACTACACAGTGGTAGATAGGGATTTTATGCATAAGCCTTCCTACATTCATTGATTAATATGGCTTGCACTGAGTGGCATTACTATATTGGAGAGTTTTGTCTCTGTGTAAACAGCTTGCGTATGTGTAAAGAATCATGTGATGTTTAATGGTTTAATGCCAATTTTACCCAATAGGATTATGGTCACTGTGGTTATTAAAAAACCATTAGCACCAAAAAATATGGATGCTGAACTGAGTTCATATCTGTACAACTATACAAGATAATGAACTTGAATTAAAAACATTATTGTGTTTTCATTTTGGACTCAAAGCTTTATAGTTAGCTAATGAGATAAAAGATGGCTACTGGAGGATTGCATTAGATCCTAAGATTTAGGTGCAATGCTCTCAGATCCAAGGCTCCTCATTGATGAAAGCCACAAGCTAGTAACCAGTCTGGGGATGTTGGATGAGTAGGTATTAGATAGGAATTTTATGCACAAACCTTTCTGCATTCATTGATTACTCTGGTTTGCACTGAGTGGAACTATTATATGGAGAGTTTTGCCTCTGCTATATGCAATTAACACACACATGACTCACAGAATAAGACTCCCCATGGCTCTGAGAATATGCTCTCCTATGCACTACATTTGAAGTGTACTATAGCTAACACAAATGAATATTTGTATAAAAAATGAGGTGTAGTTAATTAACTATATTTTACTTGCACATTTTGCTGCTTTTGCTTATATTGATTAGAGTTACCATTACAATATATATATAACAGGATATTAACAATCATACACTTAATAAAGTGAGCATAATATTAAGTTTAAATTGGGCTATAGATCCAAAAAACCATGAAATTTACTCCCTCAATTTGAAAATTAACTAAAATGATCATCAAACTTCCTAACATTAGAAGGTGCATAAACATGAAATTCCAGGTACCTATATTGCATAAATTTTCAGAATTAAAGACCTTCTTATATTATGATAATTACTTATGTCAATTCAGGTCCATCAAGATTGAGAACCTTGTGACATATATTGCTGATATGATGAAATCTGGTTATAGAGCAACTGATATTCACAAATATGTGACACAATTTAAAAGAAACATTACAAATGGGATTGAGAATATAAAGAATGAAAAAATGGATAGCGTACCATAGGTACTGCACATTAGAAACAGAATTGTCAAGATCTATACTGACAAATTCAATGTCAGATTTAGAATACCCATCAATTTAAGTAGACTGATTAATATTACAGACATAAATTGATTTAATATTATATGGTAGGATGGAGGTAATTGGACTATTTTTACTCCAACAGAGGTGATACAAAAGCAAATCTGAGAACAAGATTGACATAACATATCCTAATATACAAAAAAAAGACTGCTTCAACAAATTTATCTGCATTTTACAACCATGAAAAAGAATATGAATACACTTTTGATCCTAGTGTTGTTAAGATAATGTACAAAAAAAGAAGTGATAGAAAATGTAAGATCAATAAGGCATTGTTTGTCACACAAAATGAATATATAATGAACCAAAGAACTAATATTATTCAAATTAACAAGAAATGAGTCTGGTAGATTCTTATCAGAACAGCCATGATTATGATGCCCAAATATTGAAAGTATGCTCAGTTTACTTAATTTAAAATAATATTATTGTATTTTCATATTATTAATAATGGCAGAGTATCAAGATATTATATCATCATCATTGTCAAACATTATATATATATATACTGTATGTGAATCTTGGGTCACATATTAAATTAAAGCCATATTTTCAGTACTATAGAATAGAAAATGGAAGTATATACCTATATAATAGTATGAGAAAAAATAAGTAGTTTTATAAACCTATACAAAAAATGACCTAACTGAATTTAGAAAGAGCAAACCTGCCAGATTATTTGTGCAAAACTTCAGAATTGCCTCATAACTCAGAATTAATATCTCAAAGGAAGTCTGCTTTCATTAAAAATGAGAGAATGAACCTTCTGAAGAGAACTCTTAAAGGAAATTAATGCTTGCATAAGGAGAGAAATAGACATTACTAACGATTTTAGTTAAAATCATAAAACAACAGAAAAGCAACCACTACAAAGGCAAACATTTACGCAAACTGAATCTATACTATGCATAGCTCAAACTTGAAGAAACTGATATTTTGAAATCACTATTTTTAATTTAAATAATAAATCATTTAGCTTGAAAACTCAAGAATGAATGATCCCAAATATGCCATCATCATAATTTTCAACCATTATTGATTTATTAAAGGATGATGGTCTCTCCAAGTTCGATCCATCTTCATATAATCAGTTAAATCATATCATATTCCTTTTATTAACCACTTCTTGAATAATTCTTAAAAGAATGCTATTACTCAATCTATCTTCTTTCACCTGTAAAATATGGTGATAAGATTATCATTATTTGAAAAGCATATTGTTCATAGTAGTCTCTTCATTCAATCATTATTTAATACTGATACATTACAAATGCACTTTGGGAAATAGATTTATTCAAAATGAAAAACCTAATTTTTAGACAACACTCTATATTATTCTGATATCAAGATATAATAATTATATATATATTGTACCAATATTGAAATTGGCACATCATGATTTTGCCTAAAAAAAATTATTAAATAATAAATAAGTTATAAAAATCTAAAAGGTTGCTTTAAGTAAACAAAATCAGTTTGCTGTCAAAAGTAAAATTAAAAGGTCAGAGTTTAAAACAAAAAAAAAAAAAATCTTTCATGAAAGAAAAAGTAAGAGTCAAATAGTTTTCTATCATTAGTTTAAAATAAAGGTTACAATTTAATAATTAGAATGGGAGAGGGGTCTTTCATTAGAAAAATCAACTAAAGGTTTTATAAAAAGGAAGTAAAGAGTTTTCTTATTAGTATTCGTAAAATATAGATAATTTAAAGTTTAAAAAAATACAAATCTCTTTTCATTCGAATTAAAGAAAAATAATTTTAAAACTAGTAAATTGTATTAAAATATATATGTGCGTATATATGTGCAATTGTAAATAAATAAAAAATGTAGGCGAATTAAAAGATTATCATTAAAAACACGGCAATGGCTATTAATTAAAATATAAAACAACACTTCTGCATGGCTATTACTAATTAAACAATCTTCCAAAACACATTTATCAAAGGATTAATTGCTAAAGAATTTTGACAACAGATATTTGCCGGAGGATATCGAAAAGAAAACACGTCGTTGGTATAAATACTGAATATTTTATCGGACAATCAGTTGAGACAAGAGTTCAGTTCACAAATCAATTGAGTCAGTTAATTTCAATCAGTTAAGTTAATTGTATCCAGAAACACAAAAATGCAGTGTTGAGCAGCTTTTGGGAATACACGTCTCTCCAGCCTGACGTCCGATGGAAACAGCAAGATCTGCCCATGAAATAATGTCAGCATAACATCTTAGAAAATCTCCATCAATATCAAATTGTCTCCAATAGTAATGATCATGAATAATAAGGAAACTCATCAAGGAAATGTCCCAGCTGGCTGGAAGAAGCAACAAACAAGAAGAAAACAAAGTTCTAAATTTACGTTTCAAAATCCTAGGTAAAACATTTGCTTATTTCGTTTATACTGTAATAGCTATTGCATTGCATTAATTTGTGTGAATCCTCCAAGAGTCTAATTATATGAACTCTATATCATACATAAAATGAACTATTGATATGTGTGTTTAAGTTTCAAATGCTATTAATGTTTTATTATTATATTCGTGAATGCTATATGAATTAATATGTGCGTGATCATTATATCAGTGTTATTAGTTAAATTAGATAAATACCAGTGTTCTATTATTAAAATCTACAAGAATATTTAAACTGGTTTAGAAATGTTAATTTAAAATGTGTGTGTTTTATATTAAATTATAAAGATGTTTAAATTTAGTAAATTAATGTTAGTTAATAAATTGTCTTTAAAATTAAACTCTATTTGTCAGTCAATTCTTTTTATCAATCTCTTTTATAAATTCCTTTTACAATTCTTTTATCAATCTTTTCTTACCAATATTTTATTATTGATTAAAATTAGACTGAGCTAGTTAAGGGAATTGTTTCGAGCGCTGGATTATGAGCCTACTGACCAAATACGTTGTTTATTCTTCTGAATAGATAACTGGTGCCCAGAGTTTACTCCAAAACAAATAAAGTGTTTGGATAGTAGGGGTTTGAATCTAGCAGCCGAGGTGGGCCATTGTTGATAGTTAAAGCTATCAATAATATCTCCCATTTTGCTCGAACATGCCGGTTCATTCACTTAATATTTACAAGATTATAAATGTGTTTTAAAGAAGTTTGAAACCAGCCAAAATCTTTGCAGGGTAAGTAAGATCTTCTGCAGTTCGAACCCGGTACAATATATATATATATTCCTTAAATTATCAAACCTATTATATCACAGTAATAAATGTAGAATTTTCACTGTTGATATTTTTTCATGCCAATCAACACCTGACTGAGAAATTGGTTATTTATCTATGAAATATATATATCTTTATAATAACAATAAAAATAATAAATATAAAGATAATTAACTATTCTATACAGTCTTTCAATATGCAGAAGTGTTTCTGGTACATTTTATTTGTGTTATATATATATATATATGTGTGTGTGTAATTTAATATTAATATTTTCAGAATATTCCTTGTAGTAAAATAGCTGATGTTTCAGTACAATACAAGTACTTTCCTCATAGCATCTTCTTTTTCAAATCATAGGAATGTGTGATTTGAAAAAGAGGACGCTCTGAGGAAGGTACTTGTCATTGTACTGAAATGTTAGCTATTTAGCTATTTTATTACTTGGAATATCCCAAAAATAATAATAATATGAAATCATCATTTATCCATGAAAATATTAGAATTAACATCTATATATATATATATCTAAATATATACACACATAAAATATTATGTGACATTTGAAA
Organism: Epiperipatus broadwayi; assembly: GCA_028023455.1. Taxonomy (NCBI): domain Eukaryota; kingdom Metazoa; phylum Onychophora; class Udeonychophora; order Euonychophora; family Peripatidae; genus Epiperipatus; species Epiperipatus broadwayi. The sequence goes on along the minus strand of JAQFVV010000044.1, from coordinate 3,958,972 downwards.
CAATGCTAATTTAATTTAGTGTTGTATGTATATTTTGTTTATTGTTGTTGGTCAATTTGAATCCATATGTTTCAGAGGGTTTTTTTTATAAAAATAAATATGTTATTAATCCTTGTAAGGCCCTTAGATAAGAGCCAGAATGAGAATAATTTAGTATTTATTCTCAACAATATAGCTCTTGTGGTAATGACATTCTATAAACTATGTATATCAGTATAATACTAGGAATATATTTAAAAAATCTTAGTTTTTCATAAATTGAATTGAGTAAGACCGGATGACTTTCAAAATGGATATTCTTTGTGAAATATTGGTTGTAGCATTTCAAAATTATTATTTTTTACATAGTAGTATCTCTTGCAAAGTGATAAAATCTTTCTATATCACTGCAGGCAAGATTTTAATCTGAACATAACCTTATAGTTATGTCTGACAGAATTGCTATGAATTATCTGCTCATGAAATAGATAAACCTCAGACTGCTATCCAAAAGTACGCATGTGTGTGATGATAAAAATATTAACTCGTGTTATAATGTTTTAACTTTATTTATTAGATACTTGAACTTCTGTACCAATGAAAATTTACTCAACTGCATTTTTTTTAGTTATTTTAAATGTTTTTTTTAATAATTAAAAATCATTTAATAAAATTAATATTTGCAAAATAAAAATTCTACACAGAGCATAAAGAAGATGATATATTGAATAGTAAGAAAATAATGTAAAATCATTTTTAATCATTTTCTAAGCCCTTACCATTAACATTGTAGTAGTTATGATTTATTTTTGCTTATTTTATTTATTTGTTCTAAATAAATTGATTTTATTTATGTTCAGATTTTAATGGTTTTTTATGTTGTCTCACAGCTCTAATCTTTAACCCCAGTTTCATGATCTTAATATCTGATTGATTTGGTTCAGAAAGTTAAATATTAGCAGAAGATGGAAAATGGAAGAAAATTTGGGGTATTATTTGACCATTATGCTTGTGAGGGCCTCAGTTATGAAAAAAGATCGTCATTGTCCAGACATTATATATATAAGTGAGAGAATAAATTTAGTTACATCTAGTCATGTTTTATGAAGATTAGAATTTAAAATCCTTTTTTTTTTTTATCAAGAACCTTTATTACTAATGTCTACAGTGATTAATTAAGAAGACAATTAAGAAAAAATTGTACATTTAATTTTGAAAATTATTTGAATTCAGCTAGGGTAAAGTCTAATTTTGCTCTGAGCTGTATCAATGTTCATCTGTCCAGCCTACTTTGTGAAATCTTTCCAATGAATAAATTAGCTAATTGAAAACAAAGTTATTTCTGTTGAAGAAATTATTTTATTTTTTGTTAAAATAATATTTACAAATATTACAAACACATTTACAATGGGAATAGACATAATGTCTATTAATATGGGCCTGTGTAAAAAGACCAGCCAGATTTTTTATGTGCATATTGACATAATCAAATGTTGGCCTTAGTTTATTTAGACATGTGGTTTAATTTGTATCAAATCACTTATTAATTTTTTCATAAATTCATTAATTTGCTATGAATGTATACACTATACATGGAATTTTTTATGGTGCTTTCAACAGTAGCTCCATGAAAGTGATTGATGCATACTTATGTTACAACACACACACATATATATATACAATGTCTCATTGTAATTTATTAATAGGAGAATGTTGAAGCTTCTTAATTTTATTATTATTTGGCAGAATTCTATTGCTGTTATCAAGTTCTTGAAACAAAGCTTTCTCTGTAACAATTTATGTTTTTGGGAGGAGTTGAAAGTTTTAATTTTGAATAATTCTTACACTAACAACACCACTAAATAGATATAAATCAGTAAAGTCAACAACATAAAATATATAGAGCATTTATTGATCCATGATAACACGGGGGGATACAAAACTTTGTATTTGAAATTATTAATCCATTTCTTTAAGAATTAAAAGCATTTTGAATTATATTTAATAATATTTGTTCTTGTATAACCAACTACTTTTAACCTTTCATGTGACAATTTATTAAATTTTCTAGTTGGTGTTGCTTCTTGTCATGCACCCTAATGCAAGTTCGCATCATTATGATTCATATTCTGATAGTATGTCAAATGATTATTGTTGTTACAAATTTTAAACTTAGATCAGATTTATAAATCATTATAATAAATATAATTATAAATAATACTTTTAATTAATATTTTATTTTTGACCATATCAGAATCAAAAAAAAGATATCTAGAAATGTTTGAACTGAAAAGAGAAAAAGCATAAAGTTGGAGTTTAATGCAAAGAAAATGTTGCAAGTTAAGATTATAAATATTGAACATCATTTAGTAGCAAAGCATTTAACTACGAAATTCAGTCCAGAAAAAAACTTAAGACTCATAAGACGGTATTTTAAACTTCACCAATGCACTACCAAAGTGATCTTTATTGAATCTCTATGTAATGAAAAATCTGTAAGATTGGCAATTTGAAAAAAAAAAAATTATTGATCTAGTTGAGAAACTTATTAAATATTTTCAAGAATTAATATATACTCAAGAAAATCATATGCTTTTCAATAATATATCAAAAATATTTCACAAATAAAGAATAAATTAGTCATGTGATTATTTTTTTTAGAGTTGCTATTGGTGTTTTACTATAATTTATTGCTTGGGAATTATAAAAAAATCAAGAACAGGAAGTGACAAATCTGGATATGATCCATGGATCATAAATTTTAATTATTGCACCAAAACATGCAGAACATTGTTTTCGATGAAAAGTACTCATGGCAGTAGTATGGTTCATTGGAACTTAGAGCATCTTGTGACCAAATAATCTATAACAAATCAACAATAATTCCAAAGATTGATACTACCTAAGATTTAATAAATTTTAAAAGTTTGTGAATTAACAGATTTTGGTAAAAATAGTTTAGACTTTATGACACTCCTGTGAAAAATGATCAACTATGGTTAGCAAAAATACTGGATTTACAACATTTTAGAAGATGAAGATGTTTCCAATTTTATCATTTTGTTGTATAATTTATGATGATAGTTTGGATGTGAATGCAATGCAAAATAATTAAATGAACGTATAAATATTGTAGTAAAAATAATACATTTAATCAGAACATGGGAATTTCTCAAACGTGTGATTCAAATTCTCATGGAAAAACAAAAACTCAAAGTATGACCATATATTACTTTATTCCGAACTTGTGATGAGAGACAAATTTTTAATTGAAATTAAAATATTTTCATTAAATTTTAAAAAAAAAATTAATTTGATAATTATGTTTGGTTAATATAACTTTGGAAAATCAAATTCTATAATGAATTAATAAATGATACAAATCTTCACACATATATATGAGGATAAAATAGTAAGAATAATACTCTTCAACATATCAAAAATGAAAACTTTTTGTAATAAAATTAATTTTATTTAGTTAAAACATTAAAATTTATTTTAAATATCTTCCCATTGTAAAAAAAAATAAAATAAGGATATCAAGAGTAAATTGAAAGTTTAAATAAGCCAGGGGTAACACGCATTTCCCACATCGCTTGTAAACCTCGAGTTCATGTGGCTTTTAAAAACTTTTTATAATACTCACTTCCTTAATAATTTTGTCAACATAATAATTTTCATTAAAATTTGGTAATATTTTCTTCATTCATAAATATGTTCAGTCATGATTTCTCTCAATTGAAAACAGATATAAATAAGCTGTTTGTTGAAGTATCAATCAATGAAAATTAATGATTTCAATTTTAAAATATTTACTTTCTGTTCCATCATTTATAAGAAACTTGTGACAGTTCTGAGACGATGATAAGAATATTCACATACATGCATCCATATTGGATAAATGATCTTCAGTGACTTTACAGCATATCGTTATTATTATACTTCAAGAAAATTTATATCTCAAAGTTGATAAAACTTGGAAATATTTAAAAAAAGGTATATGAACCATTGTATTAAACATCAATTCTAAAAATTCCAAGAAGTTAATCATTGGCCAGCATAAATAATTTTTAGAACTTGAATACAAAAATCTGGTATTTTACTAAGCAATTTATTATTAAACAAAACTAAAATGCTGGGCAACATTTTTATAAGATCAGATCTTTATGAAGCAACAACTTCTTAGAAATAAAAAAAAAAATGTCTCAAAGCTGTTTAATAATTAGAGGATTAGAGATCTTATATTTTCTTGATTAAAACACTCATTTCATTGGTCTCTATAAATGCTAATCAGAGAAGCATGGTTGATCCTATATTGTTTACTATGATACTTATCAGAATAATATTACTTTATTAAAAGTCACTTGTCCAGTCTGATTTTGTCCTAGTTAATAATTTATTTTTAAACAAAATTAACTTTTGTTTAAGTTTTCATTTTTTTCCTTCTAAATGTCAGGTCTAATCAGGTAAAAATAAAGTTCTAAATTTACTCACTTCTTGCAAAATGCAATGAAAATTTCCATGTTAGGTTTGTTAAAATGAAAGATAAAATCTAAATTGCAGGCTTATTTTTACATTTCAAATATATTTTTATTAATAAAACTAATTTATTTTTTCTAAATATTAATATTTTTTTAAAAAACAAATATTAATTTTTTTTATTATTTCTCAATATAAATTAAACGTTTAAAAGGTTTACAAATTATTTCAATTTTCTACAAAACTCTTATAACTTTTTAAAATATTAATTAATATAGAAAACAGCTTAGCTTTATTACAAACTAAATTCAAATTGAAGACTACGTATATGTAAAATTAAAACCATTTTTAAGTGGTAAATTAATTGTGTAATCTTTTGTGAAAAGGTTAAATGATTTTAATTTGAAAATAGGAAAAGAAAGTTAGTTAATTCATTAATTTGATAATCGTGTTAAATCGTTTGAAATTAGCACCGCTCCCTCATTTTATATAAGCTAGTATTTATTCAGAATCTTTGTGATTGGCTAAAAAATGTCCAATACCAATCTCTTAATTAAAATAATACAGTAATGTATTATACATTTTGTTATACAAAAATTAAATGCTATTTATTATGGTATTTGATAAATTGTTTTTTTTCTTTTGATACACTTTGTAACAAATATGCTATTAGTGCTATATTTAATTTTATTTTATCCAAGGCCGCTCTTGTCTTTTAAATAAATCTTGTGTTAAAGATTTGCAGAGGTCCCTACTGTCATTTTTTAGGCGCATAGTTTTAAGGTTGTAGCCTTAATATATATTACTCCAAGGAACATTGATAAAATTAAGTTTTATATCTGTTACTTCATTTTGATTTTTTGTGAATTAATAGTTAAGCAATAGTGATTTAATTTAAAATTTCAATCATAAAGATTAATAAATTTAAAGAAATGCGGAGGAACTAGAATGAGATATCTTTAATCAACAATAAAATATGTAGCAATGTTGAATATCAATTTTTTTCAACTGAGAAAAGCATTCTACCAGTGCTTGGTTATTCATAAATATTGTGATGGATGTCTCCAACACCCCTCCAATAACTAGTATATACTATGAGGCCCAATCCCAATTCAAGCCCCATGATATCAATGTTACTTCAGTATTAAGTTTTAGGCAATGTTAGGGCACATAAACTAACAAACCAGTTATCACACCTAAGATTTGAAGCCAAATATAAATAAACATTAAAACAAAATTTAAATCTAATCGGTCAAATGGATATCACAACATATAATAGATCGAATGAATGAACTTTAATATAAAAAAAAAAAAAATTAATATATACAATATTAAAGAAAAGAAAAACTCAATGTTTATTTTCGTATCTTTTTTTATGATTTTGTTTTAACAAATTGTGTATGTTAATACTTATAAATGATGATGTCACCAATAAAGTAAAAACATTACTACGAACTGGCTTAATATATGTAAAATATTCAATGAACTGTTTTGTTCAAGAAGAAGAAAGTCTTTTGTAAGGATATAAAAAAAATCTACTATTCCTTGCACAAAAGAACTGAAAGAAAAATTTGAAGATTCATATCAACCAATTCAAACTCATAATACTGTGGAAGAAATATTATACAAGGATTTTAGAAAATGAGTAGAAACATTTAGTTATAAAACATCTAAGCAAAGAGTTTATGAATTAATAATTTACAAACAAAATAAAGTATTCGAATCTCTAAAAAAATCATCCTTGATTCCTCACTATACATTTTTGGATTTAAATCTAAAACATGCAGTAACAGAAGAAATATTGATGCTTCTCCAACTAATTTCAGCTACAAAAATTTATATAAATATTGACAAAAGTAATCATGCATTGCAGAAAACAAGGGGAATGTCATGAAGGAGAAGTCATCATCCACGGAGCTAGAAATTGTCATGGCAATATGGGATTGTAATATTTCCCCACACCTGGATTGATAAATATCAAGACGATCCATCATGAATTTTTTTTTATACCAGATATTCAAATCCCTAACAATGTATAAAGGAACTACCATGGATTATAAGAACATGCCATCAGAACATTGTTCATACGAACTGTAAAAACAATTTATAAAGTTGATGTCATCAATAATTAATTGATAGTAAGTTATATATAATAATTTATTTTCTTTATTTTAATATAGGGCTGAGTAATTTAAAATGTGTAAAATTAATAATAAAGGTAATTTCCCTCATTATTATGGATAGACAAAATTTATGAGATACAACCTTGATTATGAAATAATCCGATCATTATAAATGAGACAAGGTAAGATGCTATCTAAGATACATATTAATTCCACATTCATATATGTACAACACATAACACATTCATTAATTGTTTATTCTAAAGCTTGTGTTAATTATTAATATTTTTTAATATATTTTCTATGAATATTTTTTATTATTATTTGTGTCTTAAACTTATAACTATCTTTCATTGTACACATGTTATACATAACAAGGGGTCTATAAACCATCATCTTAAGCCTGAAAATTGTTTATCAGAATCACCCTCCATTATACATACAAAATAGATTGATGGGTTAATATGTTTGCCTATTAATATTCAATTTTATAGTTTAAACATAAACATAACTTAAAATTCATTTGGATATGATGAGTTGAATTTGAATACAGGAAGATACTAAGAATCTAAAATACAAATAATATAGATGATCATCACCAAATAAACTTGAGTTGAAATGCGGAGCTTGTAAAAAAAAGGAAGGGGGGACAAATTAGGATACCAATCCCTAAGAATATAAAACCATAGCTTGACTTGATAGTAGAAGTGATAACGATGACTAATACTTCCATGATGGAAACCATAATGCAATATAATTTTATATAGTTTGAAACTTAAAGTAATCTACAAAATAACAAATTAAAATAAAGTATTAACAAAATTAATGATTACAAGAAGTCAATCTAAAATGCTTCAAGTTGAAACTGATAGCAATATGGAAAAAAAAATGAAAACACAAATTGAAGTAGTCAGAGAGGATAATATATTAAATAATATAGATGAGGAAGGGAATGTAGATATATCTGGGGGGACTTCAGTAGTAAATATCCAGGTACTAGAAGCCAATAAAACTCTAGATAAACCCATGGAAAAGAAAGGAAATGATAATGATTCATTATTAAATCAAATGATGTTGATGATAAAACAGATGTCTACAAAGATGGAAAGTATGAATACAGATATACCTACAAAGATGAATAATATGAAAATAGATATAAAAGCAGGTCAACAACAACAGATGTCTACAAAGATGGAAAGTATGAATGCAGATATATCTACAAAGATGGAAAGTATGTCTGAAAGGATGAATAATATGAGGATGGATAAAACAGGTAAACTATCCAAAAAATTAGATAGTGTAAAAATGGAATTGAAAGATGAAGTATCATGAAGAAAAATTGATATGGATAATAAGGTACAAAAATTCAAAGAGAAAATTGAAAGTAAAATTAACACTACAATCATTGAGATAAAATGGACAGGTGATAATTCCAAATTTAATTTGGAATTAAAGCTAGAAGAGACTAAAGATAATTACACTTTAGCAGATGAAACTCATGAGAATCAAAACAGACTCAGATGCCAAAAATATTGCTAGAGATAAAAGTACCAATAATAGTTAAAATTGATGAATGTCTGTAATTCTATCATTGTAGTGACATTTATGATAAAAATAAATTCAAAATGTTTCTTAAAGATCTTATTCCTAAAGTAATTATCAGCTATCATAATGAAATATTTCCATACCATGCTAACCTTATAGAGGAGAAATATAATTATGATAACATTTAGGAACTTCAAAGGAAAGAACCATGCTTAATTGTCTTAACTGTAACTTAAAATATTATATAGTTTTCTATAATGAAAGAGACAATTAGAATAAAATGCTCAATAGATGCATGATACTTAAAATTAAAATGAGTAAAATAAAAAGATTTAGTTCATTATTTTATGATAAGAATGATGATAAAGATAATGCTATGAATAGAAAAAGCAGACCTTATCATAAAAGGGTATCCAATAATATTAATAATACCCCACTGACTACCAGATATTCGAATAGTCATTATTATCCTATGAGAGGAAAGTTCCTATTGCAGATAAATCTCAATTGTAGATTAGTGAAGAAGATAATATTTTTCTTTTTGGTATAAAAATACCATCTTGAAATGAATCTGTGTTGATTTAATGAAAAATTTATTTTATAAATATCCTATCAGGTTTAAAGTTAATTTATAATAGCAAATATTATTGATCTAAACTCTGATGCATGAATTATTTTACTGTATAAGAGATTGTGTGAAGTGTCACTTTAGGTCACAAAATATAGTTTTAAATCCATTTATACAGCTATAGGTATTTGGATTAAATCTATTATAATTTAAATATCCTTAAGCTTACAGCCATGCTGACAAAGTTATAGATTTTAAAATATATTAACTTATTAACGAACAATCAAGATGATTCATCTTTACTATAGGAAAAGTAAATGATAGAGATACTATAAAAGAAGAACAATTTCAACATATCCCAATTTTTTTTACATCATTTTTAAAAATATATATTGTAACCATATATTTTAGTATAAAATATAATAATTGATGTAACTAGTATAAAAATTTCTCTGTCTTCTTTTGGTGATTTGATTGGCTTGATTTGCACTTTGAACAGATTACTCTCTTATATTCAAAATAATTTATTAGAGAGAATGGGTAATATTTTGCCTTACTTGTTGCCTATATTATTTTAATAAATTTAAATTGCTTCTTTCCATATACTAATTCATATCAAAATGTTTAACTTTTTAAAAATTTTGACAACACATTAGATTTGGTAAAATATTAAAAATGATAATTAATTTTTATTTGTTTAAAATGGTCTTAAAAATTATTTCCATTGATTAAAAAAAAAAAAAAACCATTTGTTCAACTAAATCTAATTATTAAAAATAAATACAGTAATTACGTATGCGTTTCAATGTAAAAAAAAAAAAAAGAGCGCGAATTTAAAAAAAGATCATCTGATAGTTTGCTTTTGGAGGGAGAAAGAAAAGAAAATGGTAAAAGGCAAATGGTGTAAATATGATAAGCTTATTTTAAAATAGTTAACAAGTAAATGGATTACCACAAAGTTTTCTATAAACGTAAAAATAACATAGTGGTATTTAATAATAAGATGAATTGCTAAATTTAAAAGTCTGTTCAAGTCAGCTAGCCAGGTGGATCAAATCGCCAGTAATAATTTTCCAATATTACATTTGAAATATGTCGGAGCTTTCCAGTTTAAAAGAATTAATTGCAAGAGTTTGGTATGTTTTAAAATATTTATTATTCTACAATTTGGAAAAATTAAATAAGTATTTTAATTACAGAAGTTTTATAAATATGAAAATTTGCTTTTTAAAAAAGAAGTTTAAATTAAAGTAAAATGTTAAAGTTATTAACATAGTTTAATATTTCCGTTTATAATTTTAATAAAAAATATAGAATTGATTGATATTTAACTTTGCAATGCCAGTAATATATTTGCTAGTTAATTTGTTTACCATTTGGATAATAAAAACAGTCTTCAAATAATTAATCAAAGCTATTTTCTAATTTTATCGTCAATTTGGAATGATTAAATTAATTGCTATAATTAGTATTCCTAGATTTAAGCGTGGATAAATAAATATTAGCATGGATGTGATAAACTTGGAACAATTTTAATAGAGAAATGTAGAGATTAATAACTTATGAAAAACATTTTCATTTAAATTCTGCGTGTCATGTTTTGAAATTGTTTCGTGTTTATGGAGCCACGTAAAATTGTTAATCTAATAGTGCTTATAATAACTAATACAAATGGATAAAATTACATGTATGGAATTCAACTATAATTGTAGCTATTACTTCGTATATTTATTGTTCGACACATCGTACATGGATTTCACGGATCATATTTGTAGTTATAAAATGCTATACAATCTAATTTGTGATACACACACCTGCTAGAATTCATGTATTGAACTATAAAATGCTATACATTTAATTTATATCACACACACACCTGTTAGATTTTATGTATTTGATGAATAATGCATTACTTTAATTTTATCGTTATAGGAATTTGCATGTGAAGTTCATAAGTTATATTTTATTAAGTTTAAATTAATAGGGGTTGAATAAAATATTTATTCAAGAGAATAGCGCTTGCGAAAAAGCTTGAAAAGTACTAAATGAATTCATGAGATGTATCAATCTTTATGAGGTATTTTGTGAGTCTTTCCAGATTTCTATTCCTATACCAATATTACTTACATTATATTACATATGTTTTATTTTAAGCAAGATAAGTTAGTACATTAGTTGTCCTGATTAGCGTAACATTTTATTATGCAAGAACCCACATTTGCTAAAATGTTAGTGTTTTCTGAATGGTCAGAATAACTGAGGAGGATGATTTTGCACTTTAATGTGAAGTAAATAGTAATGTTGTTTTATAATGTTAAAAGGCATTAATCTGAGCCGGTGGTTAATCCGCAGATTACTTAATTGCCATTTTTTGTATTTTACACTCATTCCTGTGCTGGTGATTAATTCACAGAATTGTGTAATTATACTTATTACTTTATGATGGTGTATAAATCCACAAAGCGTTTAGTGTTATTTAATTCCTATGTGTAGATGAATGCATCCACAGGAATATGGTTTTACTTCATAGATATAAGTTGGGCAAAGTATTATAGTTAATCTGCTAAATCATCTTCTTCCATTTGTAAGTATAATTTATAAGTTAGATTATTAAATTGTAGCAGGACATTCTATTCAAGTTACCTCAGAATAATTAACTGTTGGTTGATTATTATTTACCTGAATGTAAGTTTAAATTTTCATTTTATTTAATGATTGCATTATAGCTAAATCCTACAGATATAATATTATTTATTATATTATTGTAAGTTTATGGTATAGATTTATTGAATCTGGAAATGACATTAGATATTTCATGAGTTGATGTTGAATTTAGTATAATTTCCTCAATACATTCATTATATCAAATTGAAATATAAGGTATGATTAGGTTTTTAAAAAAAACCGTACCTATGATATGTTATTGAAGAAAGTCGATGGAATTATAATTTATTTATTTTATTTGTTTATTTATGTCTGTAATTATAACATTAGAATTAATTACTTATTATTCATAAATTTGTAAATAAACGTTGATTTATAATTAAACTTACTGTGCCGTTGCTATTTGTCATTCGTAAAATCAGAAATCATAAACCTTGGATAGAGCATACATTGAAATACATACTATCATCAACATGATATAAGAGTTTAGTGATATTTTGAGAAAACATTTGGATGCTTTTCGTCTTTGGTAGTTTATGATGTGTAAGGTACAATAAAATCCCATTTACCTTTTCCATCATTTTAGCTTTGCGTAGTTGATTCTAGTATACAATATAAATTGATTATTAAACCTGTAAACAGATTTACCAAATAATGACATGATTGAATATATTTACTTAACGTTTTTAAATTATCATTTGTCAGTATAATAAGAGTCTCAGTGATATAGTAAACCATAAAAAAAGAACCCAAGTATTTATGTTTATTCATTGCAAAGCTTTACCTGGACTAGCATTTGTATTAAAAATCATATAGATGGTTTAAAATTTCATAATCTTATATAGTTCCACAAATTATGCCATCTTGTACATGGTCGGCCATCGGGTCTCATACAATGAAAATCGCAAATTAAGATTTGAAAGATAATAACATTACACTTATAATTTGTTTAATGTATTTTATCATACTACTATGATAGGTAATCGCGGTACACCCTGACTGCGATCAAATAAAATCATAAAAAGTTTATGTCATATCATCCGTTTGATCTGTGGTAAGTTGCTCCAGATGTTGGTTGTGGTCTTTGGTGCATAATATAGATAGCATGATATGCTTTTGGTTACAGCTCTTAATAGCTGATAATGTGCAGCGGGAATTGATCGATGATCGAGGTTACAATTCTTAGCGTACTTATGTTTTGGTGGTATTATGTAGTTGGGACTACAATCGAACGGTTACAATATATATATATATTTTCAAAAACCGTGCTTAGACAGGGTAAAGTGTATGTTGGTCAAGGACAAGGTCAAATGCATACATATTATATAATGATAAAAAAGAGGATAAAACAAGACAAAAATAAAATTAAACCAAATCATCAATTAAAAATTGGAGATTAAATCATTTACCAAAACTTATAAGGATTTATTCACCTTTATTAGAAGTACTAATACAAAGGTTTAAGGAGCAAATGGTGAAGATGGACACAAATGAAATTATTACCTAAAGAGATGGAAATCATATCAGGGAGAAAGGGGACACATTTTATTTTTCATTATATATATATATGGTAATAACTCTTTTTTAAATGGTAGAAGCAAGCCAGTCAATGAATTCAGCATTATCAAGAGCATCAACAATAAATAATTTTAAAATTGTGGAAATAAGCTAGTCAATTAATTCATGTTTATCTTAAAAGTATCTGCAAGAACTTTTTTTTTAAAATAGATCAAATCAACTTATACGTGAGACAAGCAGTCTGAAAATTCAAACTTGAGACATTTATAAGAAGTGAAAATAATCGGGTAACTATGAACTTTCATTAACAGATCTTTTATTCTTACTTATTAAAAGTAAACATTAATTTATTGGTCAAGGCATTTTTTTCATTTGATACAGAAATGTTAAAGGCTTGTTTATCGATAGTTATTCTCAATATCACATAACATAACACAAACACAGTTTAAATCTTCAAACTTACATTTTCATTATTTTTTTATTACATATTGTAATATTGAAATGTTTTTTTATTGTTCTTCATTTATTATGATAGTGAGCAACCTATAAATATATGCATTTATAATGTTTTTTATCTTGTTGCATATTACATTGATATAATGTATTTTATTTTATTTTGCTCAAGGTTGCAAGAATAATTTTTTATATATGTGATTTATGTCTTAATCTTTAATATAAGGGAACACATTTTAAAAATATATGTTGACATATCACAGGGTGTATGTCCATGTGTAACTGCTTATACAAACATGTCAAAGGAATAGGTTAGGCATAGTTTGTTTAAATATGGTAAATTGAAGAACCAGGCTTACATATGAATGGAAGTGAAATAAAACACACAAATTACATATGAAATTTATTTTTATGATATAATAAGTTAGGAAAGTCTTAAGTAAGCATTCAATGAAATATTTTTTTTAAAAATGTCATTTTAAGCCAGCTTATTTTAAAATATCCAAAATGACAAACTTGTATATTAAATTTATTTGGTTATGCGTATATAAATTTTTGTATTAATTCTATATTTAATCAATGTGATAATAAGTCATTTATCTAATTATTAATTTGATTTTAAAGAAGGAAAGAAGAATAGTATTAATAAAATATAATTATATATCTTAATTGGTTTCCGAGTTCTTATTAAAAATGTTGTTGTGTTTTTCTTGTCTTAATTCTATTGTTTTAAATGATCATCATCATCATCGCTCACAGATATTAAGAATCATCAGCACTAGCAAATATTAAGCAAGTGCTGCAAAATGTTAAGTAAGCTAGAATGTTTATTTACATTTAAGTATTTAAGGATTGTGCTTGATATCTAACCAAATTTTAATAATTATAGGTCAATAATAGAAAGCTAAAATTATGTTGTGCTCATGAGTTTTGATCATCTTCATCAAAGATGGATATTATATTAAAGATGGATATTATATTATTGATTAAAACACCGTTTAAACACAGTATGGTACATGAGTTATGATCACCATCATCATTAAATAAATTATAATCATTAAATTTAATGTTTAACATAATTAATATATATAGTAAATAGGGGTTATAGAAAGTTGAATATCACATGGGGAGATGCGTGATGATCAGTCATCAGCACTGGTATTATTGACTCCTAGTTTTAACTGTAAAAGTATTTTAGTAAATAACCATAAACATATATAAATGCTAGTGAATGTTATGTTTAAATCCCTGTTTAACATAGGATGATTTTAAAAAGTGCTTATGAGTTTATAAAGATAAATTTATTGTTGTGAGTTCATTATAAAGCTATGGCCAATATCACCACCATCATCATCATTATTATCATCATCATTATTGCCTTTAAATTGTAATAAATAATTAAGTAACTAGTTTCATGGCCATCCCCTTAAGTAATGGTCTTCATGATGCTTGTGTGGAAGCCATTAATAAGAGTATTTTTTTTGCATCTGTTCATCAATATACATAAAATGAGCTAGTAATATCTATAATAGTCTTTGATCTATATAAATTTTTGTGATATGGGGATCTTATGATTTTATTGACATGTGTAAAATATAAGAGTGTCATTTTTTTCATTAGTCAGCCAAGTCATGTGTGATAAAAATGTACCGAATGAGTTTGAACTCAGTACACTCTAAACAGATATTTATCTAGATTTAAAACAATCTAGTGGCGCTCGTGGGAAAACACATGTACTTAGCTAAACTGAATAAACAGTAATTTAATCCCTTTCCAACTTCATAATATTAACTTTATGTGATATTTTTTATATAAGTTGTTATAAACAGCACCAGTGTGTGCGTGTGACCATGAATGGTCATATATACATGGAAAGAGGAATGAGAAGGATTCTTGGTTAAAAGAACCTATTATTGGAGTTAAGCATAAGGCACTCCAGGGATCTCATAGTGGGTAAATTTTATTTAATTGCTATATTTAATATTATTTTATTTGATGACAATGGCCAGTATGTTTTATTGTTCAAATGACTTCCCCAATATCTAAATATTTTAAATCTTTTATGATAATAGTTTTAATTTTCATTTCGTTATTTTTATGTGTTGAGAAATGAGATAATTTATTTATTTCATTATTAATGTGACAGAATTAATGTTTATGATAGTTGCAAACGGGCTATAATGTTATATTTAGTTAGATATGAATAGACACCCAAATAGAGCATGATATGCATATGTTCTTATTTATATGTTAGCGTCATCCTTATTTAATTATAAATTGTATTCTAGCTAACACAGTAAATTCATTTCTCATTTAATTTTACTTATCGTATATCCTATTTAGTGTTTAGTTATTGAATTATAGCAACTATCATTTTATCGCTCATCAATATATAGATTGTAATCGGTTATAAAGTAACAGCCTTTTATCAACCTTTTATCAGTTCATCTTTATTTATTCATACTGTTACAAATGACAGATTATAAGCATATTTTAATAATTTTCTATCTTAATATTTATATTTCTGTTGCAAATAATATCTATTTTTTTTTATCTGTTACAATATATATATATATGATAACTGATGGCTTTCTACCAAAAACACCGTCAAGCGTAGTTTTCTGTTTACATAAACGTCAGAGCGAGTATTCACTATCTCTAACTTTAATTCCACTTTCCGATCATGATTTCAAGCTATTTGCTATCGTCAGTGAAAGACAGGAATAAGAAACTAGATCTAAACACAAACTCTGAGCATTTATGAAACAGTTTCTATTCAGCTTGCAAGCATGAATCTTTTAGACACGTTAATGTCTTCAAACTCAGCATAGCAAGCCAGATAGCTACATGGGTTTGATCTCAGTTCAGCATCACCACATAGTAGAAGCCTCTGCAATGTACATCATTGCAAGAAAGACCTCAAAGGTACATTTATGAAAAACAAAAAAACACAAGTTAAAAAACTTGCTAATGCTTGTATTTATGATAACAGATGGCATTCTACCAAAAACACCGTCAAGCGTAGTTTTCTGTTTACATAAACGTCAGAGCGAGTATTCACTATCTCTAACTTTAATTCCACTTTCAGATCATGATTTCAAGCTATTTGCTATCGTCAGTGAAAGACAGGAATAAGAAACTAGATCTAAACACAAACTCTGAGCATTTATGAAACAGTTTCTATACAGCTTACAAGCGTGAATAGAAACTGTTTCATAAATGCTCAGAGTTTGGGTTTAGATCTAGTTTCTTATTCCTGTCTTTCACTGATGATAGCAAATAGCTTGAAATCATGATCTGAAAGTGGAATTAAAGTTAGAGATAGTGAATACTCGCTCTGACGTTTATGTAAACAGAAAACTACGCTTGATGGTGTTTTTGGTAGAACGCCATCTGTTATCATAAATACAAGTGTTAGCAAGTTTTTTAACTTGTGTTTTTTTGTTTTTCATATATATATATTGATATATGTATAATTAAACCAATTAATACCAAATAAAACTTTCATAAGATGTGAATGTGAATTCATGTAATGGTTATTAGGATTATAATTAAATAGATCAAAGAATGAAAATGTAAAGAAGGTAAAAACAACCTAGAACTTGTCTGAAAATATATTTAAGAAATAAACTCTTACAAATAAATTATGGATTCATTTTTGAAATCCATAATGGATTATATTGATATCATGGAAATGGAGACTGATTGTTAACAAGTTGTCACATTCATTAATGAATTGCTACTGACACATTTAATGGTTGCCAGAGAAAATCCAGTTAACCTTGAGATTATAGAGTAAGATTGGCACCTTTAAATAGGTCTATACATAAAATATGCATAGGCTAGCCAAAACAAAACTTAACTAAAAATAACCAGATCTTCTGCCTAACAATCTCTTGGTATACCACTCTATAAATAATAAACAGGGCTTGAAATAAATTAAACTTAATAACCTTAAATATATCAAGAAAAACACATTGTATGAAAAGTAATCCTAAGAGAAGAATAAGAAGCAAGTGATCCATATCTTAATATTTCATGATAGGCTAATAAATACATGTAAGTGAATTAATTCACTGGATTCACATCCATTAGACTACAATTGGACAAAATACCTCAATTTTATTCCACATACTTATGCCTATGCTCATAGAATCACCCATCAACCCAGAAAACAATCGAATAGAGGCATATAATAAAATGCTAACAATGAGTGAAAGATGTAACAAATTCCAAAAGAAAAATACGTATCATTTTAAAATAGATGATAAAGTTTTCATTAAGACACCCCATGTAAGTAATGCCAAAGAATTTATCTTCCATAAATTTTGTGACCTATATGAGGGGCCATTTACCAGTATCAAATGCACTGGCCCAAACAAAAGCAATGTTGTCAAAGGAACCTATAATGTCCAAAGTATGAAACCATACCATGGTGACAATAATAGATTCACCAAAAACTTAAGCAAAATACAATGCTATAGATTACAAACCTGAAAATTCAAATACTACCCAACAATACATACATTTGATCATAATTTTATATGAAACTGTGACATTGTCTAAAATCACTAGTGGTAAACATGGATAGTATAATAGACCATGAATGACCCAACAAAAGTAAGAATCATGGACCTAACTTAATTTAATCTCCCCACCCAATCAAAGAATTAAAGAAAGACACCATCTTTAATACTTTTATTGGGGAAATGTGTAATGGATGTTTCCATCTCTCCTCCAATAACTAATACATACCATAAGGCCCACTCCCAATTCAAGCCCCATGATATTATGTCACTTATTCAGTAATAAGTTTTAGGTAATGTTAGGGCACATAAACTAACAAACCAGTTATGACAACCTAAGATTTAAAGCCAAACATAAAGAAATATTAAAACAAAATTTAAACCTAATCAGTTATCATGATATACAATAGATCAAGTGAATGAACTTAATCAAGAAAAAAAAATTTAATGTATATAATATTATAGTATAGAAAAACTCAATATTTATTTTTTTATCTTTTCTTACGATTTTGTTTTAATAAATTGTTTATGTTAATACTTAGAAAAAGTAATGTTAACAATAAAGTAAAAAGATTACCATGAATTGGCTTAATTGACACTTCTCCAACTAATTTCAGCTACAAAAATTTATATAAATATCAATGTCATGGAAGAGAAGTCATCATCCACAGTGCTAGAAATTGTCAAGGCCAACATGGAATTGTCATATCACTCTACACCTGGATTGATAAATATCAAGCCAATCCATCATGAATTCTTTTTTTTACACCCTATTCCAAAACTCCTGTTCAAAGGCTAATAAACTCAACAAATCCACCAGATGTTTGAATTCCTAATTGCATAAAGGAACTACCATGAATTATAAAAACAAGCCATCAGAACACTGTCCATACGAACTGTAAAACCAATTTATAAAGTTGATGTCATCGAGAATTAATTCTTTATATGTTATATATAATTTTTTTTTAATATAGGCTGAGTAACTTTAATTTAAAATTTATGAAATTAATAATAAAAGTAATTTCTCTCTTTACTATGGATAGACAAAATTTATGAGGTACAACCTTGATTATGAAATAATCCGATCATTATAAATGAGACACGGTAAGATGCTGCCTAATATACATATTAATTCCACATTCATAGATATCAACACATACACATTCATTAATTGTTTATTCTGAAGTATGTGTTAATTATTAATATTTTTTTAATATATTTTCTATGCAAATTTTTTATTATTATTTGTGTCATAAACTTATAACTCTCTTTCATTGTGCACATGTTATACATAACAAGGGAGTTTATTAAACCATTATGGCATTAACTAAGACAAAAAAAGATAAATTAATATGTTACTATACATATAATAATGTTGTATATAATATGAATATTGTTTATGTTGAGCAGGACATGTAGTGGCTATTCTTTATGGGATCAGGATGGGAAACATTGGTATAAACCAAACATAAATGAAGAATAACCACAGATGTTTAAGTGAGTTTCCTTAATCCTAGTATAAATTTTTTTCTCCAAATGCTAATCCATGTATACATGTTCATTAAATTTATTTAAATGTTAAAACACGTTTCTTGGTTTATTTTTCTGTGGTTAAATTCTGCTTAGTCGTATCCTTACACACATGTCATGATTATTATTTGATGCATACAATATATTACACCCACTAACATTAATAGGCATGTATTGATTTTACACATATATTATGAAATTGGTGATACAAATATTACCTGAACCTGAAAATCATACACATCTCCCTGAGTTTGAAATCCAGAATAGTGGGAGTAAACTACAATACGAAGGTGATAATAAGTTAAGGGTAGAATCAGTAGTTATTTAAATCTTACTCTCTTCTCTCTTAAGTATGAGTTTAATGTAAGAAGGTATGCATGAAAGTAGATAATAAAGATACACCCTTGCCCCTTATCAAAAGGAACCCACCCACCTCTGTGCATTCCATGATTAGACTGTTCCATTACAATATATATGTATATTAGCAAATATTTTCTCAAATGAATTATAATTTAAATTCATTAAAAAAACAGTTAACTTGTGATAATTTTTAATCATCCTATTGTATAAAATTTTTTAATTATGAACTAAATTTGAATATCCTGCTTAGGATAAACAAAGCCAACAATTACTGGAAATTGATTCAAAATGTGTTTGTTTGTTTTTTTATGTTTGATTTTGCATATACGATTTTGATAATTGTTTTTATATATTCATCATTATCTGCATTATGTTTGCATTATTTATACACTTTTATAAACATTTATATATATAAATTTATGATTTAATTATGTTTTATTTTTGTTTATAACATCAAAATAACATTTAATAGATTTTTGCTCTTTTTGTTTTTGAAAAAAAAAAACCTTTAATAGATTTTTCCTTTTTTTGTTTTTGAAAAAGAATAAATACTTTATTTTTTTTGTAACACTAAGTACTTTGTTTGTACCACTTTATCATCAAATCCCCCCCCCCCCGTATAATTTGCACTTTAAATAGTAATCATATGTATTGCAAAAATTAGACAATGAAAGATTTGCAGTTGTAAATCAAAGTGTAGTAATTGATGTCAAATAAATTATGTTGGCCTGTTAAGCAATTGTTGCCTAGGTCAATTGAAGAATGATGGTAACCCATGAATAGCATCTTGGGTGTTACTTGTTCTTTTTTAGATGTTTGTATTCATACACTTTTAGAATGTATAGCTGAAACAAAGTTTTAAGTATATCTAAACCGATATTTCATATAGATATTTTAAAGTATTCTGGATAATTGTTTAATTAAAAAAAACTCAAGATATATTAGTATTCAATTGTTTAAAGTTTATATACAAAGTTCCTTAAGCTATTCATTCCATTTTAAATAACAGATACACATGATCATGTACATGTGAAAAAAGATGATCTCCAATATATGTATTTCATGCTGAACCAGCACTCATCAGTTGGTCCAGATCATTATCTTCCACTCACATATATAATCAGTGCTCAGTTTATATTAAGATAGCAAATCTTCAATCTTTAATGCACAGGCTTCACTTTTCTCTACTCTCCAACTTTTCAGCCATCCAATATATATTATTGAAAATCTGATGGTAGAATGCTCAAATCCATTGTTAATGCAAATATTATTGTCATACCCATGTTGACTTTTAGTGAATCTGATCCCTTATATGTAGAAACTTAATATGTTCATTTAATTACACAGAAGAGGGATATGCAGAATTCAGGCTGAATCTAATATTTAAATACAAATATACTAAACCTTAGATGTAATTAAAGGGGACTTGAACACAGACTTTCAAGCTCCTTTCAGCTATTCATTCCATATTAAATATCCGATTGAGAGATCACATTGACTTATAAAGTCAACATAGGTATGACAACAATATTGAAATTAACGAGGGCTTTGAGCATTCCGTTATCAGATTTTTAATATATAGATGGCTAAAAAATTGGAGGGTAGAGGACTGAAGTCTGTCCATTGAAATTTGAAGATTTGCTATCTTAATACAAACTGATCACTGATTATATGTATGGGTGGAAGATAATGATCTGGACCAACTTATGAGTGTTGATTCAGCACAAAATAGGTATATTGGAGATTATCTTTTTCACATATATATGGTTACAAAATAGGTATATTGGAGATTATCTTTTTCACATATATATGGTTATGTGTATCAGTTATTTAAGATGGAGTGAATAGCTGAAGGGAGCTTGAAAGACTGTATTCAAATCCCCTTTAATTACATCTATAAGGTTCAGGATATTTCAATACACTTGTATTTAATTTTAGATAGATAGGCCAGAAGTAATCTTCAATTTAATAAATGATTAGAATAATCATTAGTGTGCTTATTGCACTGGTTCAGTATGTAATATATCTAGGGGGGGGGGGGGTAATTTGTCTTTTTCAGATGTCTTTATTTACGTTCTTCAAAAATATACGATGGAGACGACATTTTATTCTACCTTCAACTTCCTTCCACTAACTCATAAACAAATGTATATCAATTATCTTATAATGATTATTTTTTGGCTCATTTGTTTGTTTGCAAACATATCATCTCCCTAACATTAAACGTTTTAAAAAATAATTTTTACGCTCAGCTAATTAATATCTAATACTAAATTTGTTTATTAGAGGTAAATATTTAAAATTTGAATCTACTTATTAGTACGCTTTGGAATAATAGCCTTTCTCAGAAATTTTGTATTAGAATTCATCATTCATTATGCAGGAATATTACCATGATATTGTTGTATATATCTACCATATTCTGGATTTTTGGAATCTGGATAAAAGTTTTAAAAACCTTTCAGATAGCTTCCCCAAAAAAGTTATCAATTTAATTAATCGTTAGTATATAAATAGCTGGTATTTTTGTCTAGACTTTAATCTGTTAGATTTCATATCAATTTGTGATAATTTAGTCTAATGACTGCTGCTTTCTTTCCAAATTTTTTAGAAAAAATATCACAGACTCTAATTTGGGCTATTTAAAAAAAAAAATGTCTTGCATTATATATATACGTATTGTATATGCATAAAATAATTTTTAAGCTTTTTTTATCTCTGATGAAAAAATAATTTTTTTTTGGTCTCTATACGTAATAAACACGCATTATAAAGTTGTTTATGTGAGATATTTATTATTGATTATAGTTGAATAATAACTAGAATATTTTTACTTTTCCAATTATTGAAAATTTCAAAATAGTTATAGGCATGTTAAACTCTACTTCATGAAATAAATTTTGTATAATCAATTTTATATGCCTGTGAGTTATATGAAAAATTAATTAAATAGTGCTCGTTACTTTTGGAAGGGTGCTGATGAAATTTTCAGAATATCTCTAAACATGTTGCTTTATGACTGAAATTATTATGTTCACTTGTAGTTATAATAATGTAAAGAAACTGGTATAAGTGCTATAAACAATGAGGACTGCCAATTCCTCAACAAGCTTTGTGATAAATGCTTAGCAAGAGCCAGCATTTAAAATATCTCTGTCAGGAACCCCCCAAACCCCTTACCAGGGTTTCGTGCCTTGGCACTCCCCAGAGAGGTGCCGGGGTAGGTTCAGACACTAGATCTAAAAATACCAACCCAAAGCCAAGCACTTATCTAAAAGTTATCTATTGAGTGGAAAATCTGAAATTTTCAGACACTCAGATGTCTTCAAATCCAGCTATCCAACTCAAATAGCTATATGGGGCTGATAGATCTTCAGCCATACCATATATTAGTAGTCTTAGCAATATAACAGCGCATAAGACTTAAGGAAGAGACTATAAATAGTCAAAACAAGAGTCATAGACCACATGACCCCACTCTCTTAAGCCCGTAAGCCATAAAAAAGTGCATCCTGTTGCTTCCCATATTTTATACATACATCTCATAAATGAAGGTTATTGTTTTCTTGCATCTTCAATCTTATCAAGGTACAATATCTAATTGCCCATCACCTCACATTATAACACTTTCTAATTTAATCTAATTTTTGAATGATCATTGAGATTTAAATTCTTTGATAAGTGATTCATTAGTTTTTATTTCTGCCCAGTCTTCTCCATCATCACAATTCAAAAGCATTATCTTTTTTCTTTCATTTTATAGAAAGTCAACTTTTGACTACCTTGTGTTTACTGAGCCATTTCTGTCTTTGAATAATGAATTTGAAAAATCACAATCATTCTTGCTTATTACAGTTTACACTGTTTTTTTATTATTTTAAAGTGGTAGAATGGTTGATTGAGATATAAAGATCTATGGATTGCTGCTGCTTATTTAGTCATTTTTAATACTCAATTACCACAAATGATATTAAAACAGGCAAAACTCTCTATATTGATCGTGTGATATTTATTGGCTTATTACCACAAATGATCTTTTAAGCATAAAACATGTAATTATTTTTATTATTGATTTTATATTCTAACCTAGTTAACCGCGACTTCATCTTCTATTAAATCACTTCGGAAGCCTAAACGCTTCCGTATAGGACGGGTAACAAACCCTATATTACCTAATATAGCTCTTCATTAGGTTAGTTATAATAATTCAGCTACAGCGATATGCAGTTCAGACAGAGATAGAATTAAAAAAAATTATCATTAATAAAATAAATTAAAAAAAAAATAAACTAACATTCTTTCTCTATCCAAAACACATTCTCTGAGCTGTAAGTACTTGCACTGTTCGACAATGATGATGATGATTTCATGTCATTGTTAACATTACTGACTAAAACAAAACATTTATTAATTTGCCAATATGCTCTCAATATTTTATTATTATACAATTAGAAGTTTCAATCTCTTAAGCCATGCCACGCTTGTAATGTTGATCATAATTGATCAATTCTTAATGTAAGAGCACTTATAATAATGACACTAATCTCAGGGTTCTCTGTTATTTTTAAAGAAAAATGCTCGGCAGTATTGTGTTGTCGTATATGACTGACATTCTGGTCGGCTATAGGAAACATTTACCTTATTTAAATTCCATGTGTCTTCATCCACATATCAACTATTATAATATTTAACGAGATGATAACTATATTCAATAACAACGCATAATTTTGAATAATACAGCCCTTTTAATCCAGAATCTCAGTCGGAATGATGAAAAGACAAGGGTGCTTTTGTGTCCTTCCATTATTCATGACAACACAATAATTTAACTAAGATTTATTACTTAGACACTTCACTTAACTGTGTACGAAACGATGTGCAAGCAAAACTGGTAGTTTGGGAATAAAGTGATTTTACACACACATAAAATAAAATGTCTTGGTCTGAAGTTTTCAATTCCATAAATAATTCTTATTAAATTAAAATATAATGAAATATTCTGATCTGCTGACAATTGTCTATCTGGTGTATTGAATTTAAGAGTTCATAAATGATTTCAGACTCAAGGAAAGTATTGCAAGTATTATGCCAATACACTTTTATTTAGCACACAAGAAAAATGACTCAAAACAACTTGTAACAAGACTATAATTTATTATTAAATTTTAACAAGATTATAATTTATTATTACAGTTTAACAAAACTATCCTTTATGATTAACATAATAAATAAACATATACAATTTATTCGATCCCATATGGATAAAACAAAATATAACTAACATTACTTCGTCTATACTTTTAGACTTGGATTCGAACTACTTCTTCATCTTCTTTTTACATTTATGCAAATTGAATATAACAAAATAAATATTATTATCGATACATCAACTCATCCATTTAGTGTATCTTATATGAACAGTTACATAACTTTATTAACTAACTATTTGTTTTAAAATACAAATAATCTGATTCTAGGCAATGCGTACAAACGATTTTTATTATCATATCTTTAACTAAATGATAGTTTTTATTTAGATAACTTATTATAATTTATGGGTTATTTATCAGAAGTTACACTTATTATTTTAATATTTACCTTAATAACAACTGAAGTTGTTATACACATTGTATTCCTCAGTATAAGTTATATTGTGAGTGCTACTTAATCATAAACCCGAATTAAACCTAGTATTTGAACCCTCCATTGGCAAATAAAAATTTCTAAATCACGCAATTTTAAACTTACTCTCTCCATTGACTTACGTGTGGATTACCAGCACTATTCCGCCGCACAATCCAGATATTGATCATATATACTAGCACGCTATTTATACTAAATGGAGCTTGAGGAATTAACCTTCAATATACCCGTTATCTTGCCATAACTTTCTAAACAAAACACAATATTCAACACCTTCCGTGGTGGAATTATCTCTATTTTCTCATGAGGAAAATGGGATAACACCGAAGGTCTGTAGAGTTAACTACTACATTAAAATAGTTTGGTGGGTCCTTGCCTCTTACTTGGGCATAATAGGAACACACACCAAATATAATCCTCTCCTGGGATTTTAACGAATGAAATACACTAAATACAATATAAATTACTGATTGTTCTAACTCTGAGAAGCGATCACTTGGGTTATAAACATACCCGAATACTAGTTTTATCTATTCCCCTCATGGAAAATAAAGCTTTTGGGGAGATCATTTTCCATCCCACAAAATAAAGACATTACAATTATTACTTATCGAATCTTAAGCATATACCAATGCTATATCGGGGCAAGACAAGCAAATACACTAATTACACTAAATTTATGTTCGGGGTATACTTAGATCAACGTCTGAAATCAATGGATATCACAGAATAAAACATAATATTTTCACCTTTGCCAAAAAAACATTCAACAAGTAATTGGTAGTATAGTATCTTGAACTAAATTAAGTGAATGCGTTAATAAAGAATAATTGGGAATAAGTTCCTCAATTAACATACTATAAATTTGTTTCAAACTTTAAATAAGTAATATTTTGTATAGCACTTCTCTTTAATTACTTCTGATAATTTTAACTAGATATTTTACCTATTAAGTATCTAAATTTTTCTACTTTTACGCATCTAACATATAAATTTACACCCATAATTGCATATCATAAGTAAACACATTTTATAAAAAAAAATTTTTTTCATGTCAATATAAATTTAACCTAGAATAATTCCATGAAAACATACCTTTATGATTACAAGGTCATTTAAATATTACTTGACTATACAGCCTTTCACCTGTTGATATAAAAAAAAATACACATAATTTTACAAATTAGTAAAAAAAATCATTACTTAACAAGTGCTTATTATCTCACTAGAAAATGTTTTTCCATTGGGCAATTTATCTAGATGAAGAACTTGATCCATTCGTAGTTCACGAAGCAAATTTAAAATAAGAAACACATTTTATTATTTCATTTATATAAAAGTTGCCTCCATTCTGGTGCAATTAATAAATTAGGCAAAGAAAACATAGCAGCGTTGGATGTTAATTCTTCTTTGAATTAACTGCTATAATTTTGGAATCCAAGAAAACAATACATATTTTAACATGATGAAAATTTGACGATAGACGATCACATATATAATTTTTTTTTTACTATTCGATACTATCATTTTTAGCTAGATGGCTTAGAATAAAACTAATGCGCGATTTTCCAAAATACTATTATTATCACTGAGCTGACTTACGTGGATATAAAGTTTTAACGACTCCAGTTGATGTATAATATAACATATTATATTATGGTTATAATTAAGTCACTAATGTTTGTAGTTTTTATTCCTACTCTAGGAATTGTAATTTTTCTTTAATAAGGAATTCTCCATAAAATGCACACATACAAATTTTCCGATATTTGCCTTGAGAAAATTTATATTTTCTTTTTTAAAAAATATACAGGTGCATAAGTAAATATCATTGATCATTAATATTATTTTTATCATTGATCATTAATATTATTTTTAGATAATTTTCAGTGAATAAAACATATTTTAACGTGGGGAACATACATTATTTTCAAAGCAGACAATTTCTTTTAGAAAGAGCACGAAATTTTCTAGTTAACTTTCCTTGGCTTTTATAATATGTCTTTTAATTATAATTTTTCTTTTATACCATGAAAAGATAATTAAATAAGGTAAAGTTAACAAATCATTGATTATTTCCTGGAAATTACTTATATTACTTATTTTAAATATAATGACATTTTCCGTGATTGCTGTAGTCAATACGGTCATTTTGAACTTTAGCATAAGATAGTACATTTTTGCGTATAAAAAGCTTTAAAATAGGTAGATGGCAACAGAAAACAGAATATCTTATCAAATAGGATTAGCCACGCATGATATTATTAAAAATTTACTTGACTTTTATTTATTTCTGCAATAAAAAATAATAAAAAAATTTGTTACCGAATTTCAGTACTGCTTCCTCTTTGTAAAACTAATGTCAGACTAAACTTTCTTCAAAATTTGGCGGTCTTCTTTTAGCGACCTCTTACAGAAAAATAATCATTTAATTATAACATAAACAAAAGAAAGGAGAAAAAAAAACTTATTACAGTCATATATTTTCGTATGATTTAAATGGATTACAAAATAATTTGACAAATAATGAAAAATAGTAAATATATTTAATTAATAGTTAGTGATGTATATTTCTTTTAAATATGATTTTCTACAAAAATAAATTATCAGAAGTTATTGTGCTTTATGACAAGACACTCATCTACTCTCCCTCTACCCATCCAAAATCAATTACTGTTTATGATATGTGCTTTTATACTATATTAAATTGCTCTTGTTGTTAATATTTTAATTAAATTATTCATGCTCTTCTTCAAAATGATATTGGATTACTACATTTATTAGTTATTTGCTTAATCACTTAATATTATTATTATTTTATTTTTTTATTTTCTAAAAAAGGATAGCATTGTTTTCCTGTGGAAACAATGCCAAATTAACCAAGTGTCAATAACACTAGGTTACAATATATATATGAATACAGTTACCATTATGAATATTTTTATTTCTTAGCTTTTTATTTGAACTTCCTTTACTTTGAAATAATAAATAATTATTGACTTTTTGATGCTTAGAAGTGGTATTTCGGTTTTATTTTATACTTCTAGAATATGATTTTTCAAC
The DNA here is from genome assembly GCA_028023455.1 of Epiperipatus broadwayi. NCBI lineage: Eukaryota > Metazoa > Onychophora > Udeonychophora > Euonychophora > Peripatidae > Epiperipatus > Epiperipatus broadwayi. The sequence continues at coordinate 3,930,521 of JAQFVV010000044.1, read as the reverse complement.
TTTTCTTTATTCTTTACTAATATGGTGTTGCAAATTGTTGATATTTTTCCATTATATTCTAATGACAGTCTGCACAACATGAAGCTCCACATCTCAAAGTTCTTATTCATCATATAGATTAAAAAGATATGTCTAAGAATATTGGAGATGCAATCAATGCCAAGGCCATCTGAAGTAATTGACTCAGTTGAAACACATCGTAGCAGCAAGTTTTTATTTTCTGATACTTTGAGAAAATATTGTGTTTAAATAAATCAAAAAACATGATTGATAATTTAATTTGTCTTGATTTGATTTCATGATAATCATAATAGTTCTTAATGAGAAGAATAGTGTGCTTAAATATTTGTAATATGAGATATATGACTATTACTTGCCCTGCATGATTTAGTGTTGAAGTAAAAAGTTCAGATTCAAAAACTAAAGATTCTTGAAGAGTACAAAAAAAAAAAAAAGTAAGAATTAGTTGGTCAAAATGAATAAGTTTTCCCTCATGATTTTGACATTAAAATGTCACATGATCTCTTAAATAATGACAATTATTAATGAATAAGAAATAATATATAAACACATGACAACTGTTTTTTGTTTGTATAAATTCAGTTGATAATAATTATACTTTAAGTGATTGAAAATATTAATTTATTTTTACCATTATTATAACTTAAAAGTATTATATATCCCATTTTTCAATTTATAATATCTAATGTTGGCATTAATGACAAAGCTTCTACTACAGAAAAATACAATTTCAATCTTATGGCACAGTTAATCTGTTATTTTATATGAAATATATAGTAAAAAACACACACACTACACTGTAGATGGATAGATAGATAGATAGATAGATAGATAGATAGATAGATAGATAGATAGATAGATAGATAGATAGATAGATAGATAGATAGATAGATAGATAGATAGATAGATAGATAGATAGGTAGGTAGGTAGGTAGGTAGGTAGGTAGGTAGGTAGGTAGGTAGGTAGGCAGGCAGGCAGGCAGGCAGGCAGGCAGGCAGGCAGGCAGGCAGGCAGGCAGGCAGGCAGGCAGGCAGGCAGGCAGGCAGGCAGGCAGGCAGACAGACAGACAGACAGACAGACAGATAGATAGATAGATAGATAGATAGATAGATAGATAGATAGATAGATAGATAGATAGATAGATAGATAGATAGGTAGGTAGGTAGGTAGGTAGGTAAATAGATAGATAGATAGGTAGATAGATAGATAGATAGATAGATAGATAGATAGATAGATAGATAGATAGATAGATAGATAGATAGATAGATAGATAGATAGGTAGGTAGGCAGGCAGGCAGGCAGGCAGGCAGGCAGGCATGCAGACAGGTAGGTAGATAGATAGATAGATAGATAGATAGATAGATAGATAGATAGATAGATAGATAGATAGATAGATAGATAGATAGATAGATAGATAGATAGATAGATAGATAGATAGATAGATAGATAGATAGATAGATAGATAGATAGATAGATAGAGAGAGAGAGAGAGAGATAGGTAGGTAGGTAGGTAGATAGGTAGGTAGGTAGGTAAATAGATAGATAGATAGATAGATAGATAGATAGATAGATAGATAGATAGATAGATAGATAGATAGATAGATAGATAGATAGATAGATAGATAGATAGATAGATAGATAGATAGATAGATCGATAGATAGATAGATAGATAGATAGATAGATAGATAGATAGATAGATAGATAGATAGATAGATAGATAGATAGATAGATAGATAGAGAAAGATAGATAGATGGATAGATAGATAGATAGATAGATAGATAGATAGATAGATAGATAGATAGATAGATAGATAGACAGACAGACAGACAGACAGACAGACAGACAGACAGACAGACAGATAGATAGATAGATAGATAGATAGATAGAGAGAGAGAAATATTAACTGAGAGAAATATTAACTGCACTATATAATTTAACAAAATTATTCTATATTTATTCCATAATGCATATTGATTTGAAATTATGGGGTCTGATATTATATATGTATACCATAAAGTCTCTTACCTGCTCATGACTGGTAACCAAGGATGTCTCAAACAGGTTAGAGTCATTCGCATATAAATTTTGTCATCAGGAGTAGAAAAGATCAAAAGAGCCCATTATTTCTATATATATTTAAAAAATGAGACTGTGATTGGATACAGTAGCAAAACAAATTGGGCAAGATTTATATATATGTATGTGTACAAAAATTTTAAACCTGGCATGGAAATAAAGCAATCTTGAATCTATATGTTTCCTTGTTAGAAATAATGCAGCTGGAATGAAGAAACAAGGAAGCACATCTGGTAAATATTATGTTTATTACTGTATGATATTGTGTTTATATATTTAAAATAGTAGATATAAAGATTATGTAGGGCACTATTTAAAGAAAGCAAGACAATATGATAAGCTAGATTGATCTAATATGTAGCAGGCTTAAGAAGGGAACCAGGAGAACCATATTCATAGGGAATGCAGCAAGAGGTGTATAAAGGTAATAGAATATTTAAGAAAAACCTAACCTAGCAAAGTAGAATAACAAAGAGAAAAAATTTAGCAACAGGATGGATAGTAGCAAGTAAGAAGAAGTGGTAGAAGTGAGGGGAAGAAATAGAAGGTGAAGTAAATGGGAATCTAGAAGTAGGGGGGAGACTCTCAGGAAACCCCATAACCTCCAAAGAACTATGTAGAGTAACTAGAGAGGGGAAACTGGAGAGGGAGGCCAAAGGCAAAGGAATAATGCTGAGATTTTGAAGAGAGATTGTAAATGACAGAGAAACAGAAGAAGAAGTCATCACAAGCCAGTATGGAGGAGAAGAAGGTATGGACAATCCTGTGTATTGCAGGGACTCATTCTGAGTAATTCAAGAAGCACAAAAAGGGGTCAATTAAGATACCATAGGTAAAATCCCAACTCTAATCAAAATGGTGAATCAAATGTACTTGGGGAGCCACAGAACAAGTTGGATAAGAAAAAAAGAACAAAAGAGAGATAGAGGAATGGAATCTTTGAAGTCATAGATAAAAGGATGTACTAGAGAAATAGAAGAATGGAAGAAAAAATCCTGAGAAATAGGTTAGAAATGGAAGAAAAGGATATACAGATGGAAAAGAGATTGCATAAGGGGTTAGAGATGTTTAAAATAAACTGACAGCAAAATTATGAAGAAAATACACATTAAATTCATAAGGCTCCTGGGAGATCATCAAAAAGAAACTGGTGAGGCAATACAGAAATTGGAAGAGAGAGTTTATAACCACCAGAGATAAAGTAGAAAGATAAGAGACACCCATATGGGATACAATATCCCAGGTAAATAAAGGCCTAGTCAGAAGCAATAAGATGACATAATAAAAGGATTACAGAAGTCACAAGGGAAATACAGGGTCAGTTGTATGAGGTGAAAGGAAATATATCCTAGGAGAATAAGATAGCCATTCAAGAAAGGGAAGAAATAATAAACAACATCCAGGGGATAAAAAACAAGATGCCCAAAGTAAAGGCAGGACCATGGGAATCAGTTTCAGTACCATAGGCCAAATAGAAGCAATAAAGAGACACAAGAGGGAGACTCTGATTCAGACTTAGCAAATGGCCAAGAGGAGGTTGATATAATATGAGGCATCAGTGAGCCTAAGTTGGATTTTAGAGCTACTGACACTGAAGCAAAAAGTTTCAGAGTCCTTTGGCCATAGATAACAATCAGACAGCAATCCCAAGTAATCTATACCTGAGCCAGGGAGATAGCCACCAGAACCCTTATTGACTATCAAAACCCACTTGTCTAAATTCACACAGGTTAAGATTTTCAAGAGGGATGTCAGGGAAAACACTAAAATTCACATAGAGAGCCTGTGGGAGTTATTTAACTAAAAAATTTCATCAGCAGACTAAGTCAGTCTGGCCATTCATTATCTACAGGGCTATAACAAGTGTTGTTTGGACTGTTGTGATGACAGATCTTTCACCTTCAATCAGTACACATCATCACTTTTTTGAAATCTTTCTGGAATGGGGAATGCCAGGATGGAAAATATATCACCCCATCCTCAGAGAGTCATATGGGGCAGTTATTTAAGAGACCCAAATCCAGTTTTTCTTAAGGCAGGTGACCCATCTGCAGTCATTAAACACATTTCCTTTTACAGACACTCAAATAATCTGAAACATATAGCAGAATAGGTCATCTAAGTGCAACAAGTGATGGTGGGATACAGAATGGGGACCACGGAAGAGATGGCTGAGTTCTTGACAATTATTAATTTTACCCCTCTTTGCAAAGAACCCCTGGAGAAAATGTGCAGAGTAGAACACCTCCAAGGTGTCAGGCAATTGCCATAAATAACTACAGAGCTTTCAAAGGCTAAGACAGGTAGAACAAACTCAGGCCAAGAGACCATATTAGTGAGAAGCATTGTTGAATTCCAGAATTCTGCTGATCTGCAGAGAAATTGTGCTTATGAAAATCTGATATCCAATATCCCGGTGACTGTGAGGGTCTTAGCTGGTGATTATGTTGAATCCAGTCTCAAGATCAGGAAAATAAAAGTGATTCCATTAGTCGATATGGGTAGCCAGGTATTATTCGCTTCAAAAAGGTAGATAACAAAATTAGAAGTGCAAGGATTATTGCTGTTTAAATCTCCAGCAGATACAACCCAAGTGACCCTGGCCAATGGGAGAATGATGATAATAGAGGACTATTGAGTCCATCTGGACCTCGAATAGGGCCAAACTATCCTTGAAAGAACTAATCCAAAATGTAGTCTAATCCAAAATGTAGTCATTGGAGCAGACTTCCTTAGATAGCACACATGTCAGATTGATTATGGTAACAATATGATTTTGCTTGGCTAACAATTAAGTTGAAGGAGCCAACCACCTGCCAGGGTGTTCAGGTAGAGCATGAGGTGATCTTTAAGACCCCATCTCTATCTGAAAAAGTGCCATAGAAAAGAAAACAAGCTAAATATTATTTTTGTCTAATTTTGAACAAATGGGTAAAAGGAAGAGGAAAAGGAGAAGGTCATGTACCTTCCAAATAAGAGATCAATTGTGGGCTCAAATCACATAATCCAGCAATAAACACATCGGAATATTACAAGGTTTTCCTGGGTCATAAAAACCTATGTTTAATGGAGCCTGACTATGGAAATATGATTTTTAAATGAAGATGATTTCTTTGGCTGTGACTTTAATCCAGGGCCTTATTGGGTCTATGAGCCTTGGGAACCTTTTACAGATCAAACCACATACTTTGGTACAGAAGAGTATAAAGTTGATGGGCTTGTATTAAATAATAAAAATTTCATTTATAGGCAATGAACATACGCGTGGTTTCGAACATTGGTTGGCTCACCCCAGGATTCTACCAGGTCAGACAACATTAGCTGCCAAAGTAAATCCCCAGATCTTGCTTAAACTGGATGATATAAAATCATTCATTAATATATCACCGCCCCAAAATAAATTTATTCAATAATAATATTAGTATCTCTTATATTCAGTTTGAATATTAAATTTTTCTGGGTGTATATTTTTTGTACATACATACATATATATTCTGATCTATCGATTGTGTAGTCTCACTTCCGGGCAATATAATATTAAGTAAAATGGGTCTAGCTCGGTTAACAATTGTGTTTGGTTAAAAGCAAATAATTGATAAATAAAATATTCTTCATTAATATTAAATATTTTACTAGCTCAAATTAATAAAAAATAATAATAAGGTTCAATTTATAAAATAAATAAATAAATATTTATTAAATCATGAGACTTGGAAGTGAGATACAGATGACAAGAAAGATTACATTGAGCCAATATCCCACAGGATATTTTTCCCCAATGGCATAAGAACACTATCCCCCCTATTACTATCTTAAATAAATAAATTTATAGTATTCTTACGATGTCAATAAAACCTAATCCTTAAGATTAAACTAATAATTAAATCTTTATCTGTAATAATTTAGTTAAATAAAATCTCAGGTTCATAAAACTACTTTATGTTAATTAAAATCACTGTAGTAAAGCATGATAAGGGATTTAATGTCATACTTTACCACACCTAACTAATAATAATAATAATAAATAATAATAATAATAATAATAATAATAATAATAATAATAATAATAATAATAATAATAATAATAATAATAATAATAATAATAATAATAATAATAATAATAATAATAATAATAATAATAATAATAATAATAATATTCTTCATTGTATGATCTAAGTTTATATATCTTTTCATCCCCTACAATTCTTATTTGCCATAATAATAATAATAATAATAAGAATAATAATAATAATAATAATAATAAGAAGAAGAAGAAGAAGAGGAGGAGGAGGAGGAGGAGAAGAAGAAGAAGAAGAAGAAGAAGAAGAGGAGGAGGAGGAGAAGAAGAAGAAGAAGAAGAAGAAGAAGAAGAAGAAGAAGAAGAAGAAGAAGAAGAAGAAGAAGAAGAAGAAGAAGAAGAAGAAGAAGAAGAAGAAGAAGAAGAAGAAGAAGAAGAAGAAGAAGAAGAAGAAGAAGAAGAAGAAGAAGAAGAAGAAGAAGAAGAAGAAGAAGAAGAAGAAGAAGAAGAAGAAGAAGAAGAAGAAGAAGAAGAAGAAGAAGAAGAAGAAGAAGAAGAAGAAGAAGAAGAAGAAGAAGAAGAAGAAGAAGAAGAAGAAGAAGAAGAAGAAGAAGAAGAAGAAGAAGAAGAAGAAGAAGAAGAAGAAGAAGAAGAAGAAGAAGAAGAAGAAGAAGAAGAAGAAGAAGAAGAAGAAGAAGAAGAAGAAGAAGAAGAAGAAGAAGAAGAAGAAGAAGAAGAAGAAGAAGAAGAAGAAGAAGAAGAAGAAGAAGAAGAAGAAGAAGAAGAAGAAGAAGAAGAAGAAGAAGAAGAAGAAGAAGAAGAAGAAGAAGAAGAAGAAGAAGAAGAAGAAGAAGAAGAAGAAGAAGAAGAAGAAGAAGAAGAAGAAGAAGAAGAAGAAGAAGAAGAAGAAGAAGAAAATAATACAATATAATCTTTTATCTTTCATATAATAATGTAATAAATATGTGGTAGTATCTTATAATCTGAAAAATATATGTGTGGCAATGGATAGCATTTATAATTCGATGTACTATTATAATAATCAATTTATAACCATAAAGATAATGTAAAAATGTAATTTCTTAAATAAATAAATTCCAAGAAAATATTAGAATTCTTAAAATAATACTTTATTTATTTCTGTGCAAAATGTTATGTTTGATTCAAATATTCTGTGTGTATCATACATTTTAATGGAAAAAAAATAATCCAAACACACAAATTTTTGAAAAAACAAATTTAACAAAGTTTCATTATAACAAATAAAATAAACAACAAGATATTTACACTATTTACAATTGGTATACTAAACTTGCACCATTATACATCTCTTATTAATAATAATTATTAAAAACAATAGAGATTCTATTTAAGTCTTCACTCTTACGATGAAATTATATTTCTTTATATTTATTCTAACATATTATATCTTTAAATATTATTACAATATGCTTCCTTTAAAAAAAACATACATTGAATCATAGAACGGAAAACACAAAAATAACAATATCGAGTATGGATCTTTTTACTAAATAATTTCCAATTTTTCAATGGTATGAATACTATACATAAAATATCTACTGTTAATTTATTAATACAATATGTGGACATCATTGTTAACTATACTATGATTATTAAACACAATATATCCTACTTAATATTACTTTAATACAGAATAGTTGCAATTATTGATATATTCCTTATTATTTAAATAAATACAAATTGACCTATGCTTATTTTATATTGTTTTGCTTTATGACATTATTTATATCTTAAAAATATGCATTACTCATAAAATAAAATATTTGAAATTATTTAACATTTCAGAGCAACTTTGCTTTATTTATTTTATTCCTGAAATTTATTTTATTTCCAAAATATATAGAACATATTCTATGATTCTTTATCATTTGGTTCTGTTGGATTTTCAATTCCATTTTGTATTAACTCTAATCCTCCTTATAAGTAAATGAACCTATCTTATTCATTCAATAACAATTCTTAAATTCTAAATTATTTATTATTTCTTTACAAAATATACAATACTGTTTGATGTAGTTACTTTGGAAAATCGAGATAGTGAATAGATGTGTAGGCCTAGGGAAAAAAACTAGGGTCTTACTCATAGTACATATTAGATAAAATACCATGGCACAGTGTAGCTATAAAATAAAGACATGACCTATTTATCTAATGTCCTCCACTACCAACAATGATGTCAAGCTATTATTTCAGCTTTATAAAACATCAGTATTCAAATAAAATAGACACTGCCCACAAATAAATATACCAGCTACAGGGCATTGTTAACTGTATTGTATACTTAATAAAATTACAGAAATATTATTCCTATTCCCATAATACATCCTACATTAATATATCTCTTTGGTTTCATGTTCTCCTAATTACTCCCAAGTCACTATCTTATCAGCATTTCCTAATAGATTTATCAAATCTTACACCGACAAATGAAACTAACTCACATATTCAGAATAATAAATAAAATTCAATCATAATTAGAATGATCTCACTAATCTACAAGAAAAGTTTGCTTTACTTTCCTATCCAATATTCTTAAACAACATACAAAATAATCATTATCTATACTTTAAACATCTAATAATATTAAAGTTTTTTGTAAAAGAATCATATAACTATTCATCATCATGTTACATTATATTAATAATATGAAATTCAAGTAGGCATATTCCTAGAATAGATAAATCATAATCTTATAATTTAAATGTGTTGTACAAGTGTGTTTGCATACAACTTAACATTCATACCTCAATATAATATAATTCATTGACAATCTGCAAAAGAACAAAAAATACATTATAAAAAAAAATATCAATATTCACAACTATTACCTAAATGATATCAACTTGTAATCATTTATGATGTCTTCATGTCCATATCCATCCATACTTCCACACTTAAAAATATTAACTTATTTAAAATATCAAACTATTCACTCTAAGATTATAATATCATTAGTACTAAATTAATATTTATGTTCCTACTCTTCTAATTAAAATAATATTACACTTAAAAAAAATTAATAAAGTAAATCAAGACAATATTTACATATCTCTTCACATCGATGTTGACTAATGTTCTTTACAAAAGTCAAATGTTTTTTTATTTTCCTGGAGAGTTTTTTTTTTTTTTTTAAAAAAAAAAAAAAAGTTCTCCTAAAGAGCATTTAAAACCCCCGACCATTGCTAAGTTCTCATGCTTGATGACGAAACAACTGCCCTGAACTTGGCACATGTGCTGTAACTCCTTCCTGCGTGATGAACAAAGTTTAAAAATGAATAATAATAAAAAAAAATTAAAGTACGATGTCTAAATCTTGTAAAATTAATAAAAATAATCATTGATCTGGTCTGGAAAAGTTTATAGAATAATAGTTTATAGTTTCTATTGTCCAGAACAATGATTATTAAATAATAATAAAATCATAATATTAAAAAATAATAACTCGAAGCTTCTATTCCATAGGATCCTGTATCGGCTTGGTGATGCATCTTGTACCAGCAACTTGAATATGAACGATCCGGATAAAACTTTTTGCGCAATTTTAAAAATATCTCCATAAATTCAACAATTACTCATTTATAATCCATTCCTTTATAGGTTCACTATTCAGGATAATTTATTATTTATTATCCAATTATAGTTATTTTCAATTTTGTTCAAATTATCAGTTTTTTTTAAACAAATTCTTATGAACGCATATAACCTTTATATAACATAGGTTTTATTACATACGCTCTAGAATATTCATTTAAAAATTATTTGTAACAATTTTTCCTTTAAAATATTCATAATGTTTTCCTTCAAAATGGATAAAACATTTATCTCTATAGCATTATTTTTCCATAAAAAATTATTATAAGTTTGTCATATTATTTGTCAGTCTTGAATACAACTATCTCGCTATTATGAAATATGTTATTCACTTTTAATTTACAAGTAGCTTTTCTGCTAAGCTTTCTGCATAATGTCCAATATAATTCTTTGCTTAATGAAATAGTTCTCTTGGTTCATTCTTATTTTTAAAATTTTCCTAATTAAGCACATATCACTTATTGGTATTTCCATATTTTTACTGTGAAGTTGTATTAAGTTTTGACAAATAATCCTGGTAAAGGGAACTTTAATTTAGCAATGCATCCTTTTAATAAAACTTATTAAAATATATTTATACTACGCTCTCTTTTGCAAATACTTAAAAATTAATATCCTATTAGTTTGCAAATAAATTATATAAGAGCACTAAAATTGACTAAAATAAAAAATTTAAAAGAAGTATAACTTTAGAAAATTACTATCACACCCTAGAATCAATCGTGCAGCAGTATTTATACCCTACAAAATACATCATCTTATTGGTGGATTTTTGCTTTTCATCTAATACTTAATTAGCATATTACTATAGTATCATACAATTAAATTTACAAAATAAAATATGACTCACTATTATTTAAAAATATTACTAAAAATATTAATCTTAAATCAATTATTATACTTTACTAAAATTAATTAAACATTTTAAAATAACTTTTAAAAACAATATTTATTAAATTTATCCCACCTTTTATATTTAATTTATCTATTTTATTTTAAAACAAAATATTTAATTTTTATTAACTGTATTCATTTTTATAATATTATTTAAAACATGTTATAATGACTGATTTAATATTTGCTTTTGTGATAGATAAATAAATATATCCAATTCTATAATGCAATTTTTAAAATATTTTGAACTTTGTTAATACAAATACTAGTAAGCATGTATTCACGTCTGTATTATGCAGGTCACATGATTTACAACTGAGACAGATTGTATCCAAATTTCTGTCTGAAAATAAATAATAAATTGCAACAATTATTATATTAAATAAATAATATAAAATTTGGAATAATAATTTGGAAAATATAGAATTAAATATAACTTTTTCTACCATAAAGATTACTTTTAAAAACATATAATTTTAAATATAATTATTTAATATAATTTATACTTTAAAATATAGCATTTATTTAATTACCAATTTTAACTATTAAAATTCAACTTTTAAAACATATTTTAAACATTTATTGCTGCGTTATTTAATATGGCCAGCTTTTCCAACCATATGTAATTAGAATTTTTAGCTTTATTTAACTGTTTTAAGGTTATATATCATAATTTTAGGCATTACATATTGTTATTTAGCTTTAAATTGTACTTTTAAAATATTATCAATACAATATAATTATTACACAAAGAGAACATATTCTAAATATAATTTTTTAGTGAATTGACTATGATGAGCTAATTCTGACCTATAGAAAAGGGCATAATATATATATACACACACACCATTTAGTGTTTTGAATAATATTAGAAACTATATATCACAATCTTAGTAGTGGGATTGATCATGACACAATGACTCTTAAACATAGGTAAAATTAACCAGGCAAGATAAAGTTGGAAATTTTAGATTTATCCCTGTTGATTAGATTCATGATTCGAGGTCAATTGATATTAACCATAAGTAAATTCTTTTTTTTTCTTCTTTTTTTTATAAGTTTGAGGATATGAAATAGTATATTCCTTGGGTACTATGCATTTCATATATTTTATCCCATAGCTCCATATGTGCTAGCTATGAATACCCTCTGAGTATATGTACATAAACATAATTGTAGTTATATATGAATCAGCACACATATACATGCAAATAAAAGACTATAATATATCCTTGGTTTATACATATATTATAGTGTGTCATGTAATTAAAATTTAGATCTTTAGCTTATAGATTTATTTCATTAAATAAGCCAATTATTTAATCTTGCATTAAGAATTGCATATATGTGTACAAAATCCACATAGTCATCATCAACCATTATCAATCGACTTCAGAATGAAGGTCTCTCCAAGTTCAATCCAACTTCTCCAATCTTTAGCTTCTCTTCTCCACATCTCCTCTGTACACTTACTTATTTCATCCATCCATCTCACATGTGGTCTCTTTCAGGGTCTTCTACAATCTCTTGGAATTGAGTTTAAGATTTCATTTGTCCATCTATTATCATCTCTTCTAGCAATATGTCCAGGGCAACTCCACTTTAGACTTTTAAATTTTTCAGTGAGGTCAGTAACACCTGTTTGTTTTTTTATCCATATATTCCATTTTTGATATCTTCTTGTTACTCCTAACATGCATCTCTCCATATTTCTTTGAGTGACCTGAAGTTTCTGTATTGCTCTTCTATTAAGTGTCCTAGTCTTAGATCCATACGTAAGAACTGGTAAAACACATTTATTAAAAACCTTCCTTTTCAAACACAGATGCATATTTCCTTTTGGTATGAAGTTATTTCTACCAAAAGCACTCCAACCAAGTTTAATTCTATGATTAAATTTCATCCATCAGGTTTCCATCTGTATTAATAATCTGACCAAGGTATTTATGGCTGTAAAGTTCTTCTAACGCATCATAATCAATCTTTATTTTCATATTTTGAGAAAATCCATTGAACATTACTTTAGTCTCTTTAACATTTATCTTTAGTCCTATTTTCAGCTGATAACTCCTGCAACATTTCCCGCAGCTCTAAATCATTATTTGCAAAAACAACTACATCATCTGCAAAATCTAAATGACTTAAATAATCTCCATTTACTTTCACTTCTTTAACTTTTTATTTTAATCTACAAAATACTTCTTGCAGCACTGCTGTAAAAAGTTTTCGAGATATGGAGTCATCCTATCTCCCTTTTCAATGTTGACTTTCCTAGTATCATTATGTAATCTAATTGTTGCTATTGCATTTTTATAAATATTCTTTAAATATGACAATATCCTGGATCTATATCTTGATGATCCAATGCTTTAATCACTGAAGAAATGTTTATAGAATCAAATGCCTTTTTATAATCTATAAATCCAAATCATAATGGCAACTCATATTCATTTGTCCTTTCTATAACTTCCTCAATACCTGGATATGATCTACTGTACTAAAACCACTTTTAAATCATCCAGCTTTGTTTGGTAGAAATCCAATGTTTTCTGTAGATGAGTTGTAGTTATCTTGATAAATTTTTTGTGTAAAACTGATAAACGGCTGATAGGTCTGTAATTTCTAATATCTTCTCTATCACCTTATCATTTAGATATTTCATATATAACTTTGGTAAAAAAAATTCTATTACTTCACCTGCTTCTTTTAGTATATCAATTATAATTCCATCATTACCTGGAGCTTTTTCTTTCTTCATAAATTTAATTGCATGTCTCATTTCTTCATTCAAAATTCTGGGCAATTCGGAAGATATAATAGATATAGGAGGTAGTTGTTCTTTATTACTATATAATTCTTGATAGAAGTCTTCTACCCATTTCATGATGTCATCTCTCTTTTTTAATAATAATTCCATCTTTTTTTCTTATTGCACATATAAATTTCCTACAAATACTAAAATGTTGTTTTACACTCTTGAGACTTTTATTCTCTTCTACAGTTTTCCTTGATAGTTCACAGTTACACTTTCTTATATCATTTTCAACTCTTTTCCACATCATTTTACAAAATTCAAGGTATTCAATTCATCCACATAGTATTATGATAAATATATAAATAAATGTTATTGAAGAGTTTCCAAAAATTCTAAATTTAAATTAAAATATATGAATGTTATTGAACAGTTTCCAAAAATTCTAAATTTAAATTAAACTATATTAAATAAAAATTATGCCACCATGCACCTGTTTATATAGTGTGTAGGCTAAGTTTCTAAATCTATATTTTTATAATAATATTTTTAAAAATGTAACTTTGTAAATAAAATGCACTAAATCAGCACTATTGAGGATTTTTACGATCAAAGTGGCTAAGTCAAATTAAAGATACTTGAGTTAAAAATTGAAGCAATAGTTAAATCAATCTTGCAAATCAAAATTAAATTAGTAAACAAGTACGAATGAATTTACCCACTGTGAATCCATCTTGTGCCAAAAATGATATGCGATTTCAAAATGATAAATACTCTATAGTTTTGACACTCAAGCTTACTCTATAAAATTATATATGTGTTGCCACCAGAATCGATGCCTAATTGAAATTTAACATGATTGAGTAGGAAAGTTGTAGATTTGCTGTTTTTCCTGCAGGAAGATGGTAATCTCCAACCTCATACTAAAAATGTGGAAGAAATTTTAATAATTTGTACTAAAAGCTTCAATTTATTTTATTAGCTGATTCAATAGTTTGCTCATTTTATTATTATTTAATGCTATTTATTATTTTAACAATTTCCATTTGAGATTTTTTTTTTTTTGACAGTAAACTATTTATTTGTTATCCAGACTTTAAATTATTTAGAGCTTTTAATTTCTCTAGCACCTTTCTTGTTTTATTTACGAACATTTATATTTTGTTTTTTAAGGAATTCAGCGTATTTTTACTCTATCTGTCAGATTTCTATGTAAACACTTTCAGGTCTTCTATATACATACCCAGCAATTTTGTGCTTTTGATGCTTCAGGATAAATTATTATCCCTTTTCTGATAGTTGCTTGTTTTTTTTTCATATTAACTTATTAGGGATACTATTTTCTTTACTGCTGCAACTAGATAGAATGTATTTTCACACTAGAAATCTTATTATTGCTAATACTATTAATCATGTGACTTCAAGATTAATGAATGCTTCTTTTAAATTGTTTTTTAGCTTTGATATTGACCTATGCTTCCTCAATCAATTAATATTATCTCAGAATTGTAAGCTATATTACTTCAAGTATCATCATGTATACTCATAGAGCTATTTATCTAGGACTAGTCATTTATTGTAAGAGAAAATAATTAATAAATAATTAAACTGAAAATCATTTTTGTGTGACAAAATAAAAATATATAACATGGATTCTACTACTGGTTTTATTATTACAATGAATATATATGTTGCATATAATTTAATGTTCTCTCACCATAAAAAACTGGGATTCACAGACTTTGATGATTAATTATATCAGAAATAATCACCCAGAAATAAAAATCTCTCATACCCTTCACATGTCCATCTTCATGCCATCTGACTGTAAATAACAAAACATTTTGCCTATATCTTATCTCTTGATACAACATTTTTTAATATAAAGGTAATTAGAGTTACCTTGTAAAGATATTTTTTTTTGCTTTGATCTGCATTGGATTCTCTTCATAGATGCTTTAATGATGTTTAGATGTTATCTTTATCATTTTGCCTAATATTGACTAGATAATGTTTCCATGTGAGATCTTTTCAGGTACTTACTGATACTTAATTTTTATCTTTCAGTTTCCAATATGTCATCCTATTATTTAGCATATTAGCCTTTTTAACATTTATTATCTATTTATTTACTCTTACACAATTTTAACAAAATGATTTACAATTTTTAAATTTAAGTATTTATAGGATAGGTTTTTTTCTTCTACACTCAGTAATTTTTCAATGACCTTTAATATTGTTTTAGATAATTGATACATCATGATTGTCTTAGTAAAGATTTTGACACAATTAATTACATCACAGTTATTTTAAATGGTGTTCATCTTATATGGCATCAATATCCATAAATCACTGCACAAATAAGGTCATCAGGATTAAAGCCTTTTGTTCTCACTTTAATTTATCTATTTTAACTTGGATTTTTGCCTTGTCTTTATACAGCCTCTTAAAAACACAACTTTCAATTTTAGTGCTGTAATGAAAGACTATTACTATAACCATTCTCCATTTTCTACTTTTTAAAACGTTTTCTTTTTTAGCCCTTCCTGTCTTCATTAAAAACAAAGTAATGTTTAGTTTTTTACAAAACTTATGTCTTTTATTACTATATTATATATATTATTTATAATACTTCACTCATATACATTTTAATGCAATTAATTTTCTTAAAAACTTCTTTATTTTCTTACAGTTTCGACTGTCCAGCAGTCTTCTTCAGAGCTCCATCTTCCTTACAGTTGTTTTAATAGCTTCTTCTTGGATTCTCCAGTCTTGACATTAATTTACTTTCATCTACTTAATGGCTAACTTAATAACTTTATTTAAAGAAAAAAACATTTTTCCACCTTTGAGGTATAATATTAGGTATAGAATACATTTATTATTAATATGATATACTAACAACTTTTTGTCATCTTCCAGCTATTAACTATCAAAAATCAATTACTGCTTCACTTGAAACAATTTCAAGTATTAGGTTTTCCATTCAAAGTTTTTACAACTGTCAAAAATATTTTTTTTTCTTTTGGCTGTTGTTCAGTTTCCATCTGTTGTTATTCTCATGAAATAATACTTTCAGCAGCAAGTACATCATATAGACAACATTGCTGCCTAAATCTCTTTCATATTTCTTCATTTACTTCTTCACTATATGAAAACTTATCAATCAACATTAATTCAGTTTGAGAGTCATTTATAACTTTTCTATATCCTTTCATCTTTCTCTAAAGCCCTTTATAAATTCATAGGTTCATCATCTCTCTAAAACATTCTATCTGATTTTTTTATATATTCATTTTGTATTTTTTGTAACAATTGTTTGGTGACTTTATTTTTTGAACCATATTTTGTATCTCTTTTTGACATTTTTGATTGTTTTGTATCTTTTCACACATATTTTTGAACATATTTATGAATGCCACTATGCTTTTCTTATTTGTTATTAACTCTTGCAGAATTTAGTCATCAACTCTCTATGGGTTTTGTTATATATCATTTTCTATCTACTATTAATTCTGGGAAGCTTGATTTTTTCATCTGTTGTAGGTCAATTAAATTTATTCTTAACTCCAAAAAATTTACTTTTTTTTTCATGAATATCTTTATCATAAAATTTGAGTCACCATCACTCCCTTTCTTGATTCATACCACTTTGGATAAATTTAGTCAACTTTCTCATCTCAACTTTGTTTCAATCTAATTTTTCTGCCTTCTATTTTTTATTTTTGGCTTAATCTTCCATTCAGTTAATCAATATCCTTGTACAGTATATACATGTACTATTTACTTAAACATTAGTATTTATTTATTTTTTTTTTATCACTAATTATGGACAGATTGTATGAGTTTTGAATAATTCATCACAAATAATTTATTAGTCAAATATTACTTGGATCATATTTATCAGATGAGACACTCAGTATATGAATACTGCTGATAAAATTAATCAATGATCATGCCACATATTGGACAGTCATCATGAACCAAATTAAAAAATCCTGAAATGGAATAAAATTAAATAATGAGTACTGAGCATATATTAAGGTTATGTTAGGACTTCATTTATGTACCAGATGACCAATTGCTAAACTAAGTCATCATTGCTGCAATGCTAACATCCAAAATCATAATCATTCAGTAACAAATTGGTCAGTAAATAGACTATTTGCAGAACATCCCATCATCATTGACATGTTTTGATTACAATATATTTTACACCATAATATTATCATTATACAATGACAAATTAAACCACCACTTTTTTCTTTTGAAATATATATGTTTTGATTACTGAAAGCATGATCTTAATAAACTAATACTTATGAACTGATCCTATTTTCTTGTAATGATCATTCTTACTCATTCATATAAAATGATCGTAAAAATATTGGTAACACAAATTAGTTTCATTTGTTGTAAAGGTCACAACATATATACACATTTGGTGGCATCTCCTGGGTTAAAAGCACCACTGATTTTATTATTCTTGCTACTCCTTAAATTCATGTTTTATCTTAATAAGTTACCCAGAGTGTTGCATAACTTAGGAACACTTTGAATATTTTTCATACATTAGATAACATACAATCTCATGTATAAGCAAACTGTATATAATGCAATCAAGTTGAAAATTAAATAAAGAATGGATGTAATTACTATTCTTTAATTTTAAAATAATAATATAAAATAAGTTAGACAATGACTAAATAAATTCAGTGCATATATAAAATAACATTTTGTGTCCATGACAACACGTTAAATCACCCATATATGTTTGGTAAATCAATCCTAAAGTTAAGGCCTTATTAATTTTCACTGGAACCATTGTGGTATTATCTCTTGCACTTTTATTTTTGTTTATTTTTATGTGTTAATATGTGTGGTTTAACACTTTTGGCAGTGTTCAAGAAATTAATCTTTTCATTGTTGTTTTATTTTATTACATTATTTTATATTAATTTAGATATTGGTTCATTTTTTCACATCTCTTTATTCAGTAGCAGGATACTGAGTCAGAGATCCATTACTGACATTAGGAAAATGCTAAGATATTTTTATAGCTCTATGTCTATTCCTTTCCAGCGATTACATTTTTATACAGTGACAATGACTTAACTAAGATTGGCAAAAAGTAAACCATATTATGATTCAAGGCTGTAGTTGAAAAAAAACAATAATGATTTTACAATTTTTTCTATGCTGCTTTTGCTTTCTTTCTCCTATAAACTCAAGGTTGACTTTACCTTGAAAACTTCTAGATCTTGGGACATTTTATTTCTGATGTCATCAAACCCAATGACTATTGATCTGATAACTAAGATTCACCTACAACTGATTCTATTATAATAATCTTAAATACTGCTAACACACATATTACATAAAGCTGTATAAATTAATAGCAATTAAAATGGCTTAGCGCTTTCGAGAAAACGAATTTCTCATAATCATAGCCTATAGTGACTCGTTTATTGGAATGATTCTATGTATATAATATGCAAACTGATTCTATTGTAAATATGACTTGAAAGAAATAAAAAACAACTAACTGGTGTTATTTTTCATTTTTCATATAACTCTGTTCTTCCGCATAACAATTATTTTAACAACATGCTGATTTGTTTACCAAATAAAAATATATATTTAGTTTTTGCGTCAAGTGTTGTTAGCCGAGAAGTCAGCGCAGCCGCTTTGCAAGCCAGTAAATGGCTGTTGCGGGTTCGCCTCCCGGCAGGAGAACGTGTAACTTAATTGAAGTCTTTTTTTTTTAAATCTTGAAAAACAGTTTTATTTTATAAAAGCTAAATCTTAAAATTGACTTTACATACATAAATTATTAAAATGAAAAAAAATATTATTTTATTTTATAAAAAGACAAAGATTCATTTCATAATATCTATCTTTAAATTTATACATTAATTTCAATAATGTTTAATTATATAAAACAGTATCTGAAATAGTTATGACTTTTATAATTGATATTGGATTTTTACAACTGACAATTTTAGTTCACCACAAAGAATACAATGCATTTTTTATATCCCATAAAATTGAATATTAGCTAATTCTGTTTTACAATACAGTATTTTAAATATCTTGATTTAATTTTAACATATTACAGAAAATTTAATTTAGATCATTAAAATTGTTCAAATAATTCAGAATTTTCAAGTAAGTAAATATTTTTTTTACATCCTAGCATATACATTGTACAGGCTTAAACCTGCATTTATATATATAATATTTGCGGGATTCGAACTCAGACCTTTACACGACCCATTACTCTCAGTGCCATCTCATATTGCTGATCCACCTGATCGCACACATGTTGAAAAGATAAATAATCACCAATATACGTATTTCATGCTAAACCAGCAATCATCAGTTGGTCTAGATTACTATCCTCACACATATATATAATCCGTGCTCAGCTTTATA
The DNA here is from genome assembly GCA_028023455.1 of Epiperipatus broadwayi. Taxonomy (NCBI): domain Eukaryota; kingdom Metazoa; phylum Onychophora; class Udeonychophora; order Euonychophora; family Peripatidae; genus Epiperipatus; species Epiperipatus broadwayi. The sequence continues at coordinate 3,910,689 of JAQFVV010000044.1, read as the reverse complement.
TTAAGATAGCCAATCTTCATACTTTAATGGGCAGGCTTTTGTTTTTTTTCTTTCATGTATTCAGACACATTTTTTTAAAAATACATGTAACTGTTAATGTTTCATTTTAATTTTACAATAGCCATATTTTATGACTTAAATTATTATAAAAAATCAACAATAACTTTTAATGTGTTCATACCTATCCTAATTTTTTATTTTTTAAAAACTTATTTAATACATTATTTTTTAAGAATTTGGTTATCATAGCTTTTTTTTTCTTCACTGAATAATCCAATTCTGTTTTTCTGATTATTATTTCATATAATGGATCCAATATGTAAAACATATAAATAGTTATAAGATATTACTTTTTTTATATTTGATGAAAATGTCAAACTAATTCCATGTGTATTGAGCAGCTTTTGTGTACTCATCTTCTATTTTGGCACTCAAATACTATGTAATCTCCTGAAAAATTGTCCAATATGTTTTTTCCAGTAGTTAATATGATCACCTTAATTAAGTCTTTGAATAATCAATAAAATAGATATGTAATTCTCAAATATCTCTTTATCATTTTTTATCATCTATCTAATATTAACTATAAAATCTTGAGTGCCCTACCTTTTCTAAAAGCATCTTATTCAACTGTCATAACCTTTCATTTACTTATGTATTGTTTATTAGAATATTTTTAGCATATAAGTTGACTCATTAAAAAACTTTTAGTATCCTCTTTCTTTAAAATGAGAATCATCATCAACCATTATCAATCCACTGCAGGATGAAGGCCTCTCCAAGTTTAATTCATCTTCTCCGATCTTTAGCTTCTCTTCTCCACAACACTCCTGCACATTTTCTTATTTCATCCATCCATCTCACATGTGGTCTCTTTCTGGGTCTTTTACAATCTCTTGGAATCCAGTTTAAAATTTCAATTGTCCATCTATTATCATCTCTTCTAGCAATATGTCCAGCCCAACTCCATTTCAATCTTTTAATTTTTTCAATAAGGTCAGTAACACCTGTTTGTTGTCTTACCCATACATTGCGTTTTCGATCTCTTCTTGTTACTCCCAACATACATCTCTCCATACTCCTTTGAGTGGTCTGAAGTCTCTGTATTGCTCTTCTATTAAGTGTCCAAGTCTCAGATCCATAAGTAAGAACTGGTAAAACACATTTGTTAAAAACCATCCTTTTCAAACACATAGGCATATTTCCTTTTAGTATCAAGTTATTTCTACCAAAAGCACTCCAACCAAGTTTAATTCTATGATTAATTTCCTCCATTATGTTTCCATCTGTATTAATAATCTGACCAAGGTATTTGTAACTGTTAACTTCTTCTAATTCTTCATAATCAATCTTTATTTTCATATTTTGAGCAAATCGATTAAACATTACTTTAGTCTTTTTAACATTTATCTTTAGTCCTACTTTTCTACTTTCATCTGCTAACTCCTGCAACATTTCCTGCAGCTCTGAAGCATTATTTGCAAAAACAACTACATCATCTGCGAAATCTAAATGACTTAAATACTCTCCATTTACTTTCACTCCTTTAGTTTCCCATTTTAATCCACAAAATACTTCTTGCAGCACTGCTGTAAAGAGTTTTGGAGATATGGAGTCACCTTGTCTTACACCTTTCTCAATGTTGATTTTTCCAGTATCATTATGTAATCTAATTGTTGCTGTTGCATTTTTATAAATATTCTTTAAAATATGACAATATCCTGGATCTATACCTTGATGATCCAATGTTTTAATCACGGAAGAAATGTGTATAGAATCGAATGCCTTTTCATAATCTACAAATCCAAAACATAATGACAACTCATATTCATTTGTCCTTGCTATGACTTTTCTCAATACCTGGATATGATCTACTGTACTAAAACCACTTTTAAATCCAGCTTGTTCTCTTGGTTGGTGGAAATCCAAAGTTCTCTGTAGACAAGTTGTAATTATCTTGGTAAAAATTTTATATAAAACTGATAAAAGGCTGATAGGTCTGTAATTTCTAATATCTTCTTTATCACCTTTTTTAAATATTAATATTATTACTGCATTCTTCCAATCTTCCAGTACATCTTTATCATTTAGACATTTGGTATATAACTTTGCTAAAATTGTTTCTATTTCTTCACCTGCTTCTCTTAATATATCAATTATAATTCCATCATTTCCTGGAGCCTTTCCTTTCTTCATACACTTAATTGCATGTCTCACTTCTTCATTTAAAATTCTGGGCAATTCGGAAGATGTAATAGATATAGGAGGTACTTATTCTTTATTACTATATAATTCTTGATAAAAATCTTCTACCAATTTCATGATGTCATCTCTCTTTTTAGTAATAATTCCATCTTTTTTTCTAATTGCAGATATAAATTTCCTACCAATAACAAAATGTTGTTTAACATTTTTGAGATTTTTATTTTCTTCTACAGCTTTCCTTGCTATTTCACAGTTATACTTTCTTATATCATTTTCAACTCTTTTTCGTACCATTTTACAAAATTCGAGATATTCAATTCTTTTTAATACATCATTTTTGTATATCTTCATATTTTCTTCATAAATTCTCTAGTCTCAGTAGAAATTTTATTAGTCAATTGCTGCTTTTTTCTACCAGCTATATTTGTTGCAGTTTTTAAAAGTGTATCAGTTATTTTCATATTAATTTCATTCAAATCTGAATCATGTTCAAAATCTCCTAACATTTGAAACCTATTTGTAAGTTCTAATTTAAATTCATTAGAATGTTTCTGAAGATTAGGAATATCAACTGTAAATATTGTTTTTCTTAATAATTTTTGTCTCTCTAGTTTTACATTAACACGTAACTTATACCTTACTAATCGATGATCACTTCCTGTGTTAAATTTATTAAGAACATTACAGACTTGAAATATGTATTTTCTGTTAATCAAAATATAATCCAATTCTGCTGTACCTTCATTTGGATGCTTCCATGTCCATTTCCTTTTAACATTTTTCTCAAAAAATGAATTCATAATATAAAGTTTTTCTTTTTCTGCAAACTCCACAAGTCTATGTCCTCTCTCATTTCTATTACCATAACCAAAATTACCTACAGCAATTTCATCTTTCATTTGTCTACCAATTCTAGCATTAAAGTCTCCCATAACAATTTTAAAATGTTGTTTACTCTGATCAAAAGCCTTTTGTACATCCATATAAAAATCTTCTACTACTTCATCACTATGAGAACTTGTTGGGGCATAAACCTGAATTTTCTGCATTTGGTATCTGCTATTAAGTTGTATAACTAATCTTGCCACTCTGTCCGATATACCATCAATCTCCACAATATTGTTCTTCCACTTTTTATTTATAATGAATCCTACTCCACTTGTATTTCCAATATGTGTGCCTTTATAATAGAGTATATGTCCACTTTTTAAATCAATTGTTTCTTCTCCTTTTCTTTTAACTTCACAAAGTCCAATAATGTCCCATTTAATATAAGACAGTTCTTCTTCTAATTCTTGCAATCTTCCTTCACTTGAAAGTGATCTGCAGTTGTAAGTACCTAAATAAAGTTGTCATCAAATGGCAGCCTGGGTCCACAACCAGGGGATTCTTAGCACCCTCCGCCTTCGGCCACCAACCGCTGCCTTGGTTGGTGACTTTACAGCCTCCTGGGAATAAGGGCCATGCTTTATTTTTGTCTGTCATAATTGTATATATGTATTGGAAAAATATAAATTAATATATATATTTGTTACTCATAATTATGGAAACTCTCATCATTTTTTTTTTTTTAATATTTTATAGAAATCTCATTTATACATTTTTTTTTTCAACATTTTTGTTGTAACTCACCTTATTTTATCAAAAATTCATAGATGAAAGTCTTTTTTTCAGGAATGTTACTTTTTTATATAGAGAGATTTTCTGTATATTTGTCACTCAAAAATAAGCTTATTTATTTTGTATTCTAATGGCAGAAAACTTCACTCCATCATTCTGTTTTTGTTATTTCCCCATATCTTTTATCTTGTCTATTTGATTCTGAAATGAGCACCATGGAGAAATGTTATTTTTTTTCTTGGCTTAATTATTTCTTAAGCAATTATTTTATAAATACTTATCATTGATCAGTTTATGATTTTGACATTATATTTTTTGCATGAATATATTGTTTTGACATATATTAATTTTTTTCTTTTTATATTTGGAGTAAATGAATATTTAGAAACTCTAATATTTCATCAAGAATAGTCAAAAGAACTCATTTTTGAGTTTTAATTCATAACAAGCACATCTGCATTTTCTCACCTGTGCCGTAATTATCCCTTACCCATTAATTTTATTCTTAACATTGTTTTGTTCATATTGTAATATATTATTTATTTTATTGCTTTTCATAGTTTGGTCCAGTTACAGATGTCAAATTCTGAAGCTAAAGGACTATAGAGCATAGCCCAAATTTGTCACTTTTAATGCATAAACTTCATATAAACTCCTAATCAATAATCTGATTATTTTATTTATTTATTTCATTGAATAAAAGACAAAAAAGTCAGTGTGCTGGAAGTTATGCTAAACTTTGATGAAATTCATAAAAGTAAAAACTTTTATAAAGCTACAATACACTCATTTACATATACACATGATGATGATGTTTTAATTTGAAAAACTCATACTTAATTTAAAATGTAAATTTTAACAAAGCAAATGTCAATCAAAGATTTTTTGGTAAGAAATGAAATGAAATTTTTACAAGTTAAACCTTATAGATATTCAATTAATATTAACGTTTTTAATTTAATATAATTATTCATTCTATTATCAGGTTTAATTATAAACTTATAAAAAAAAAAAGAATTTATTTTCCATCTGATATCTAAATGCTTAACTGCAATGTTATTGCAACTTCTCTCAAATTGGCTCAAATTTAAATATACAAGGTAGAGCAAATAAATGCTCATTTTATTAACTTTGCAAATTATGTTATCATATTATAAACATATATATATATGTGTGTGTGTGTGCTGTATGCACAGATAATAAATGAAGCTAGAAAATATATGTTTAAAAGCAAAATTTTACTAAAATATAAATAAAACTATTAAATTATAGAGCTTAGCACTTTCAAGAGACCATTTGCTCTCATGCTCATAGCTGCTGTTGTTATAACTGTGTTGTAGAAATGGAAATTTATGCAAATGAGTTATAACTGGCATTTGCAAGACAGTGTAAAGCATGCTCCACTTTTATTGATGGCTCTGAGGTCACTAGCTATATGAAATGCCTTTCTAATCTTGCATCAGGCTTTGGGTCTTTCAGATCATACAACACTGGCAGAGGTGGGTTCAAATTTATGGCCTGATGCTCTTTCATGTTCACAGAAGATGGAATTTCTTTCCTGCTTGGTTTTAGTTTTAATGTAGATATATTTGTGTTGTGCTACTCTATTGGCTATGTTAGTCCAAGTCTCCCCATAGTACGCAGCTTGGCAGTTGGCTTGAGGGCTGATCATTTTGTACACCACCCGAGGTGTGAGCTCAGGTGTGATTCTATGTTTTTAGTTGTTTATAAGTCTGTTTGAGTTCAGAGGCGACCAGTAAGCAATGCTAAAGTCTTTGGATAGTGTATTGTTGAGGCATTTGGCCAGGTTGGATATATGATATGAGAATTCTTGGCTTGTTGTCTTTGATGTGGTTATGATGAATATTATAATAAAACTTACTGACTTTCCTGTTGATAGACAATTGTGAATATCCGATTTTAATTAAATCTGCTATATACCAGTTCAGGTTGTCTCTTATCAGCTACATATTTGCATAACATGTGGTTTCTAAATAAAAATGAGGACAAGCCTGCCATCTTATGAGAGTAGGGTAAATATGATGTAGGGTGAACTGTACCATGTACTTCTACTGGCTTCACAATCATGGTGTAATCTAGTTGATTGAGGTTTCTGCAAATATTTATGTCCAGGTATCTAACATGTTGTGTGTGTTTTTCAGCTGTATAAGTATAATTAAGTTTAGAGATACTCTGGAGACTGGTATGCAGTTCTGATGTAATGTGGTCAGGGGCTGTGATGAATATATCATCATTGTATCTAAGATAAATGAGATGTGGAGTTGTGCCAAAGAATCTTGGTAGTGTGAATTTTTCATGATGATTCAGCACAATGCTGAAACAATGCCACTGAATGGTAGGCCCATTGGCTAACCATTAATCATTTTGAACATGTTCTTGAAAGTTGCAACCAAATTCTTATATAAGCCACTTAAGGTTGGTACACGCAGATGAGCATTTCATGGCTATCAGTGCATCATTGATGATCTCGATGGATTGTGATCAGTCAATGGATCCATAGTGCTCTGTGATGTCAAGAGTTGCCAGTTTAAAATTTGATGGGATGATAGCTTGTTTAATTTTTCCAATGAATTCGAATGATGACTGAATTGTATACTCTCCAAAGTTTAATGTGTATATAAGCCATCTGTTGATGAGGGTAGCAGTGTTAAAGTAATGGGTTGTGCCAAAGGCAAGCATGAGACATAGAGGTTTGTCAGGCTTGTGCAATATCACATTGGTGAATATTCTGGGGGGTGATGAAGTCAATGAATTTATGTGGTTGTATTCTAATTTTGAGAATACTATATCTCAATATGCTCATAATATCGAGGTGGTAAATTTATCACGATTTATCTTGTAATTAAAATCATTTAAACAGGCAAATTTTAATTTCTCCTTTTGAGTATTAATTTTATTGTGATATCCATCCTCACTGATTAGCAGCTATATTAAAATTTAAGCTAATGTGAGTGGAATTTCAATAATAGCTTGATTAATTTAAATTTCACACTTGTTTTAGTCTATACACTATTTTGCACATAGTTAAATACAACTAAATCAAGACTTAAATTGTAAGATCAACTTTTTATAGATGTAGCCTTCTGTGTGAATAGAGTTTGAGGAAAAATAAAATTGTTTTTCTTTTGCCTATATATTGTTAAACATTATTTTCCAAATAACTAATTTAATAAAAGGATTTGAAAAGAATGTTCATTATATGAAATTTAAAAAAATCCTACAATATGATTTTACTTTTAAAAGAAATTATTTTTAAATGTTTTTATTTAAGGTACAATATCTATTTGTTGGTTTGTAAGTTTGTTTGTAAACTTCTGTAATCACTTTTATTATTTAAGTTTATAATAACATTTTAAAATCAACATTTAATAGATTTAAATTCAATACAATTTGTTGAAATTTTGTACAGATTTTTAAATTGGGCATTATAATATTTTAGGTAGATGATATAGTTTCTTAGACATGGAACAGTGGATGGAAAAATTTTGAATATTTTGATATAAAATTTAAAAATTGTTCTTAGAACTTCAATATGTTTTAAGTAATGAATGTGATTTTTTTGATTTCAATTGTAATCTTTATTTAAAAGTTAGAATAAGAAAGTTAATTTACAATATAGTTTTGAATGTCTTTCTTTATAAAAAAAAAAAAAATTTCAAATGAAAAAATGGCAAACACTTTTCAACAGAAAAATAAGTTACTTAATATTTTATTTTACATATATATATATAATTATTTACAGATACTAAATATGATATATACCCAACTTGTTGCAGAAATATGTAGTGATATAAGAAAAATCATATGTGTTCAGGTGAAGCTCATTCACAATAGTTTTAATAAGCATTTGTGCATTTATTTTTTAAAAAAAATTAAAATTTCCAATTAAAAGCAAAAATGTCAAACACTTTTCACTTAAAAGGCTATTTTCCTATTTTTATTCATTTAATGATTTATTATACATATATATTATTATGTACATATTTTAAATATGATATATACATAAGGGGTATGCATATTAACTTATAGCAGAAATATCTATATGTATCAACTACAAGTATCAAATTGATTTAAAATACAATATAGTTTTGCTGTGCTAATACTAAAAATTTAAAATAAATAGAGATAAACATTTTTTTTAAATAAATGCTTTTATTTATTATGCACTTGAAGACTTAAGATTAATAAATCCATATTAAGTTACAGAATTTAAGCAACAATATTGGTATATTATCTACATTAAATGATGCTTCAATTCTTACTATTATCCCATAAAAGGGAGATAAAGTTTAAATGAATTATGGGAATGGTTAGTCTGCTATATATAAATATGTTATATTTAATTGATTTTCACTTGAGAAAAGTCTAATTGTGCTATTTTAATGTTATATGATTTTCTAATTTATTTTATATGTAAATATTTTGATATTCTGATTGGTTGTAAAGATCAGTTTTATATATAATATGTAAAAAGAGGGAAAACAAAACATGAAATTAATTTTAATATATATTAAAGCTATAACATTAAGATTATGTGATGTGATGTACTGTGAATTCTTAAATGGAGTCAGGAATCTTTCAGCAACTATGCCCAAAAAAACCTGTTAGCCACTTTACCTTCTTCTTCCATTCCCTACCCTAAGCTTTCCCATAATTTGCTCCACCCCATTTCCACAACATAAACTTTGTCAACTCTATGGCCTTTATATCTAAATCCCCCTATGCGCCTAGATACGACAGTAGAGACCTCTACAAATCTTAACACAAGATTAACGACTTTATTACATTTAAGTAAAATATTAATTCTTAAATGAAATAAAAATATCATCTATCTAACATCTAAAATTCCGAATATCTTTGCACTAGTGAAAAAATTATTCAAAGTCATTCTTTTCTATTTTTATTTTCTAAATAACTTTCTAAAACGCGTTTTAAAGTAATATTTATTAAGGCTATAACCTTAAGACTATGCGCCTGAAAAAACGACAGTAGGGATCTCTGCAAATCTTTAACATAAGATTTGGTTATTTAAAAGACAAGAGCGGCCACTCTTATCTAAATAAATAGGAGAATCTAAAGCATTTTGATTTGAGAGTGTAAAGCTATTTCATACCTCACTGATTAAGTCCACAATTCTATAACACATTAACATACACGAAATCTTTCGATTTACAACGAGTCAGTGTTGAGATCTTATGCTTAGAAATCTATTAAGATAATATAAAGTTGTAATAATTATATTTATAAAGCGCATACTTGTTACTTAAAATAATATTTATTAAGGCTATAACTTAAGATTATGCGCCTGAAAAAACGACAGTAGGGACCTCTGCAAATCTTTATGAAATATATATACTGGTGTATAAATCTTGATACTCCCTATAAAAACGTACATTAAAATAAATAATGTTGTCAATTTTGAAAGAATTATCTGAACTATAAAAATAATTAAAATTTAATGATATAAATTTACTGTAATTTGCTATTCTTAAAAGAATGTATTTATATATAAATCATAACCAAATTAATATTAGAATTCTGTTAAATATATATTTAATCATGGAAATAAAAATAAGTTGCCAAGTTTAATTAAAAGAATGTTTAAGCAGTAGAAAGCTGTAATCATATAAAAAGAATAAAGGGATGCATTTTATTATAAGTGATTTATTTGAATTATGGTATAACTGCAAACAACTTTATTTCTTTTACTCATTAAAGTAAAATTGCATATAGACATCTGACATTAATAAAAGATAGTGTATAATATTTAATGTTTATTTGAAACTAATTTTTTAGCATACATTTTAGTAATCTAGTTTAAACATAACCTTTATCATAATTTTACAAACAAGAATTTTCAATAGAGTTTAAAACAAAAAATGCATATTTCTGGACTTTTTTTTAATATAAACAAATAAAGGAGTCCTAAATTAAACATAGTCCGGCACTCTTCGTTGGTATTAGATTGGTGATGTAACTTTAGGATTTGAAATAAAGACTCATACTATTTTCAAGATAGTTAATAGTGATTTAAACATATAATCCATAAAAACTGTCAAATTTTTTTAGCATGAATAGTAATTGAGATATTAGTCCTTATGATAACATTTCAAAGAAGTTTGGGTCTGTTGTTACCCCTCCCTCACACACACCAACTGTTTTTATCTAGAGATTAATTTGTCACTAGTATTTTGTTATACACTTATTCCATGAACTAAGTAAATTCTGGATTAAAATAGAATAAATACATAAAAATTTATAGAGTTTATCTTAGCATGCAAAATATATTTACAATTTCCTAAATGAAATTGATTAAGTCCTTTATTTAAGATGACTCAAAAAAAAAAAAGACATTTCCATTAAAATATGTTAATATCAATATGTAATCTGATATATATTTTTATCTATTTAATCAAGAGAACAATGTTTAAAAGGTAAAGATATAGTTATTTTTAAATTAATTTTTATAATAAAAGAACCACTTAGAAAAATAAATATTACAATTATTTAATGCAGTTTACAAGTATCTGATGTAGTTGCTTATATTTTTTATGTAGTTAGAAAAGCTTTAAATAATAATAAATATTATAGAAACATATGTGAGATTCTGGATACATGCTTTTGTAAAAAAAAAAGAAGTATATGTTTCCAGTAATATAAGTTCCTCATGACATATACATTATGGGACTGTAAAAACAAAATAACTTTTAAAAAAAAGAAAAATTATTTATATCATAGTTTATATAATATCAATAATTATGCGCTTTTAACGCTCGTTAAAGAAGTTATATTTATTAATAATTTATTTAAAGCTTAGCGCTTTCAAAGCTCCATGGCTTCATAGTCATAGCTGTGTGCGGTTGATAGTGTTGAGGGGGAGTATTCAAATTTATGTTAATTAGTTAGATGTTTCAGTATTTTATTTAAAATATTGTTTGAATTAGTTTGTCCATCTTTTTGAAATGGTGAAACAGGTGTCTTTTCTATTAATTGATTGGGTGTCATTATTTATGAAATATGCCTCCTTTATTTTGCGCCTATGGTCATTTCTCTCTTTGCACACTAGTCTGGGGTTGGTGGGTTCAAATCTGTGTCCAGTAGCTTTTTCATTTTCCAAGAATGCTGATGTAGACTCCTTGTTATTCATTGCCCTTTTATATATATATATATATATATGTGCTGGGATAGTGCATTCTAGTTTAATATGCATGTAATTAAGAATTGTATTTCTTCTTCATCCACATATAGCTTAGACATTGTATTATTACTATTTTAACACACAGCTAGGATAGCTGGCTATTATTTTAAAAAGTGTCATAAACTGTAAGCTTATCTTCTGCCTAGAAAACCATATATGATCTGTGTCATGAACATCATCAATTATGTCTATATACAGAAATATTTCATGTGATATATTTCTTCATGATAACTTTCTTTCAACATCCCTAAGCATGTTTTCGTCATTTTATATGTTAATACGAATGAGGTGCAGCTTATTTCAATAATAAACTTCTACAGTTTTATCTTTATATTATTTATCCTTATTTAGTCATTTGCAGTAATTATTTATTATAAAATGCAAATAGTTCAAGAAGCCATTAAGGATAGAAACCAGAAATTTTTCTGCAAGTAAGATAATAATAATATTAATAATTATTATTATTATTTATCAACAAAACACTCAAGTATTTATCTTATGTTATTTCTGAATGAATACTTTAATGGGATATATATATTAATGAAATATATATCAAGAATAAATTTGTGTATTGTTGTCTAAATAATTATATGTGTTTGCACCTGACTATGAAAAGAAAGAGCTATAATCTATAAGTATTTTTACTTAGATTTTTAACAAAACCTTATAAAAAATTATTGTAATGTTAAAATGTTTAAGTTGCAAAAAGTGTATACAGTATACAGAAAGAATACTGCATATACATATTATATATTTCAGGATTGTATGTGTCTTTTTGCATTCTAATTGAACATTTTATTTATAGGAAATATCCTGAAAAATTTAAAATCAAGCTTCTCAACAAGTTTCTTAACCCTTAATGGTACTGTGGTATTAGAGATGCGACATGAAGAATTATAATAATTTAATCATTAAATTAATTAGGTTATTAAATCAAAAACATATTTTAAAATCTACATGAAAAAACAACAACAATTTAACAAAAAAAAAATACGAAAAGTATTAACGTGAAGAATAGTTGAAATGCGTGTTTAAATCAAATTAAGTGTGTGTTTGCACGTGCATATTCTGCATAATCTATTTTAATACATTGTACAGGCTTACACCTGCGTTTGTATATGTAATATATGCGGGATTCGAACTCAGACTTTCACACGACCTACAACTCTCAGTGCCATCTTATATTGCTGACTCACCTGATCACACACATGTTGAAAAGATAAATAATCACCAATAAAGGTATTTCGTGCTAATCCAGCACTCATTAAAGTATGAAGATTGGTTATCTTAATATAAAGCTGAATACCAATTGTATATATGTGTGGAGATGGTAATCTGAACCAATTGATGAGTGCTGGTTTAGCACGAAATACCTATATTGGTAATTATTTATCTTTTCAACATGTGTGTGATCAGGTGAGTCAGCAATATAAGATGGCACTGAGATTGTAGGTCGTGTGAAAGTCTGAGTTCGAATCCCGCATATATTACATATATAAATGCAGGTGTAAGCCTGTACAATGTATTAAAATAGATTATGCAGAATATGCACCTGCAAACACACACTCAATTTGATTTAAACACGCATTTAAACTATTTATTCTTCACATTAATGCTTTTCGTATTTTTTTTTGTTAAATTGTTTTTTTTTTTAATGTAGATTTTAAAATATGTTTTTGATTTAATAACCTAATTAATTTAATGATTAAACGATTATAATTCTTCATGTCGCAGCTCTAATACCACAGTACCCCATTAACTTAATGAGCTGGCCACATTTTTCTCATACACTTATTAAAAATAAATTTATAGGAGACAGTTTTAATATTAAAATAATGGTTGGGCAGTAAAATATATTGATTAAGAGCAGTCTAAAGAAAAGGTAACAAGAAAAAAATATTTGGTCTGGTTTGATAATATTGAATATTCTTTAAACTGGCGAATGTGAAATCAATTCATCTATCATATTCAATTTTAAATAAGTACATACGCCCTGTGCGAGATAAGATCAATCTAAAGTTAAATCTTTTTGCTCTATTTCCAACCGAGATAAGTGTAAAAAACAAAATCTCAAGGTGAATGAATGGAATTGAGCTTATCTTATTACTTGGCGCTTTAAACCTCACTTGACTTTCTGAGCAACCGGTGTTTAAAATGGACTGTTGTTTATATACGTAATAAAAAGAAATAATCGTGGTCAATAATAATATTTTTTGAATTGAATTTTTCTAAAACATCAAATTCTCTTAGTGACGTCAGTTTTATTAAAGCTTATGTGATAGCGCTAAAAGTGAGTTGTTAAACTAAAAGTTGTATTTACATTGATATTGATGAAATAGTTTATATTTAGTTTATTTACCTGCCTTTGGACGACGTCTTTAACGCAGATACAAATGCTCTAAATTCCTAAGCTACTATTATTTTTGACAGAGTCTCACATGTGTGTGCACATATATAATAATATTGAAGGAATAAACCACTGAACTTTATTAATTTTTAAACTTTTTTTAAAAAATAAAAAATGTGCGATGGTTATGAATTGAGCCGATTGAATTAGTGTTTTCTTTGTTCGTTTAGCTGTTTAAACAAATTTAATAGATAGAGTTCAAGTGAATTATATAGAAAGCTTCCGACATCCTTACGCTGCGGAGTTGCAAAGAAAACTTGTTAAAAATACTATATTTCTTTCAAATTGACTTTCTTTTTTCTTTCGGAAATCATTGTGTTTTGCATTAGTTTATAAAAAAGATTTTCTTTTTTTAGAATGAATAACTTAATAGTATTTTTTTTTATATTTTAAATTAGCTTTATTATAAAATGCTGAAAGTTTTTTTATAAAAAATACTTTTATATTAAAAAAGAGAAAAGAGCAATACATTATACAACTTAGATAATAAAATAATTTGTAAAGATTTTCTATCGCAGTTGTATTTTAAAATAAGAAAGCAATACTTGAGGGTTTTCAGAGCATCATTCCTATGCATCTATACATTGCAAGAATAGGTATGATCATTCCACCCTCTTCTAAGAAATGATTTAGTACAATAGTTGAGAACTTAATCTTTTTATTAAAAAAATTCTTTATACAATAAAATAATTAATATATTATTTTTGACTCCTAGTTCACCATTGTCTATTACATAAAAGCGAACTTTTCAAGCGAACCCGGGCCAGCTGCTTGGAAGGGAGCTATGCTAACCACTAGGCCATCAAAGCCTCACTACATAAAAGCGAACTTAATATGTATATATAACAATTATTACAGTAACATAAGCTACATTTGTAACGTCGCGTTATATTCTAAACACTACCAGTAAACTGAGTAATTAATACAGAGTATTAATTTTATAAAATAACAATTAACTCAACAAACAAATAAGTATATATATAATATTTTTTTCATAATAATTATTTAATAAGTGTAAAATAATTAATAAGGAGTACAATTATATGTGTATGAGTTTATTCCTTGTGTTATTTATGTTTAACGAATGAACAGTACAAAACTTTCTAAAGAATATTTATAGTAAACTTGAGCGTCAGTGGATCATCTCAAAAACATAATAAATAAATGCCTTATTGGTTGTTTTTATTGAAAAAATATGACTGAGGGTAGAATATAATGGAGTGATGATGATGTTGTTGGAAATCTTTCAGAAAGAAAAGTTTGTTGTAGGTGAAATTAAACGACTTTCTGCAAAATATCAAATGAACAGAATAATCTGCTAGTGTGTTCATATGTGGACATATTTATGAATGTGAATTTGCTAATATAATTATGTGAATTTCTTCTTTAGTATAAGTATTTGTCTTCTTTTTTTTTTTTAATTTGGAGTTATTTTCATTTGTGAGTAGATGTTGCAGACGATCAGTTTATTAAAAACAATACCAGCTGCTTTTAACAGAGAGTATTCTAGATCAGTGGTCTTCAACCTTTTCACATCTGCAGACCAGTAAAAATAAGGATAAGGTTCCATGGACCAGCAAAAATGAGGATAAGATTTCGTGGACCGGCAGAAGTCTATAAATAAATTTTCTTAAAGATGTAAACTGCTTAGCCTTAGATGAGCATATTTGTTATAACTGATTAAAACAACAATGTTAAATATACAACATAAAGTTATATATATATATATGGAGTTTGTATAATAAAAAAACTTTTTTTTTAATTTTGAATTTTTTTAGAAAAGTAATTAAAAATATAATTCTACCTCCTCACCCATAAACATCTGTAATAACTAGAAAAACAAATTAATTTATGTATGATTGATTAGATTTTGTTTTCGTTCCATTTCTTTTTTTTTAATTGGGTAAAAATGAGATGAAAAAATAAATAAAAATTGTTTATATTAATTAAAAGTTTAAACTCTTATTATTTTCTTATTACAAACTTTCCTACCAGTCTAGTGCATGGACTGGCAGAAAAGTTCTGCGGCCCGGTGCCAGTCCACAGACCAAGAGTTGAAGACTACTGTTCTAGATTCGCTTAAATAACATTTTTTTTATTAGTTTAATTTTTAATGAAAAGTTGTCCCAAATTGGCATTGGATAAGTATGATACCATTAATATGTTTTCTGTTTTGTTTTATCTGAATTTTTAGGTGCAATTTGTTTTCATTGATTTTTCACAACAAATGGGGTTAACATGGGCTCACTCATATAGCAATCCTTAACAAAATATTTCAATTGTCTGCATCTATAGACAAAGTATAAATGATGGTTTAGTGAAACTAGGTACAAATGTATCTGCATTGTCTGGCAGCCTTGTGTCAACATCTTTGTGAGTCAAAAGCAATTAGACATTAACAATATAAATAAAGCACTATCAATTTAAAATTCCTCATTTCAGAACTTGTGAACTTTTTAGATTTTAAAACAGTAGCTGAGATGCTTGCAAGTAAGCAGTTGCTTGCAGACAGTTGTCGTGCGTTCGCTTCCTGGCCAATGCTTTGACATATGGAAAAAAAACAGATTTTTTTATCTCCTCTTTATAAAACCACACTTTGCAAAAATAAAAAAATGCAGGCAGCTCTTTGCAATTAGGGTTATTGATTTATAGGTATTTTCTAAATATTTTTTTTAATTTAATATTTTTGTTCAAACTAAACTATTTATTCTAAAAGGTTGAGGAACACTTATGAAATTTTGTTTTGACAATAAAAATATTTGGTTATTATACATTAATAAATTCTCTAGTCTTAGAAGAATTTTATCCTTCCTTGGTATGATGAAGTAGAAATGATGGATTCTATTTCTTTTGAAGTCTTTTAGTCAATCTCAAAGTAATTTAAAACTAATTTAAAATAGCTTGATTACATTCAAACTTTTGAGTGGATAATCTTTTAACAAACTAACTTTATAAAAATAAATTCTAATTTTAAAAAATAAGCAGAAAGAAATTTTTTTTTTTTCATGTGTCAAAGCATTGGTCAGGAAGCGAACATGCAAACCCAGGACAACTGCTTATAAGGCAGTTGTGCTGACCACTCAGCCGCCAACACTTGACAAGAAATAATTTTAAAAGTGAATGGTTATTAAAAATATGAGATAAAAGTAATTGTGTGACATAAGAGCAGTAAAAAGAAAAGGATAATTATAAAGTGGTAATATGAAGATTGAGTTTTTAAGTAAGTAATGGGAAAGAAAATTTTAAAAATAGATACTGTAACAAGAGATATCAAATTAAATTTAATAGGTCTTGTATAAACACATCCAAGAAATAACGAACCAGTTTTGAAAGATTTTTATTGGAAAACTTCAAACAAAACAAATGAATTAAAAAAATTATTTTATTGCAAAAAATATATAACATAATAAGTTGTAAGGAACAAACATAGTTGAATGATAGGATTAGTTTATATGACCATGAAGAAAGAAAGCATTATTTGAAATACAAATATTGTAGACTTATAGTAAAGTATGTTAATAATTTTAAGAAACAAGATGTAAATGTAATAATATTAGATAATGTTGATGAAATGAAAAACAAATTGATATAAAGAAAATGAAAAAAACTAGTTTAGAAATAATCAATTTTTTAAAACAATAAGGTGAATATTTAGCAAGTCAAGAACTCATCAAAAATATATTTTTCATTATATATTATAGATTAAATAAAAAATTGAAAAGATACAAAGAATGAGGGAAAAAATGGAAATTTAAATGATCATAATCTTTTATTATAGAAGATAAATGTAAAACTTATATGAAATGTAAGTAATGAAACTATATTAGAAGTTTGATATGATGTTTTAGAATAGAAAATAATAATAATTAACAATACACTGAGTTATGAAGATGAGCATAATAAAGTTAAAAACATACTCTGACTATTTGAAATTTCATCTTTCCACTGCTCTGAATGTAAAAAACTAAGTAAGTTATATAAAATATTTTAGTGTTATATTGTATTGCCAGTGACTTATATCAAATGTACAAAATTTGAACAAATTCCATTAATTATAAATATATTAAAAGTCAAAATTAAAATTTTATTCCAACTTAAATAAAAGCATTCAATTGAAACCAATCACCTAACAATATATATATACCATCTTATGCATGCATTACTGAAATATTATTGAACTGGTACCAACTTATTTTTAATTTGATATCGAAATATTTGAATTTTCATTCACCTACTACTCTGTATATAAAAGCTAAAACAGGCAAAACTCACTATATATATTGTCACACACAGCAAGCTAGAGTAATCAATGGATGCCAGAAGGCTTGTGCATAAAATCCCCATCTAGTGCCTACTCCTCCAATAACCCCAGACTAGTTTCTGGCTTATGGCCTTCGTCAGTGAGGAGCCAGTGCTCTCAGATCCAAGACTCCTCACTGATGAAGGCCATAAGCCAGAAACTAGTCTGGGGATATTGGATGAGTAGGCACTAGATGGGGATTTTATGCACAAGCCTTCTGACATCCATTGATTACTCTAGCTTGCTGTGAGTGGCAATATATATAATGAATTTTGCCTGATTTAACAACAGTTACACGTGAGCATAAGATGAGGTAGTCATGTGATATATAAAAGCTATAAAACCTGCCAAAAAAATTTTAGTGTAATATTGTACTGTCAGTGATTTATATCAAATGAACCAAATTTGAACAAATTCTGTTGTATATAAATATTTTAAATTTTGATTTTAAAATTTTCATTCTAACTTAAATAAAAATGCTTTAATTGAAACAAACAAACAGAGATTATAATTTAAATAAAAGTATTTTTAAAAAAAGATTATGATAAAAAAGAAAATTATTTTTAAGGTCAGATAAAAAAATAATAGAATAATTGATGAATATGATACAAAAGAAAATTAATTCTTGAAAAATGAATTGTAAGGAATAGAAATAAATTATAAAATTTTAAGAATATAAAGAATGTATAGATTAATAGTAGCTAACATCTGTTGTAGGTGGATTCAGATAAAGATTAGCAACATTGCAATTGAATATGATCACATTATAAATATGCAAATGTAAGTTTTTGGATTTTGTTTATATTTTGTAACTGAATAATGATAAAAATAACTTTAAAATTAAATTTATTGGATGAACAAAAGCATTGCTCTGTAAATGGAACAGTACATAAAATAAATTTTAAATTTTAGAATTATGTAGATTTAAAAAATAATAAAATGAGAAACAGGATTTGGGGGAATTATTGGCTCAGAAATTTCTAACTCTGATAAAGGAAAAGCTATGTTTCAGTGCATTGAATGCCCTATGCATATATATGCACATAATTAAAATTACCCCAAATCCCAAATTCAACCAGACTAGTCAAGAAAAAATAAATAAAAATAAAATCCACAAGCAATGTTTCACTGCTACAAACAGACTTTTCAAGTGTAAAGAACTACAAAACAGCACCACATTTATATTAAACACTACCCACAAATCCATTTACTTCCCACCACCCTTAATATTAAAAGAACTTTTAATTAAGTTAATTGCTTCAGAATAATAAATTTTCAATAATAAAGATTCTTTAATTCTTTTTATTCCATTTCTCTCAAAGATAACCTTAGCTTCATCAAAATTAATAGTGTGGCCTCTATCTTTTTCATGGACATACAAAGCAGAACGAAGATATTTATTTCTAACCCTAGTTTTATGAACCTTTATTCTTTCATTTAAACTCAAACTACTCTGACCTATGTAAACCTTCTTACAAAGAACAAGGGATAATATATAATATACCAGGAATAGTCTTTCCATCAAAAATTTCCTTTATATTATTTAATAAATTATTCAAAGTAATACCCCTTTTCCAAGCAATTTTCTTATTTCCAAACAAATTGCTATTCTTACATACAATTTTATAAGAAGACAAGTTAAATGGCAAAAAAATAAAAAAGATTTTTTTTTATCCTTTACATTCTTACAAATATTACTATTAAATAAAATACTTTTAACAAATTTAGCAGAGTAGCCCCTAGAATTATTTAATATCTTATTCCTATAACAATAATTTTTAAAGCAGCTACTTTATGAGATACAGACTGATAGCTATCAGGTTTAATTATAGAACTTTTAACAAAATGACTGCATACTAAACAATTAGTCTTTACATTTCTAATCATCAA
This sequence comes from Epiperipatus broadwayi, assembly GCA_028023455.1. Taxonomy (NCBI): domain Eukaryota; kingdom Metazoa; phylum Onychophora; class Udeonychophora; order Euonychophora; family Peripatidae; genus Epiperipatus; species Epiperipatus broadwayi. Next base: position 3,891,048 of record JAQFVV010000044.1, on the reverse strand, counting down.
AAGATCTAAAAATTTTAACTTAACAAAATCTAATCCCCCTCCTTCTATCACATATCTTATATTATAGAAGGATCAAAACAATAAAACTTATTTACAAATTTCTTCAATGTATCATTCTCAACTACAAACAAACAATTATCCACATATCTAACAAATAACTTTAAATATAAACAATTCTTTTTAATAATAATTCCTTCTCTAGATAATTAATATAAACTGAACAATCTAAAGGAGAAATAATATAACCTATTATCCAACCTTCCTTCACTTTATAAAAATTACCATTATAAGTAATATACATAGAATCCTCTAATAATAAAAGCAAATCTTTAATTTCTTTAATTTTATTTTTTGATAAAGATCCTTGCTTAACCAACACAGTCATAAGAACATCAATAGTGCTTAACCTATTAACAGACGGATACATATTCTCAATATCTAAACTGCCAATACCCAATTAATTTCCATTTTAAAACTATTAATATTATCAAAAGCCTCAAAATAAGAAAAAACTGAATAATGACCAAAATCAACAAATTGCTTTAAAAAAGTCTTCAAAATCTAGAAATACCCTCTACAACACTACTTGTAAAATCAAAAATAAATCTTAACGGAAAACTAACTTTATGGGTCTTAATATTCACAAACATCTTAGCTGATATGAAATCATTTGGATAGCATTATAAATATTCTACTCTATTAAAAAAAATTAAATTTGCCATTGTCTTCATAATATCTATCAACTTTCTTTTAATCACATTATCTGGATCTTTATCTAAAAACATATACTTACCATTATTTAATTCTCTATCCATTTTCTCCCTGAACTCATCTCTTTTCATAATGACAAATGGGCCAGCTTTGTCTTCATGAGAAATGATCACATCATTAGCAATTAACCTATCCTTAAGATGTCTAACCTTTTACATTGTCTTTTTATAAAATTGTATGTAGAATAGCAATTTGTTTGGAAATAAGAAACTTGCTTGGAAAAGGGGTATTACTTTGAATAATTTATTAAATAATATAAAGGAAATTTTTGATGGAAAGACTATTCCTGGTATAGTATATATTATTCCTTGTTCTTTGTAAGAAGGTTTACATAGGTCAGAGTAGTTTGAGTTTAAATGAAAAAATAAAGGTTCATAAAAGTAGGGCTAGAAATAAATATCTTAGTTCTGCTTTGTATGTCTATGAAAAAGATAGAGGCCACACTATTAATTTTGATGAAGCTAAGGTTGTATTCTTTGACAGAAATGAAATTAAAAAAAGAATTAAAGAATCTTTATTATTGAAAATTTATTATTCTGAAGCAATTAACTTACTTAAAAGTTTTTTTTAATATTAAGGGTGGATGGAAAGTAAATGGATTTGTGGGTAATGTTTAATGTAAATATGGTGTTGTTTTGTAGTTCTTTTCACTTGAGAAGTCTGCTTGTAGCAGTAAAACCATTGTTTGTGGGGGTTTTTTATTTTATTTTTTCTTGGTTAGTCTGGTTGAGTTTTGGATTTGGGGTAATTTTAATTATTTATTGACTAGTTTAGCTTTATGCTTGTAATGTTTATATATGCATGTGTATAATTGTTATTGACATTTCAATATTTTTGTGCATAATTTACTATAAATAAATATATTTGTGTTGTGAATATAATATTAATAATTGCATTGAAGTTGTTTGTAATAAATGGCAGTGAATATTAATAATTTCTAAGGTGGATATGAGCATTAATATTGTTAATCATTAACATAAAATGAACAGACTAACCTTTCATGCTATGTGAGTTTTTATTTCAACTTTTTTATAGAGTTATGTGATACATCCATATATATATATATATATGGTTAGTACTTACTATTTTATATAATATAACTTATTATTTTCAGTATTAACTTATTTTAGATTTTATCTGTATTTTGAAATAATAACAATTACCATTATAAGATCAACTTGTAAAAAGGAACAAATATAACTGATCGTCCCAGAATACATTTATGATTATAATCAAAATTCATTAAGTATAATTAAAATTTAACATTTTGCAATTATAATTCATCTAATTATAGGTATTTTTATTACATAATTGTCTCTAGTTCGTTTAATTTTTTTGAACATATTAGCCGATTTTGTTCATTTCATTTATCAATACTTTGTAGTAATAATAAATGTTAATTAATCCACTGCATTTTTTTTTTGTTTTAAAAAAAGCTAATTATTTTACTTTAAAAATCGCTTTTTTAATTAAAATCATACCAATACTTAGAATCTTGACGCCATTTTGCTGTTCGTTTTAAAATTTATTCTCTAATTAAAATACTAGTAATAAAATACGTATTTCAAAAATTAATTAAGCTGATTACAGCTATTGTATTACATCAATTATGTTCTGATAAAATTTGATTTATTCTATCAAATTATAAAACAAAAAAAAATGTAATTAGAATAACTATTTTTTTAAAGTTTTTACTGGCTCACAGCTTCTACATATATACTGAACGCAGATAGGTTTTTGTAGACAATATGGTTACTGAAAATATTTAAGTAGCAACTGCACAAAATTAGAATCCTTTAGATTGCATTGACAATAATAATTCACTCTGCATTTCATTCCAGAACCAACTATTAAAGGATCTTTATATACATATATATACATTTTGAAAGGCTTTATGATGTAATGATTGATACATTATCTTGTTATGCCCATGACTTGGAGGCTGAAATCTGAAGTAGAAGTTTTTCAGATAACTAAATAGCTTGCTAAAAGTAACACTCGGGTTTACTTTTTATTTAATTTTACATTTAATCTACATTTGACAGCATTAACAGTTCACTTCAAAATCAGGTCTACCTATCAAGAAAACATATCATGCTGGAATAGATAAAGCAATGCCATATTTTAAAAATAACTATTATTATAATAATAATAATAATAATAATAATAATAATAATAATAATAATAATAATAATAATAATAATAATAATAATAATAATAATAATAATAATAATAATAATAATAATAATAATAATAATAATAAATAAGGTATTATAATAAGTACAATTCATTGAATTGCCCTGTGTGATTTAGAGCAATGGTGGGATCTAGAGCTCAAGTTTTATGATTGTGGTTCTAGTTCTATCACTTCTGATATTCAAACTTATAAACTCCTGAGTAATAAACCATTTGATTATTATTATTATTATTATTATTACTACTACTACTGCTACTGCTACTACTACTACTACTACTACTACTACTACTACTACTATTATTATTATTATTATTATTATCTATTGAATCTATTAATAGTTTAACACCAAAATGTTACCAAAACATTCGTATTCTGTGAACTTGAAAACAAGTTCAAAGTGTACCTTAAACTTAAAATGTTTATCTGTTGTTGTTTTTTTTTTTTGCAAGACAAATAGTTGAAGTTGAATTTTAAATTAGTTGACAAATAAAATGAATACATAGTTTACTGTAATTATTATTACTGCAATAAAAATTTTAAAAAATAACAGCATATCTTTTTTAGAAGCTACTATTGCAATATTTTGTCATGTTGGAAGTAAATTTCAGAGGAAAAGTAAAAACATTAAAAATTTAGATTTTAATGTTTACTTTCCATGCGAGAATGTAAATTTGGAAACATATAGTGCCAATTTTATCACAGAAAGCATGGTATTTTTTTCACTGTCCAGTAATTTAAATATATTCAATAGAAATGAGTGTCCCTACATGGAATGATGCAATGACAGCTACTGAAGCTTAAGAAATCACAGCTCAGCTGTCACTTTTCAGTTGCTCAGATTTATTATAAACTGAATGGTAAACCAATCAATTATTTTCTATTTTAATACAAACGTTATTTGCTAATATAATTTTTCATAATATTGGAACCCAATAAACATTTTTTCTCAAAGTTCAATGTCTTTGAAGTAGGTCCTAGAAATTATAAAGTTTTTCAAATGGAATACTTTGTTCCCAATAAAAACTTTCACTTTTAGAAAAGAGTTTATGACAATTTTATATTATTATTCACTAATTTATAATTAACAGCTGCACAGTGAAGTTTATTAAACTTCATAATTTATTTTTTAAAGATTTTCACTTTAAAAAAACAACAACATATATTTCAAGATTTATATTTGTGGTATTTTCTAAACTATTTTTAAAATAAAATACTGCATTTTAGCTGACAACTCATAACAGTTAAAACTTGCCAAAAAAACAAAAACAAACATAACATCTGTTCATTTTTCAAAGGTTAATTTATATTTTAGTAATAAAAGTAATAAAAAAATAGTTATAAATAAAAAAAGATAAGTATCTTATTAGACAAACCTATGTCAATACTTTAAATGAATTGTGCTGTGTTTTTTACTGATGAACTTAATATTTAGAATGCATTCTTTAATAATTAATAATCATAGCAAAAAAAATTCTCAGTAACGGTAAGCTTGTTTGGTTAGTGGCTTTAAAATATGGATCAATTTAAATTTTCAGTATTTTTTTTAGATAATAAAAAAAAACTTGGCTCATGAATTGCAATACAAATTCCAGCACATTAGTACTGCACTTAACAAAATTTAAGATGAGAATATTTTATTATAGGGATATAACTACTCCAACAAATTAATTCTATGTGGGGATATTACTCTGGTATATTTATTACATCAGCATGAGATGTAACATCTATCATTCTGGCTTAACCTGAAATGATTGCCATAAGTATGTAAGACTGAGTTCAATTTTCAAATGTCTTAATTTTTTATTATTTTTTAAATTTAACAGATATCCATCAGTATCTTCCTAAGTATATTTCTATTTTGCAAAAATCAAATTAGTTTGAATTTAGCTTGCATAGTATACATTTTATGCTCCCTCTTTTAGGTATAGTAATATTTTTTACCATTTGTAGTCAAAATGAATATAAATTTTCATCATGTTTTGCACATGATTATCTTTTTCTATTTTTTAAAGCAAATAGTATAAAACTTATTGTATTAATGCTTACAATAATAAAAAGCAAATTTATTTTATTATAATAATTGATTGTAAAAAAATATATTCAAAACTAGTTAAACAAAAGTAAGTTTATTTCTCTATTTTTGCAATTTTATGGCTATATTTATTTTATTTTGTATACAAATATTTTAATGTGCATTGTAAATAGTGCTTATAATTAAAAAAATCAAATTTAAATGTTTATGTGAAACAAATACTCTTCTTAGGAGTGATATAAAATACAACCTGTTTCATTTATGTTACTATATCACACTGTAGCTATTATCTTAAAGATCTTGCTTTCATTGATAGAATATTGTTATGGATAAAATGGAAATAAAAACTACATCTGTAATTAATTAAATAAAACAGTATGTTTTAACAATGTGTGTTTGCAGACAAAATTAAGCCAAAATTACAAAGAGTGAAATAGATTTTGAATATAGCATGTGACATGTGTGTATATATTTGTGTTTATCTGACAGATTTGAATTCATCACAAAATTCACTTTTAACTTTTGTTTTGTCTTTTTCTCTATCTTCTAATTTTCAAGAATTAGAATTGACATAGTTATTTATAAATGGCTGATAATGAATGATTGTGTATATGTATTCTTACAAAAGTATTCTATATTTTTTTTAAAATGCAAGTTTTAATAATTATTCATGGTACAATTAACACAAACCACTGATTTTGTATTTATTTATTGTATGGCCATGTACTTAGAGGATAAAATGTTATTTGAGTACTTAAGTCAGAATGTGATCTCTTTTTTTACTTTTTTCACTCTGAAATTGATACCCTCAGAGCACTTTCACTAGACTAATTGAGCAGGACTACTTTATTAATAGAGTATTAGTCATAAAAGTTCTATAGTACTACAAAAAATTAAATCTAAATACATGTTTATGGATTATTATTTTGTTCAAGAAGTTAAAGTTGACTACTAATTTTAACAATCTGCTAAAAATGTAAGATAGTGTCAAAACAAACATTTATTAAAATTCTTTCTAAAACTACAACAATATGTAATTAATTAAACAAAACAAAATATATTCTAACATAACCTTCAAATAACTCATGCATGGCAAAGGCTTATTCAAAATCTCTCTTCAGAGAAACCATAATGGAAAAGTTAGTACTCAGTAGACCAGTTTACCATTTTATTTCTTTCATAATCTGTTATGTATTAATGCAGGAATAATATGCAATCTCTGTATTGTACAGACTTTAATATCACAGTGCAACTCTATACTGGTCCTAATCTATATTTTTTTCTTAATATTACATTGAATGGATGCAATATTATTTATTTTTTGTTATTGTTCATAGATGGCAGATATAAATATAAAAACAATTTTAAATTCTTTAGTGCACAATTTGGCAGAATTTTTAAATGCTATTTTAGGAAAGATGATAAGTTTTTTTTTTTTGTTTCTTCTAAAGCTAATTTTTTATTTTATAGATATTTTTTAAAGATATTTTTAATAATAAATATAAAATATATTTTATTTTTTATATTTTGATGTTTTTTGAAGTATGAAAATTCATGTGATAAAAAACTAAAAATAATGATTAAATAAAAATATTTAGATATCCAAGTATATTCTATTAAAAATATTTTTTTGAGTAATGTAGGCATATTCTTTATGCTTTAACTTAAAATTGAATCCATTATTTTTTAGCATATAAATAAAACCAATGAAGTGGTTTTATTAAATGGAAGTTCATACTAAGTTTGAATATTGGAAATGGCAGATTGAGCCAAGGGACCATGGAACTTAAGTTCTAGAATCTCCATTCTATTACTGCAATAAATGATATAGTGTATAAAATAAACAATTGTTTATGTGAAAAATAGTTTTAATATGTTTGAGGAAAGTCAGCAACTTTGTCACAAAATTTGTGATAGGGTGTTACAGTGGCCCTGCTATCGATTTTAGCTTGTCTGAACTATTTTGCAGCTATCTATAATGTTACTTTACTGATTTATTTTCTTTTTCCCCCCTTTTTTTTGCATAGTAATTTGAATTAAAATTATTAGTTTAAAAAAAGTTGAAAATATCAATATTATACACATTCATACAAATATCATGCAAATTTTCAACATGAAAAAAATCCACCAATGTCCTGTCTAGTTGTATCATAATATAAAAAACAACAGCATTGCTGATTGGTAGATTCTTTGGTATGAGGAAATTCTGAGTGTGATTTTCTGTTTTAGTATTTCAGAAAGAAACATTAATAATTTTCAGTAATTTATTTACATATCTAAATTTATTTGTGCAATATGATTGTAATATTTATTTTAAAGCAAAAAAAAAATACATGATAACAGTTAGATTTTATTTGAAAATGTTTGTCTTTAAGAAAAATTGTAAAAATGTAATTATAACCAAATGGAAGCTATTTACTGATTAACAAGAATTGTTTTCATAAACACTGCTTAAAAATTTTTTTGTGAAATTTTAATAAGAATGTTTGATTCTGATTTTACGACTTATCTTTATTCTTTTGCAATGACTCATTTATTTATTTGAGTCATTGGAATTCAAATAAAAATATTTTATTAATTTTTATGAATAGTCGAGATTATAATCCAATATATTAATTATGACCAAAATTATCACTAATGTCTTTCAAATAAGAGTGGAAGAAGTTGAATCTTAAATGAATTAAATAAATTATGGTCTGATATTTTTGAAATATGATTATTAGTTTATGTTGTTGCCCACATTCAAAATTTTGAATGAATATCATTAGAAAAAAATCAAATTGCTTCTTTAAATTTTTAAATTTAAATTTTTTTAAAATGTTACATTTAGTGGAAAAATATACAAGAAACATGATGAAAAGTATATATTCCTATTCCTTAAACATGCATATATACATATATTTAAATGTACATAACCAATAAAGTTGGGGAATATTCTTAATGTTTCTTATCATTCTAAAAGTGAATGCTTGATAATTTAATTTAACTTTTTAAATATTTAAATAGCTTTTAAATAATATTTTCAAACTTATGCTTTGGTCATGTGAGGATTGCTTTCTAACCTAATTAATTTATTTGTCAAAATTTAGACATTCAGGAGTTTTTAAAAAATTAAATCAGTGTCTTCTACTTAAAGTAAATAATTTCTCTGTTTCCTGGATGTTTCAAAATTCTCTTAAAAATAAATCACTTAAAACTATTAATGTTTTAGCTCTTTTTTTCTTAATTATCATGGGAAATTTTGCTGTAAATTTTTAAAATATTACACATATATAAAAGCAATTAAAGGGAATTAGAACCAGATTTTCAAACTCCCTAAAGACATACACTCTATCCAATATAACGATATGTATAACCACATACATGTGAAGAAGATAAATATTTCATGCTGAACCAGCACTCATCACTTGGTCTGAATCATCTCGCACACACAAATATAATGAGTGCTCAGTTTGTATTAAGATAGCAAATCTATGCACTTTAATAAACAGGTTTCAATTCTCTCCATTCTCCAACTCTTCAGCCATCCATAATACTGAAAATCTGATGATGGAATGCTCAAAGCCCTTGATGATGCCAATATTATAGTGATATGAATGGCTGAAGAGTTGGAGAGTGAAGCAGATTGAAAACTGTCCATTAAAGTGTGTAGATTTGCTATCGTAATATAAATCGAGCACTGATTATATATGTGTGTGAGAGATGATGATCTGGACCAACTAATGAGTTCTGGTTCAGCATGAAATACATATACTGGAGCTGATTTATCTCTTTCACACTATGTAGTTATTTGTATTGGTTATAGATAATTATAGGGAACTCGAAAGTCTGGGTTCAAACTCCCTTTAATTACATCTAGATTAAATATATACATTATACTTGTATTTCAATATTATATAAGAAATTATAAAGTCTACATTGAAAAAATTTAGGTTATTCAATGATTTGTTTGATTTTTTTTTTTTTTTTGCTTTTTGCAGATAAAAATTTATAGTAGATATATTGCAATAGAGACACATACATTTATATAATACACAAATTTATTTTATAAGTCGTATTTTTTAAGCACAACAATTACTTTGTGTCAAGCATTGTTAGCTGAGAGGTTGTTGCGGGTTCACCTCCCTGCCGATGCTATGACATATGACAAAAAAAAAACAATTACTTTGTGTCAAATGCATTACTGATTATTAATTACTTTTAATGCATAAAAAATTAATGTATTTCGTACAAATAAATAATAACTATAAATAGATTAAGGCACATACACCACCTCAGAAGTCTTTTATTAAAAGAATGCTAATGGGAGTGGCAAATATTTATAGCTAATATTCATTTATAGATTTTATTTGAATTTTATAAAATTAAATTCAGCTTTATTATTATTATACTATTTAGATGTTCTCATATAGTGAGGATAAAGAAGTTTCATAAGAATAATTAACATTGATTAAATTAATTAATTCTGTTATTTATCAAATTTGAGGGAAAATATTTGTAAACATAAAAATGAACTCATGATTGTTTTCATATATTTTTTAAAAAAATTTAGAAGTGTATATAAAAAGATAGGCAGTTGAGTTTTAATTTTCTGGGAAAAAGAAGACAACCAAAATGTGTATAAAAAGGCAGTTGAATTTTAGTTTACTTGAAAAGAGAAGCCACCAAGTAAAAATGCTATCAGCTCATGGCAGTGAATTTGCACATGAAGACTCTTCATAGACATGGTGGCACAGCTATGAATAAAATGTCACTTTAAAATGATAATTGGATAAAAATAACTTTATAGCTCATTATGAGTAGATTATCTTCTTTTAAAATTGCTGTTTACTTTCTCAACAGAATTAATCATTTTTCTATATAAAGATTCATTAGACAGGAAAATATCCCATCAGCAATTTACTATAAAACTTGAAATAATTGTGCTATTACAAGCATATTTACAATTTATTTCTAAATTATATTAATCTTTGCATAGCACATCCTCTGGTAGATGAATTGATTTTTGCAATCAGACTTGAAATAATTCAATCATTTATTTGATAAATCTGCATTAATTTGACAGCAAAAATTAAAAATAAAATACATTTTGATTAATATTAGTTTTAATTAAAAGTAATTCAAGGAATCAAACATTCCAACTTTATGTATAACTTTGATTTTTGAAAAATTGACTTCAGTTTTTGAGAAATTAAAAAATCTAACTTTACACATTATTAATTTACTTATCTAAATTCATTTTTGTAAAATTAAATTAAATATTTGTTTCTCAGTAAGTATGCTATGTTAATAAACTAAAACACCATAAATGGCAAACAGAAAGAATTGACTTGATAATATGTTGTACTATTTCCATCATTTATCATTAAATGTTGAATATCTAGAAAATGTTTAGCCTTTATTTAAACTTTTTTCATATATAACCAACTGTTAGTAATAACATGTAAATTAGTAGATAGCATAGATTAGTAGAAACTAAAGGTGAAAGTTCAACTTCTATGCTAGCATTGTCATTGGTCATGCCAGCAACACCTGAAAAAGAGTGGAGAATAATACCACTCAAAATGTTGCATAATCTACTAACCTGTGTTGTCTATTTTGTGTTGTTTGTATTCAGAAAAGTTTAAATAAAATTTAAAATTTTCCAGACATTCAACAGTTAATGATAGATGATGGAAATAGTCCAACATATCACATCTAAAACACTCTCATCACAAACCTTCAGAGAAAGAGTTGAATGTTAAATAAGAAATTCCTACTTCCAAAAGTATTACTATTATTTTTTCCTGTTTTTTTTTTACAATTATATGTGCAATTTTAATATTTAAAAAAATATTTTCATTGCTTGAGTGTATTTTTTAACAAAATTCATTTTACTGATAAAATTTAGTGAGAAATTTTTTAAAGATATATATATTTATTTAGCTTGAAGGTTGAAAATAGTCTTTTATCTGATAATTTATTTCTTATTACTTTTTATCTTGATTTGCAAAGTTGATATATATTATTTTTACTTTTCGTTTTTAAAATTCTGTTTTTAATCTTTTTTTTTCTTCGAAAATGTAAAAATTTAATGAAAAATATGTTTTTATTATAAATAAAAAGTAGTTATTAAATTCACCAAAGAAGCTGATAAAAAGTGATTAATTAAAAGATTAAGAAAAAGCAGATTGAACAAAAAGAAATTATTAATTATAGGGGATTTGAACACAGACTTTCACACTCTCTTTAGTTATTCACTCTATTTCATACAACTAATACACATTCCCACACACATGTAAAAAAGATAAATGATCTCCGAAATACATATTTTGTGCTAAAACAGCAAATCTTCAAACTTTAATAGACATGTTTCAATCTATTCCACCCTCCAACTCTTCAGTCATCCATATTACTGAAAATTTGATGATGGAATGCTCAAAGCCCTTGTTGGTGCAACATTATTGTCATGCCCATGTTGTATTCAAATATTATAAAAGAAATTATATAAATGATCTGTCCATAAAAAATTCGTTCTAAGATTTTGAATCAGAAATATGGGTGAAAAATAATTAATTCTATTAATCTTTCATTTAATCATTTATTAAATGCACTACAAATTTCTCACGATTGAAACATTTGATCAGTAATATTATTTTTATTTTCACTTTCCTTAATTTAATAAAAGTTTTTATCTAAATGATTATTTGTTATGATAATAAATATTATATCCAAATATTATTACAATTATTGCTCCTAATTTTTGTCATTATTAAAAATTTTAATTAATAATATAGAGGTTGCATTAATTATATCCCAGTTGATATTTGATTCATGGCTACACTCTGTATTATTATTCTGTTAATAATTTCAATTCTTAATTAAATGTATGCATAATTTTATTTATATTCACAATCTTCATTATAAATAGCCAATTTATATATTAATTACTGTTTTTCTATTCACTAATTGGTTAAATAAAAATATACAATCACTAATTAAAATTAATGTTGTTCAATCCAGCAATATTTATTACACTTTCTGCAAACAAATTTACTATGAATAGATGACAAATAAATCCATTTTTTACCTGACATCTAATTACTTAAACAAATATCTGCAATAATCAATAATAACAAGGATGAAGTTTATATCAACTAAGGTGTTATAGGAGTTCGTGTGAATTGGCTTAAATTTAAATATTATTTTGTTTGTGTTATTTTTCTTTGTTCCATATGGTCCAAAATTGTTATTATTTCTACAAATACAATAGTCTTATGTTTTTACACTGGTTATTTTTTATATATCATCAATCAGTGTATGACCTATAATGGATTGCATTATTTCTCTATTATAAAATAAAACTGGTGATAATGGTAGGCCTTTAACACCACCATATTTGGTGATCCAAGCTGAATATGCTGTTATATGAAGATGGCAATCTAACATGTAGGCTAGCATTGATTAGACAAACTAGAAAACATAAATAATTACAGTCATCATTACATCTACAAATTGAAACAATAAAAAAAAAAGTAATGCAGTACTAACAGACAAATAAACCAAATTAATAGTATTGATTGGCAATGTGCAAGATATGATTTAATGTTGAAGATATGTGATAAAAATCGTGATTTAAGATAAATTATGACTGAATAAACAATAATGATACAATGACTGATATTTAGCATGGTCAAAATTAAATGCAGATAAAATGGACAATTTTAGTGGACAGTTTGTTTAGTTAATGCAAATAATGTAAGATAATTTTAAAAAAAACATAGAAAAATTAAAGAAATCCAAATATTCATGATAAAAATAAAGCAGAGAAAAAGAGAAACACAGGACAAAGTCAAAAGGCATTATAAAACAACCTAGATTTCAAAATAGCATAAAGAAAAATAAAGAAGTGAATAAAATGAATAAAAAAGCTAAAAGAAATTGTTAAAGGACAGATTATTTAAGAAAAATATTTAAAATAAAATATGAAAGAGGGAAGGAATCAATATGTTTCAAAAGAGAGGGAAACTATAAGCACTAAAGAAAATAAAAGATAAAGAGATGCAAAAAGATGAAAAAAAATGTGGAAAATTTTAAACTTGAGACAGAAATTATGGAAGAATCTAAGCTTGATGTTGAGAAATATGAAATCTCGATAATGGGTTTTAAAATTAGTACAGAAAGTGATACAAGGAAATAGCTACCAAATAATAGTGGAGAGGGTTATTGAATAATAACAGTATTAGTAATAAATGCCAGATTGAGAATGAACTATCTTAAATACTGAATAACAAAAACTTGAAATTACTGTAAATACTAAATCTGTGACAAATTTTATGAGAAAATTATTTCAAGATAGGGTATATAGTAGTAAAGTACAAGATAATTTGTTTAAAAAGATAATAGAAAACAATTTTGGTAAAATTAATAACTCTAGAATAAAGTTGCTAAGTCGATAAACAACTATTCAAATGGTCATCATTTTGTTCCATGGTCACTATTTATAGAAAATATAAAGTTTAAATGAAAAAGTGGTGCTTTTCTCTCAAAAAATAAAAATCAGGCAATTGAAAAGGTATATTGGACCAAACTCAAACTTATCCCTTATTTGAATATTCATTTATAGGCTTTAAGTACACAAAATAATTGAGTTGGATATTAGTGAAAAAAAAAGTATTTTTTTCCCAATAGAGTTTTTTATATATTGAGTAACATAATGAATTATATATTTTAATTAATATATCTAGAAATGTTCAAGAATTTAGAAATTCATCAATAGGAATTCTATTATGAGATCAGATAACAAAGTTTTCATCAGCAGATCTTAGCGATATAGATGACCTTTTAATCATCAACTTTAATAGTATTAACTGTAAGTTAATTCAGAAACAATTGCTAAAATAAAAATGTTGACAGTATAGTCAAACTTAATATTTATTTGCAAATCTGATCGATTAGAAAGATTATATTCAATAAAATATTCATTTAATGGGATGCCTTATATCTGGATATTTTTCAAATTTTCAGTAGTTTTATTATATCAAAATAATATCTTTGAATAATTTTACATCTTTGATAAATTTGAGAAAAAGGACTGTGACTTTAATGTTAAAGTAACATTAGTTTTAAATGCAGATACAATATAATGTTAAAAAATTAAGGAACTTTAAAATATATGGTAAAAAATATATATTTTTTAAAAATAAAAGGTATAAGATTTTATCATTGAACCAGCAGAAGTATATATTTTAAAAGATCTCCCTGAAAACCAATTGAGAGATATCTAACAACAATACCCTAACCCAAGCAGTATGAGTCCATAGAAGGTTGATGCTGCTTGTTATCTTTATAATATAACCTATTCTAATATTACATAATAAATTGTAAACAATATAATAAAAATATCAAAAAGTATAAAAAAAAATTCAAAGAATTTGAGAGATTTGGAGCTATATAAAACTTTTATATCACTCACTAAAATACTTTGGAATCTGGTGGGGAAAAGTAAAAAATATGAGATTTCATTTAAAGTCATCTCAAATATCATGTTATTAGTCAAGCATTGTTAGCCGAGAGGTCAGCGCAGCTGCCTTGCCAGCAAGCAGTTGGTTGCAGACGGTTGTTGCGGGTTCGCATCCTGGCAGATGCTATGACATATGAAAAATATGTGATTCGTTTTGTTTGTTTTTTCATTTTAGTTTGGGTCAGACAATTTTTATGTTGGCAGTCATTTGTGTATTTTTTATGTAATTTGTCATCTTTATTTTATTTTTGTTTTAAAATTATTTTTTTGTAAAACTATCTTTTATTTATTTATTGTTATATGTCTATAAATCATTGTAAATTATTATACATATATATATATGCACGTATATATAAAACCATAGAAAGAGAGAGAGAAAAAATCAATGTAAAGACAGTGCTATATATTTAAAAATATATTTCTTCTTCAGGTGCAGTAATTAAATTTTAAATATATTTATTTTGAATATTAATATGATTTAAATAATCGTATATTTGGAGTTATGGTTGGTTATACAAATGAAAAATAATATTTTAATTTACATAGTAAAAGAAAAAAAGACTAATGTTTACTAATTAGTTTTATTATTATAAAGCGCAGAAAACTTTGAAATTATTCAAATGGAAGTTGATCTTTGATAATGCACTATTTTTAAATATTATAAATCTCCACGCACTCTTCCACCAGTAAGAATTTAAAAAACTTAAGTGAATTACTTAAGTTTAGAGCAT
This sequence comes from Epiperipatus broadwayi, assembly GCA_028023455.1. Classification (NCBI taxonomy): domain Eukaryota; kingdom Metazoa; phylum Onychophora; class Udeonychophora; order Euonychophora; family Peripatidae; genus Epiperipatus; species Epiperipatus broadwayi. Next base: position 3,875,815 of record JAQFVV010000044.1, on the reverse strand, counting down.
ACATTCTATATACACCAACTCTTACAGACCATGCTTAAATCAGGGCTTGGGTCTATTATGTGCCTGATGTTATAATCAAATATTCAATTGTACAAATCTATTTAATCTATTGTAGGAGAAAGACAATGTCTCATTTTTAACAACCTATGATTAGACAAACATGACTTATAAATGTAAACCTATTATTATAAAGTGCTGAAAACTTTGAATTTATAATATTTAAAAAATAGTGCATTATCGGAGATTGACTTCCATTTGAATAATTTCAAAGTTTTCAGCATTTTATAATAATAGGTTTACATTTATAAGTCATGTTTGTCTAATCGTAGGTGGTTAAAAATGAAAAATAGATTTGTACAATTGAATATTTGATTATAACATCAGGTACACAATAGACTCAAGCCCTGACTTAAGCATGGTCTGTAAGAGTTGGTGTATATAGAATGTACACATTAAACTTAAGTGATTCACTTAAGTTTTTTAAATTCTTACCGGCAGGAGAGTGCATGGAGATTTATAATATTTAAAAAATATCGCATTATTGGAGATTGACTTCAGTTTGAATAATACTAATTAAATCTATAATTTTGAATTTATATAAATAAATTTTGAATGTTATATAGTTTAAGAATTAATAAGATGTTTGTGCAGTAGAAGTACTATTACATTAAATCATGCAGGATCTAAAAATAATAATCAAATGGTTTATTATTCATATATATATAATGCTTAAGTATCAGAAATTACATTGGTGGAGCCACAATCTATGGATCTTGAACCCAGAGTCTGACACTCTATTACTACACTAAACTATAGAGGATGACTTTTAATAGAATTTTTTATGCATTTTATAGATAAATTTTAGGTGTGGTGTAACCAGAAAAAGAAACAATTAATATAATCATTGTGAACTGATATCATGCTATTTAGAAAATGTATTGTCTTAACTGACTAATGGCATGATCTTAGGAAGCACTTGATTCTAATTATTTTGTTTATTTAAATTATAAATAAAACATCTATAAAATACATGGAATATTTCATTAAAAGTCCTAATATATCATAACTTAAAAAACATGTCCACAATGTGAACAATAAAGAACAATCAATTGGAACCTTCAAACTGACAAAGCAAACATGTTGTGCAAGCCAGATATACAACCACCTAAAAGGAATCAACAAATGAGACTAACAATTTCATAAAAACCACCAAAATAATAATAATAATGGATAAATAATAACAGACTAAGCTTAGAAGGGTTATGGATGTCATAATTTTATTAAGCTATATTTAGCACTAGTTATTAATTTTATCAGTTTTTCATATTAGTTAGTTATTGATATTTATTTTAAGAGATAGTAGCATTAACTCTCTCTTATTTTGAATATATTATCTTTCCAGTGTATTTTAAAGAGATTTGGCTTTGTCTCTCTATTATATTGTGATATTTTTCAGTGAATTATGTTATTATTTATTTAAACATGTAATGCTTTATTAAGGCAAATTCCATTTATTTTATTATTCTCTGATGATTTATTCTCATTGCTTATATGACTAATGATAAACTCCTAGTTCATTTATTGCATTCAGATGTAGGTGACTTTCCTTTGAGTGCCTTTGCCTTAGCATCCCTAATGTGAATATTGTTTGTGGTGTATTTTTGTATAAAGCCATGAGTAGTGTATTATCCAGATTTTATCCTGGAAATTGGTATTTTTATAGGTATTGAAAAATGTCATCCTTATCATCAGTCACACTCTTAGTATATCTGAGTTTAGTCTGTTTGTTTAAATATGTAGGTCTTGTAGCTGTGCCTTTCTAGCACCTCAAGATATAAATCTGATAAATATTTAATCTTAAAATTTTAAAATTGTATATATGGCTTCAATAAAGAATATACATCTTCTTTAGTAGTCATCTCACCATATGGAATGGTAAGTTTATATTGTACAAAGGTACTAAATTCATTTATTAGGGACATTAAAATAGCATGATTGTTCTATAAAAATGACAAAACTTATTCAAATATCAGTATTGTAGAAGGTTTCATTAACCATTCAATTTATCTATTTATTGTAATTTGGAAATTAAAATTTTCCTACATCTTAATTTTTTTTTGCTTGATGTATCTGAAAACATTCATCTTGATAATATTGTAAGATAGCAAAGTTGTTTGTTAAATGTTTTAATGTCAATATAAATGTTATTTTTATTATTAATTTATCTTTCTTGTCTATTTATCATGCATATACTTTCAGAAATCTGAATATTATAAAAATTGTCTAATTTTGTCAAATACCGAGAGTACATTAATATTAAGAATATTGCCATGAGGAAGTCACTTTATTAAAATTGCATATCTGATGTTAAGAAAACATCTAAGCAAGGGATAACTTTATTTATTAGAATAATTATAATTATTTATTCATTATTGAAAATTACTTTAGGCGATTTTATTTATTTGTAAAAGATCACGGTGTTTGATTTGAAATCACTATTCTATTCAGAAGATTATTAGTTTATCCATCATAAATTCAAATGATGGAATTGCTTGGTTTTAATTCAGAAAATAGCTAAAGAGGATTTATTAGTGTAATATTTTGAATAGCCATATCTGAATGCTATCTTAGTATATTATTTTATTTTTTAAGTTAAGAGTTTTTCCTATTTAGTTTAAATTTTAAAAATTATTATTAGTAATAATAAAAAGTCAGATGTCACATGACTTATATATAGCTTGCAATTACCAATATGTAAACTTAAGAGCATGCTAATGCTCTAAACAAGCTTTTTTATTATTATGATAAATGCTACTACAAGAGAAGGCATTCAAATCATCTTTATTTTAGATTGTCCCCATTCCCAGACCAGTTTCGACCTATGGGTCTCTTCAGTGAGGAATTGGGACATTAGATAAAGATGATTTGAATGCCTTCTCTTGTAGTAGCATTTATCATAATAATAAAAAAGCTTGTTTAGAGCATTAGCATGCTCTTAAGTTTAAAAATTATTATTGTAATTTTAGGGAGACATTATCTTAAAAGTAAGGATATATATTATAGCTTTGTTTACTAGGATTTCATTCTTAATCTTGAGATATCCATTTTACATATAAGATTATTCAAGAAAATTATTTTACTTAAGAATAAAATTATTTTTAAAAAAAGTCATTGTGGCCCAGTCATGAGAAAATATGCTTCTATTTAATATAGAATTAATGGTAAATCTGATTATAACAATAAGATATTCATTATGGTTGTAAGAGGTGTTGTGTTTAGAATATGTGTTGTAGATAGAGAAATTTTAAAGTAACCTAATCCTTTAATGACATATGTTTTTAATATTAAGAGACATTATATTTTATAAAAGAGCGTATGAGAAGTCTTTTCCTCTTAAATTTGCTCATATATTATATTTATCTTAATAGTGCTTAGTTATTATTATTTACCCTTCTTGTTGTTCTTGGTCTTGAAACCCTTCTGAGCTTAGGCAATAGCTTTATCTGTTTGTTTTATTTCACCTTTTTATGTGTTGTTTTATAGGTTACAGATCATTTTTCAACCTCTATAGGTTGCAATATATAAATACGCACTCAAGCACAAATGTTTTGAAAGTCAGATTTTTCACTATTCAAACTTCTAACAGACTCAGATATTTCATATCTATCAAGTGTTATGAATAAAAAGCACAGCTAATTTATATTATTTAAACCATATGTGTTAATATAAAGTTTTTATATGCATCTTAATAATGTAAAAGTCCATCAATATTTATGATGTATCTTTAAAATTCAGGGTTGCAATAGTAAACTATCCATGAATATAATTAAGTATTATTATTTGATCATAGTACTTTATCAAAATAGTTACTCTATTTGCTATGGTATTTATGACACATATATATTCTGAACAAAATAATTAAACTGTAATATATTTTTTTAACTAATAAAACATATAAATTGTTATAATTTGATTTACAAGCAACAAACTTTGCATACCTTTAATACCAATCACTTCAGATAAATACACTGGTAATAATTAATAATTATTTACTAAACTAAAAATTATACCTAACCCAGATTACAAATTTTGTAAAATATAAACACAATTGTAATACAATATTCTAATATATATATATATATTAAAAAAAGTTTTTATTGTATTTACTTCTCCGAATCAAATAATAGCATATAATATTTCTTTATCATCTTAAACTAGTGTTCTGACTATTTTTATGGGTATTTTTAAAAGTATATTTTTCTATATACTTTTAATAATCAGCTATTAAGCTAATGCACATGTGCTTTGTGGATTTTAAACTATAAATGAATATTCTCACATTCAAACCCAAGATAAAGTCTTTGTGAAAAGATAGAATGAATCATCTATCTTTTCGACCCAAAAGATTATGTATGGGCAAATCTTAAGCATTTGGAAATGAGAGCACAAAAATGTTAAGCAATCACTTTAAATTACTTTTACTATAAATATCTTATTTACATATGTTTAATTTCAAATAAGAATGACATATCGTAAATTCTAGAAAATTTTGCAAGCATCATTCATTCAGGCATAGTAAAAGTAATTTAACGTGATTGCTTAACATCCTCATGCTCTCATTTTCAAATGCTTAAGATTTGCACATACATAAATGTTGGAGTCGAAAAAATAGATCAGGGGTCAGCAACCTTTTAGTAGTGTGGTGCCGAACCTATGTTACAATGTTATTCCGCATGCTGACATGATTTTACCAATCTTATTATTTATTATCAAAATTGGTTGTTATAATGGGCTTCAAAGTTATATGATATATACTACTATATAATATATACTTTTGAAATCCATTGAAATTGGATCTTATATTATTGGCCATTCAATATTTTAAAATACTTAGAATCATGTGAAAAGTACCTTTTTTTTTTTAATTTGTAATTTTTAACATGCTTATTAAAAATTATATTACAAATTATAAATTACAACTTTTAACCCATACAAAATTTACAATTTAAATAAGAACAAAATATCATGAATTCTAATGTGATTAGCCATTTTTTATTATTAAAATACTGTGAATCTTGACCTTGTATTTCTTTGCTCAATTGCTCAATGTCAGGTCACTTTTGGCTTCAAACATGCTTCTGAATGTTCAGGTGTTAGGCAATTTCTTTGTGAACTCAAAATATTTTTATATGTGAAAAAATTTGTTCACATAAGTAAGTCGAAACAAATTCCAAAAGCAGAGCACAAGTAGTTTTTTTCAAAGAATTAAATCTTTCAGGTAATAATATCCAACAATTGAGAATGACAGCCGACTTTTCTAGACAGTTCCCTTCGAGAGTTTTCCACAATTCTACAAATTTAGTTTTCCACAATTCTGATGACATTAATTCAATTAATTCCATATCAAAACTATCAATATCCATCCACTCAAAAAGAGATAAATCAAATAGTCATCTTTAAATCAATTAAGTCAGATTTGATGAGGAAAAAAAATATGGGTGTGTATTTGGAAGTCTTCACATTGTTTGGAAAATTCTTCTCTGAGAGCTTCAATGTATTTTTGAAGTTCATCTTTTTAACATTAAATTGATTTGCATGGGCCTTTACATTTGGAAAGTACTTGTAGGTGTTAGTGATAATATCATGCCAAAATATATCTAATTTTGATGCAAATCCTTTCCAATATTCAAAAACTTCTTGTACTGTTTGACCCTTCCTTTACAAATGCAAGTTTAACTCATTCAAGTGTTGAGTTATATCAATCAGAAACATCAATTTGCATAACCAGTCTTCATCATTTATTTCTGGATGTGTTGTTCTTTTCCATGAGGAAATATCTTGATTTTTTTTAGACATGATACAAACCTGTTCGAGACATTACCTTGACTAATCCAATGAACATTGCTGTGTAGAGGGAGGTCTATATATGTACTATTCATTTATTGCAAGAGAAATTTAAATTACCTATGTGTTAATGAAGAACAAGAAACAATGAAATTAATTATTTTAATGACACTGTCCATTACAGAATTCAAGCATTGTGATGAGATTTTTGCAACTAAATTTTCCTGGTGTATAATGCAGTGGAAATTCAATATTCGATGTTCAATATGATTTTCAAGAAGTTTAGCAAATCTCTTTTCCTTTCCGATCATTGCATGGCTAGCATCAGTAGTAACACTAAATATTTTATTTATGTTAATTTTTTGATTTTCCAAAATAATTGAAAAATGCAGTGAAAATGTCATGTCCCTTCGTTGTACCAGTAAGGGAAATCAAGCAACACAGTTCTTCATAAATATGATTGTTGTCACAATATCATGCAACTATTGCTAGGTGTGCCACATCATTTACATCAGTGCTTTCACCAACAGCAACACTAAATGCAACAGCTTGTTGTAAACTGGTTTTGTTTTTGTTGTTACATCTTCAGCCATGTTAGTTATTTTTCTTTGAATTGATCTTGCAAAAGCTGGTATTTCTTGAATTTGAGACAGTATTGTTTGTTTATTAGGTAGAACACTGAATAAAATCTCAGCACTTTTCAAAAATGTTTCTTTGATGAATTGTCCATCTGTGAAAGATTTGTCTTTCGAAGCCACTCAATGAGTAATTGTATAACTACATTTGGTGGTTTTATTTTGGGTTCCAATTATTTGACTAAAATAAATAGTTTGTTTCTTAAAGGTAGAAACAGATCTAGTGTCTGAACCTACCCTGACACCTCTCTGATGAGTGCCAAAGCATGAAACCATGGTCAGGGGTTTGGGGAGGGGGGTTCCTGACAGAGATATTTTAAATGCTTTCTCTGGCTAAGCATTTACCACAAAGCTTGTTGGGGAATTGGCAATCCTCGTTATTTATAACTTACAAGCTTAAGAGAATATGGTCATGTGATCTATGACTCTTATTTTGACTATTTATAGCCCTTTTTATAGCTTCACTTTTCTCATCTGAGTTTTTAAACATGAACAAATGTTTAGTTTGATAATGTCTTTGTACACTTGAGGTACGACAGACAATACTTTCACAGCATAATGTACACACAGCACGATCTTTTTGCTGTACAAATCCATATTCATTTGTACAAGAGTCTTGAAGAGAGCGAATATCACGTTTTTGTCTTTTGTGGGACAGTTTGGGAATCTCTCGGTCACTATGCCATGATAATCTTTTTTGAAAAAAGCGCCACCATTCAACTACCAAAAATAGCTTTCTAGAATTGATAACGTAATAAGCTTTTTATTTGGATTACGATCTCATATTTTAATATTATCAGAAGTAAAATGTGAATATGTAGAATTTATTTTGCTTGCAAACAAAAATATTTTTTAAATGAAGTCAAGTGTCTTATTTTTTTGATAAATAATGATTTGATTGTAAATTCAATGTTGAATGTAAAAAAAAAAAAGACGCTGTAATTAAAATATATTTTTTTACTATTTCAATTTATTCAGAGTGCCATAGATAATCGTTGGCGTGCCAAGCATGGCACGGGTGCCATAGGTTGCCGACCCCTGAGATAGATCATTCATTCTTCCTTTTCACAAAGACTTTATCTTGTGTTTGGAAAGTGAGAATATTCATTTATAGTTTAAAATCCACAAAGCGCAAGTGCATTAGCTTAATAGTTGATTATTAATATTACAGTTTATAAAACATAGCGTTATATAAAATAAATATCTTATTTATATATACTTTTAGTAAGAATATACTCTTATACACAGTATATATCTAAAATTAAAAAAAGAAATAAATATTGTGCAACACAAACATTATATTAGTTTTTTTAAAAAATATAATTAGCAAGAGGTATCATTAATATAAATTATATTTAAAATTATATTTTTACTTACAATGCACCATCTTTATAAATGTATATATATATTCTTTATTAACTAAGAATGGTTAAGTTTTTCATATTTATAAGAATTTGTAAAATTCTGTTAGTTATGAAAGAAATTGCAAAACATGTAGATGGTACAAAAGAAAAAAAAATATTTATCGACTGAGACCCAACAATGTGAAAAAAGGAATATGAAAATTTCTAAAAATGATTTATTTAGAAGAACTGAATATCTGAAATTCAAAATGATAAGAAAAAAAGCTAATAATGATTAGAAAATGTTATAAATTGACAAGAAACGGTATATAAAAAAAAATGAAAGTCTCAAAAGTATGAAACTATATATTGGCATTAAAAGAAAGTTCTTTTAGCATTAATAAAGAGGGGGGGAACATGAAAAAAGACATCATGAAATGTGTCAAATAATTAATAAGAAAAGAAAATATATAACTCTACAATCACAATACTTTCGTAATTTTTTTTCCTTCATGTGTCAAAGCATCGGCCGGGATGCGAACCCGCTAACCCGGGATAACTGCTTGTAAGGCAGTTGTGCTGACCTCTCAAAAAGTCTGAAATATGCAATTAAATCTTTGAAGAAGGAAAAAATTCCATGAAATGTACGAATTATTATTGAAATCATAAAAGATGCAGGAGTAATAGACAAAAAAAAATTTGATTGATAAATATATATCAGATGATTGAATAATGTAATAGCAATATTGATATTTTAAAAAAGGAGATAAAAAAGATATATATCATTTTTATACGAAAATTTTTATAATTCAATTGTTATTAATTTTCTTCTTTTCTGAGCCAACGTAATATTTGGTAAAATTAAAATACACACAGAAAAGATAGTTTTTAAAATAATATTTAACTTTATTACAGCCTAGCATATTTTCACTATATTTTTACTATATCATATTCATAGCATGATAAGCAGTAATAAAGCTAAATATTATTTTAAAAACTACCTTTTCTATGTGTATTTTCATTTTAACATAATTTTTTAGTAAAAATAATTACAACTCATTTAAACCAAACAAAAGAACAAGATGGACTTAAAAGTAGTTTTAGTACAGTGAGAGAAGTTACAAATAAGACCAATAAATATGAGTTGTCATTATGCTTTGGATTTGTACATTATGAAAAGGCATTTCATTCTTTAAGCATTTTCACATTATTTAAAACTTTGGACCATTATGATATAGTTCAGGATATTGTCATATTAACCCACCAAACATCACATGACTATGTGGAGAGCTTTGCCTGTTTTAATACTGTCATATTCTGAAAAATATTTATCAAATGTAATAGCTGTGTTTATATTATGTGATGACACTAAGAAATTTAACAGTGATAATATTTTTTGAAAAGATGGTTCCCTATCTTCAAAATTTATCACAGCAGTTTTATAAGAAGCATTTGGTTGATTTAAATGTGAAACTAAAGGAATAACAATACATGGAGATTATTTAAGACATCTAGACTTTGCAGATGATATGTTCATTTTTACTAATAGTACTTCAACTCTTCTGTAAATGATGTAAGAATTATCAGATAAAACTTTGAAATTAAGACTAAATATAATGCTAAAAAGAATAAAGTAATAATCAATAGGGATTTTACAGAAGAAAAAAAATAAAGATTGATATTTATGAATTAGATGAAGTTAATAACTACAAAAACATTAGTCATTTTATTAATACAGATTAAAATATAATGGATGAAATTAAATACTAGAGTTAAACTTGAAAGAAGTACTTTTCATAGAAACAACATAAATAAAACATACTTTTATATCACAAAATAGCTTTACTAGTTCCTATATAGAGATGTGAGACATGATTTCTAAACAGAAGAATACATAGATTTCAAATCACTCAAAAAGTTATGAAGAGCTTTAAGTTTGGAGTAACAAGAAAAGATTGGTGGGAAGAAAACAAATAGCTAATATTAAGCATCATCAAACAACTAAGAAACTGAAATGAATCTTGACAAAACATATTTGTAGGAAATAATAATAAATATGCAATTGAAGTCTTAATGTATAACAAAATGTATATCATTTCATTTATTTAGCTTTCTTTTTTAATTTATTTTTAATAGAACATATATTTGATTTAGATTGTAAAAGACCCAGAAAAAAACCACATGTGAGATGGATGGATGAAATAAAAGTGTGCAGGGGTGATGTGGAGAAGAGAAGCTAAAGATCAGAGAAGATGGATTGAACTTGGGGAGACCATCCTGCAGTGGATTGATAATGGTTGATGATGATGATGATGATATTTGATTGTTTTTTATATGCATAATCTACACATTTAATATTACAGAAAGCACTCAAATTGAATTATATTTTCTATAATTTAGTAGTGAGTATTTATACTAGTTTTTTAATATACACATTTTATTTTTAGGTTAAGTTTAAATTTATTATTTAATTTTTTAATACTTCATTTATTATACACGATTTTATTCACTTCAAAATTAATGTATATTTTCTTCTCTTATTTAACTTACATTTTTAACAATTTGATTTATTATTTTACTTATTTATTTTTGTTAGTAATTTTTTATAATATTATCTCTTTTTCATTTAATTTTTTTATCTATTTTTTTTGTTTAATAAATGATTTAAATAATTTGACTGTTGTCTATGAGATTAAATGTATAGACAAGATATTTTTTAAAATAAATTTAAAACAATATTATAAAAATTCTATTATACATAAACATATATTGTAAACAAAATATGAGAATTATAAAATTGAAATATTTAAAAATATAAAATATTTTAATGATAAAATAATTTTAAAAGTCCATCTTAAATAGAAATAATGAAAATAAAAATAAAAAATTTATATAATTAATTAATTAAAATATTTTAGATTAGATTTTGAATTTTAAAAAATAATTAATAATATAAAATTTAAAAACATAATAAAAATTAAAAAAATATAAAAGACATTGGTGAAATAATGAAAAAAAATTCAATATGTTAGAAAGAGATTTTTTTAAATTAATGTTTTAATGAGAAATAATATGATAAGGTTTAAAAAACTACTTAAAGAAAGAGTTAAATAGATAATAAAAATTAAGTACAAATAGATATAAAATTTAAATATTTTTAATTGAGAAACAAGGAAAATTATGACGATAAAATTAGGTAAAATTTCAATTAAAAATATAATTTAAATAGTGTGATTTTACAATGATTTTATTTTGTGTCTTAATTACTTAATAATAAATAATATTTTGTAATAAATTGTTATTACACTACATTGTATTTGAACAGGGATTTTTTAATGTATATATCTATATATGAACACACACAGTACAAAAAAATTTTAATATAAGAATACATATTGGTAATATAACTTTATTTAAAGTTTATAATATATAAATAATATGAGTTATTTTAACCATATAAAGAGGCGTTTACCATAAAAGGGTATTTATAAATTGACTATAATATATATATATTTGATTTACACAATAATCAAAGTAAGGTTACTAATGAAATAAACAATTGTAAAAATGTATGACTAAATTGAGAAACTGTTATTATAGTACTTGAGTATCTTTACCCTCTAATCTGAAATTAGTCATGATAATATTTGGAAGAAATTATCCCTACTTAGGAATAGCTTATATTTGGATGCCAGTATTAAAAGTAAATTAGAGCACTGTTTTGATAATGAGGGGGAATGTGAGCCAAGACTAACACTCATGCTTATTATGAAATATCAATTTATAATTTTCTTTTATGTTGAATGACGATTTGCTTATTTCTAGGCAGTTAGCTTAAAACATTATATAAGACTAATTAACAAATAAATAATATAAAAACTCTGTCACTAGTGTTATGCTGATTGATAACATTTTTAGACTTCACAATAAACCAAGCCTCTTTCAACTTCCTTTTCCTATCATTTGACTCATTGCACACAGTAGTAATATTTTGAGGATAAAACTCATGACCACAATTACTTTCATGATTTAAAAAAACAGAATTAATCTGTAAATCACTTTTAGATTTTTTTATACTGATAAATATGCTGTTGTAATCGTGTTAAAACATTAGCCTTCGTTTCACTGTAATAAATAGCATTACAACCAATTTCTTTACAGGCAATGGACTAAACCACTTCATGCTTATTAATTTCTTCCACACTATCCTTTGAATTATTTATTAATCTATTTAAACATAAAGGTGGTCGGAATCATATATTATAATCTTTACCAATTATATTTTTTAATTTCCTGCTTATAGATGGCCCATAAGCTAAAGAAAACCACTTTTTGACTGTTTTATTATTTACATCCACTTTATGTAATATTAACTATTCAGTTCCAATATGTTGCCATGATTCTGGTATACAGTACTGAAAGCACTTGGTAAATTGTTGTTGATAATTAATGTTTTCTTGAATTTTGGCTGCTCTGTTTATCACGCTTTATTCGTATAGAATAAGACTAATTAAATACAATTTCCACAAACTTCAAACACTTTTTAGCAAACTCTTTATTTGTACATACACCTATGTTTCGACTGACCTGCAGTCTTCTTCAGAGCTATTATATAATGAACAAAATAAAATAAAAAACATAACTATATAATAAACCATAAAAAAACGTAGGTGTATGTACAAATAAAGAGTTTGCTAAAAAGTGTTTGAAGTTTGTGGAAATTGTATTTATATGACATTACGGCAAACATAAAGAAAAAGTGTGATTTTGGTAATATTTAAGACTAATTACATAAAAGTTTTGGAATGAAACTGATGAGGTTTTATAAATATGTTTACTAACAAAAAAAAAATCCTTGAGATTCGATTTTTGTCTCCCTATAATATAATTGCCTAAAACACATAAGCAAATAAAGAAAAATATTAAATGACAAAATATTAAAAAAGAAAAAAAATATTATATAATTAAAAAAATGTCTAGAGTTAAATAATCCACATAATCAAAATATTTAGTTTCATTTTCCATATTTTTTTATAAAGGTATTAATTAATTAATTAAATACCTTACTGGTATTTTTCATACTTCAGTTATAATTACCAGTATATGTTTTACTTTTCTGTGTCTTGACTTGTATGGTATTTTTTTCCATTTGTGCTTGATCTTTTCTTAGAGGATGTTTTTTTTTTCACTTTCCTTGGGTAATAAGTTGCTTATGAATTGTTTGAAGATAATTTTGCAGATGAGTGTAATTGCAATCTAGTTCATAGGTAACTATTTGGTAACAGACTAGGGCTAGAATATTTAACTGACAAAGCAATATTTTTATCCACTTATCATATAGGTCAGTTAGTGCTGCCATGGAAAATATCTTATAACTGCATTTGATGTTTCCATTACTTTAATTAAATTGAAATTTGGCTTCTTAAAGTTCGGTATTAGGTAATTATTGTTTACTGCTAACTTAACACTTCTGGACTCCAGGTTTAAAAACAGGCAAAATAGGATAGTGGTGGCTATGGTTATTAAAAAACCAAAGACACCAAAATATATGGGTATTGAACTGAGTTCAGACCCATATGACTATATAAGCTAATGGGCTTGGATTGAAAACATTAAGGTGTTTTCAGTTTAAGACTCATAGTTTTGTAGTTAAGTGGAGATAAAAGGAGGTTGCATTAGATCCTAAGATCTAGGTGCAGTGCTCTTAGATCCAAGGCTTCTCACTGACGAAGACCACAAGCCAGAAACTAGTCTGGGGATATTGGATGAGTAGGCACTAGATGGGGATTTTATGCACAAGCCTTCTGGCATCCATTGATTACTCTAGCTTGCTGTATATGGCAATATGTATAGTGAGTTTTGCCTGTTTTAACAACATTGGCTTGACTCCAGGTTTAGTTATGCCGTGGGTGATCAACTTCTTCACGTCAAAGAAAAAATGTAAGAGAAAGAAAAATCTGAATGACGTAGTCTTATATACACTATCTAATTTGTCACCACAGTTTTTTAATAAACAGGATTTTATTTCGTTTAATTTTAACTTTTATTTTAGGAATTAAATCTAGATTTTTAAACTGCCTTTATATCCAGCTCACTTACTACGTCCTGTTCTCAGTTTTCAGATTTACTAATGTTGCTTAGTAATAATTTCCCTGTTAAAAATTTTTATTACAAAAAATAATTTTAATATTTAGAATGCGTTTTATCTTTTAAGTTTTTCTTAATGTATCAGAAGTATGTAGAATATAAAACATCTGATAATAAAATGCATACTTTACAATTAAAATTCTCTTTTTTAATCAATTACACTTTTATTAAAACGTTTAATTTATTGTGGGGGCAAAGTATCAAATGTTAACACAAGTGATTAATGAAATCTATTTTTGAATTGATTAATAGTTTTATTCCATCATACTATATACATATTAATGATGTTTGTGCCAATGGATGGCACAATACTCCCACCTCATTGAGAAACAAAATAGAGTTGATATACTATTCGTGACACGTTCATCATTTATTGACCAATTTTGTTTCTGCTATTTTTGTCACGCTTAATCAGTTTTACATTGACTTACAAGCAGGGTTATTTTTTCTTTTTTATCACAGAAGAGTATTCTTATAATTATTATATAACTGGAAAGGAAAATTTAAGGGTTGTACAAAAATCTCAATATCCAACAGCCATGCTTCTACCCCATCTATTCATATTTTAAGACCATGAATATACAACATGCTGTATAATCACGATCTCATATATAGATATTAATTTGTCAGGAAATCTCAATATGAAAATATTCAAAAAATAGGGATATTTTTCCACTAGCAATCTGAATGAGTTTAGAATTCTCTATTAGAATATGACACAGAAGAATAAGCCACTCCCTTTTCTTTTAGAATTTTCTTCATTAAGTGATTTTGAGGACAAGAGTTTACACATGATCACTAATCCAGTGCAAGTCCACCAATCCTTTAATAACAAATAGATAAGATAAACTGGCTAACATCACCCAACATCCATATAACTAAAGTCACCATGATCATATCCTTCCACTCTCACCATCATTTTTCAATATATATTATTAAAGTTATAGGAATTATTTTGGGATAGATCTATGGTCATTAAATTAGAAGACTATCCATATCAACTAAATTGATGCTATCTATTGTGCTATATCATTTCCTCCACTTGGAAGCCAGTCTTAAATATTTAGAGATCAATTTTTTGATTTGGGACAAGAAGATGGTGAATGATTGATGTGTCTGCTTTGGTGTTTATCACTCTAAGTCTGGCAAATAATGTGAGATTTCTCTAGACTGCCTGTTGACCTTTTTTTCTATAATACCATGGTGGGTGTGATCTTTTTCCAAATCTTTGTTACATTTACATGAATACTGATTATGGGGTTTAAAGCCTGTTTCTTTATATTTATTAACAGGCTTGCTGCTGTCAAAGGCACTGAGTAGATCATCTACTTGTTCAATGATGTTACAATCAGCAACAATTAACATTTGCTGCAAATGGCTCAGGAAGCTGTGAATCATTATTCAAATTTATTTGACTTTCAAATAATGGAGTGGCTATTAAGGCTTTAAGTTTCACCACTTGCCTTCTAAAAAAAGGTGTGCATGTCTAATCAAGTTGACATATCTCCTGTTATACCTGATTCTTAATGCCTTCATTCCAATAATAATTCAATATTGATTGCTTAAATTCATGAAAACTGCCAGGTTTATTAAATAGGGAATATCACCAACTTTGAGATGCTCACTAAAGATGACAACATGCTATAGCAAGATTAGATTTTTCTGTCATGGAATTGGCTGGAGTACCTGTCCAGACTATTAAGGTTCTCTGTAGGAGCTTCACCAGTATGACCAGGAAAGATTTTTATTTTTAAAAATTGTTTCACAGTATTGGATGCATAATTATGTTTTATTAAACTCAATTTTTGTTCTTATGTCCTCACTTTTAGGTTGAACATTATTTTATTTCTTTTTTAATATCAGTATTATTTGAATTCTACTTCTCATCACTTTTTTTCTCAGCCTCTAACATTTGTACTTTGAATGCTACTTCCTCTTGTTTTTTTTTTACTCATTTCTTTTATCTGGGCTGTTGTGCAATGTTGTCCATTTTCTCTTCCACTTTTATTAACATTTCTCTATTTTCATTACATATTATTCATTCTGGAGGTGCATTTTTATTTACTCAAATGTTTTCCATTACTCTCATTTTTATTCTTCTTCATTTTCTCACCCACTTTATCAACCTTATTATTCAGGTTTACTAGACCATTATCTTATCTCATTTATAACTCTCTAGTCATGATATTAATTTCATTTTCAAGTTGTCCTTGGTTGTCTTTTATTTCTTTGGCCATTTCATCTAATTTTTAACTATCTCATTTTAAAGTCAGCCTTGGCTGTTAACCTTCTTTTTTCTTTGGCCATTTTATCTGATTTTTTTATGGTCTCGTCTTGAAATCTTTTTAATGTGTCTATTAACATAGTGTAATAAACACTATTCATTGATATTTCTTGTTTGCTATCACTTTTTTTCTTGGTTTTTTCATTACTTTTTTATAAATTCACCTTCTTTAGTTAGTCTTTTACTTTTTGTACATATTATCATTCCTAAAACTATTTTACCTATTATTATTTTTATACAAATACATATGAATAGTACATCTGTCCATCATCTCTTACACTATTTCTCTAACTCTTCCTTCTTGCTCTTACTATTATTACTATTGCCTATCCTATCCCTAGTTGCCTATATTTTATCATATATTTTATTCATTTACCTACTTTGAATCCATTGACTCAACTATCATTTATTTATATTAATTTACATAATTCAATTATTTTTAATAAAATTCACTTTCTTCTAACGTTTTCAAGTTTATCTATTTCTCTTCATTTATATATATTTTTTTAGGTGTGGAGAGAAAAATATCATTCAGTTGATATACAACATAACTAAAGTCTTTGTTTTACTAATAAAATTATTACTACTACATTGTTTTTATTCTGAAAATCTTTCACAGATTCTCTTAATTGAGTTACAAACTAATTTATGTGTCTCTTTTTTATTTCATCCCAAAATATAGCTTTTAATCGAACCTGCTATGTCATTCACATGAAAATGATATGGGTTATTTTACCCATACAGAAGGGATGTTTATTATGATACAGTATTTATAAATCAACTACAATATATTTTTTCCTTAAGATAATCAAACTAAGTTTAATAATAAAATAAATAATCATAAAAATGTATGACTAAATCAAGAAATCATTATTATATTTCATGAGTATTCTTATCCTCTAGCCCAAAATTAGTCAAGTTAATATTTTAAAGAAATCATTCCTACTTAAGAATAGCTTATATTTGGATGTCAGCAATAAAAGTAAATTAAAGAATGGTTTTAATAATGTGGAGAAATGTGGTCCAAAACTAACACGCTGATTATGAAATATTAATTTAGAATTTTCTTGTGTATTGAATGGTGAATTGCTTATTTCTAAGGAGTTATCAAAACATACTATATAAGACTAGTACTAAAGTAACTTTAAAACGAAACTGGTGAGGTTTTATAAATATATTTAATAATAAAAAAAATAAATAGAACTATTAAGAATCCACTTTTGTCTCCCCATAGTAAGCAAATAAAGAAAAATATTAAATGACAAAATATTAAAAGTGAAAAGAAAAAAATATTAAACAAATAAAATATTTACAGTTTGTTTTACCTTTTATATATATATATAAAAGTCTTTGTTAATTAATTACTAAATTCATTTATAGTTACTCTTTATATATATATCTTGAGTTGTATGACATTTTCTCCATTATTGCTTAAAATGCATACTTTAGCCTTAGAATTAGCTTTTTTTAATTAATTACACTTTATTAAAAAGCTTTTAATCTATTGTAGGATTAAAATATAAAATGTTAACATGAGTAGTTAATGAAAACTATTTTTGAATTGATTAATAAAGTTTCATTCCAACATACTATTTACATACTAATAGATATTGTGCCATTGAATGGCACAATATATATATATATTATTATTATTATTATTATTATTA